>VKOC01000004.1:2703169-2730955 GCA_009364415.1 Spea multiplicata | reverse complement strand
GACTCTAACACTATACACGCACACACACACACACACTGACTCTAACACTATACACACTCACACACACTGACTCTAACACTTTACATACACACACACACACACTACCGTTAACACTATACATATACACACACTGACTTTAACACTATGCACACACGCAGTGACACTACACACATACACTAATGCTAACAGTAAACACACTAACAGTACAGTACACACACGCTGACTTTATTTAATATTACGTACCATCATATCACACTGTCTAGACCAAGAAAGCGTATCTAAGCCATATACAATGTCCTCATGGATCTACAGAGGAATGTTTGACAAAAAATAGCAATTTCAGCTCATTTGTGTATATTACAGACACAGGAAAACGGGTTAGGGTAATGTTTGCCTTTGTGTACAATACTGCCCCCTAGAGTTTAGTTACATATTTGCATAGCTAACACATCATTACTCTTACCTTATTTGTTTTCCTTCAGGTATTAGTAAAACAAACTCTGACTAATGCTGAGTAAATCTCGGAGTGTCATTAAGCGGTTAAATTAAGCAATTAGTCGTGCGGCTTCAGGAGCTTGCTCAGTCTTCTCATGCGCTAGGAAGAAACAAGAAGTCACTTAAGTTTGAAGCTTTGTTATGTGGTCTATGGAATCCGTAGTTAAAAAGGCCGTGCGAGCGAGCCTATCGGTCGCCTGCAGGGGCCTCCTCTGGCATCTGTGTACTTTATAATATATATACACAGGTATTTTTTTTCCTTTAATCATCTATGTTTATCAAGTTATTTAAATGGTAGCGATTCTCTTAATGGTCGAATACAATAGTTAAGTCCAGGTCTTCCATGAGTAGGTGCCTTTCCATCAAAGAGGAATTGACGTCACAGCATGTAGATATTCGGCAGGATCAGGCGCCGTACGGTTATCCCAGCAACTCGTAAAAGCTTTTAACAAAAATTGCGGATGCGTCTGAGGATTCAAGATGACCAGATACGCTCGTCCTCTGAGAAGGGCTGGACCAGACCTTTGTGATGAGCAGATGGTGGAGCGAGAAAAAATATCATACCATATTTTATAATGTAGCTACAGACCTTAATTTATGATAGCCCTGCAAAGAATAAAAACTGTTTCTAATCTCCCATGAAGATCGAGTCATCTCATGCAAGCCAAGAAGCAAAATCTCCAATTTATCACCCTTACACCCGACGGTTACACACAAGAATAAGTCCCATTGCTCTTAGTGCCTAGTAAAGGGTCATGTCCACAAGTGGCCACGTGGCCAGGTTCCTCTTAATAAGGCTTGTAAAACTAGAAAGCACTTTGACCTTTTAAACATCGGTTTATTGGTGAGGAAAAATACAGAATTTGGACAATGATGGAAATTTTGCCTTCCAGGGGAGACTCAAAATGAGAATAACTAAGAAATAAAGATGGGGGGGAAAAAAAAACGTTTTCAATGTAATAACTACCAAGAAATGCTATTGTACATGGGCAAAAAAAAAAAAGAAATGGGTAAAAGAAAAGGATGGTTTTGTATAACAAGGGTATACAGCCAAGGGTACAAGGGTACATTACTTGCTATGATGGTCAATATACTAAAGATGGTCAACAATCACCTTTTATAATTGACTCATGATGTATTTAGTAAATATTCCAAATTGAAATTGTTTATTCCGGTTTCACAAATTATACGAATTCAGAAATAAAAAAAGTCTGTATATAGTAAACTAATTATTCTCTGGCCTCACACCTCATTTAGTTGTTAATATGGTGCCTCTTCCCGAGACCATTAAACAGAAGAGTTTATTTTATTTTATGCCATCACAGTTCTAAATCCACCAGCCCTCCCAGCTGTATTGGAGACACCTCGGGTAGGAGAAGAGTTAACCAGTGAGCTATAAACACATTTTTGGTACTGTACATATATTGGTAAATGACCTATTACAATAAATTGAATAAAAAGCCCATTTTAATATGTTCTGAAACAGCAAATAATAATACAAAACTGTTTTATTTACAATTGCATACATTTGATATGGATAACTCAAAGGGGATGACCAGGGGCAACTCATGGCACTCAGAGAACACATTTTAAATAAAAATAATTGCCATGAATAAATTAGGTTCTTCCTAAGGTCTGGGGACAATCAGACAATTAGAACATTACATTTTAAAATTGATTTGAACATGCCAAGTATGTCCTAATTATCCAAGATCCAAGATTAAGCAAACATTATTAGTGTGAATAAAGCATTCCGACGTACTGCCGAGCACAGATGTGAAGCGATACCAGATATATTAGCGACAGTACAGTAAACCAGTCAACATCAGCAGAACTGGCTGCTCCATCAACTCCAAAACATGGAACCTTTTTTGTATTGATGATGACATTGAGTACCGATTCCAACAGAACCGTATCCAAAAAAAAACCAAAAATGTGCTAGGGCAATTATAGAAAAATAGTAATGCGTTTAACAAAGTTCGCTTTATAGGGACAGAATTTGGAAACAAAACAATTTAATTCAAAGCAAATAAGTTAAACCGCCTTTCAACAGATACCGAGATTTGCACAGAACCTAAAAGAAATTATTCTGAAGGTAAAAATCTTGTCTCAATGTTTTTGTCATCCAAAGATTTTATAACGTATTATAAATAACACGTGGGCATCCTTTAAGGTTGGAAGAAAAACACTTTCATCTTAAAAATAAAGGTTTCTTTACTCTTAAGGCGGTTCAATTGTGGACTAGACTGCCATCTTTAAGTCATTTTGGCCAATTCAACCAATATTTTCAAACAAATGTTTTGGATTTTTTTTCTTGATACGAAATGCATACACGTGTAAAAGTAGAGAAGGTAATTATGATCCAGGGTGATTCTGACTGCCTTGGAGTTAAGGAATTTTTCCACTTGAGATGACATTACTGTCTCAGTTGGTTTCTTCTGGATTGCGTATGGGTTTTTGGAAAGGTGGAACTTGATGGACTAGATTTTTTTTTTTTAACCTAATTATCCAACGATTCAATATTGCATATAGAGAATTCCCACAGCAGTAGGACCTCTAAACATTTTAGAACAGTCAGAATACCCAATCAGCCACCTGTTTTTGGTAAGGAAACATAAAATGTCCAATTATGGGATCACAATTCTAATTAACATTTAGTTTTTTCTTTATTTTGTCTCAAGATACCACAGTGATGTTAAACTTGACAGTTTGTTGATCTGCAAAAGCAATTAAGACTTAACGTTATTCACAAGAGGATTTATTGCCGTTTGTGAATTCTAGAGACAAAACCATCTTCAAGAATGGGATTTCAAGCCTTACTTTTACAATGCATATAAAGAATAGATTATACAAAATAAAAACATTCCTTAAATTAAATTTATCCAGAGTAACGCTTAAAGTTCTTCCAAAATAGACCCCCCCCAACAAGCAGTTTAGACCACCAGGAAAAGGAATTTGGTATAACCAAAAGATTAGGGGTCAGCAGGAAAGGCCCGTCCTCATAATACAATAAAAGAAAATCTCCAATAGTTTTAGCAAATTAATAATCATGGTTTGAATAAGATAATCATCTTCATCGGAGAAGGCTTACAAATATGCAGCCAAATACTTCCCGTGAAACCACTGATTGGTGTGAAGTAGCAATACTGAAGATAGCGTGTATGTATTCCACATTCTCCGTTTTAATATGTTCCAAAGACGTAAAACACAATTTAGTGCAGGGGAACCGCAACAAGAACCAAGGAACCAAACACGTTTGGCCTTGCTGAAGAAACCAAGGGAAATGGAGGGGGGGCAAATAAAGGCCTTTGTAAACCAGTAAGAAGTTTCTAAGCTTGGGTTCTAGACTATCATTATGTCATCATCAGGACAACAAATGTTATACCACTCCTGAGCGACACTGATGTTTGAATAACTGTACTCAATGCTTTCGGGAAAACTGTTGGTCGCAGAACCTGCGATCATCAGATACGGAATAGTTGAGGTGAAGACCCCTCAAGCAAGATAGGTTTATGGCTTAAACTAGAATTTGGAATCAGATGTCCCAAAAATGTAGCTGGCAAGTCACGACTTCCACCTTCTACAGCACTTATCGCAATGAATCGGGCAGCTATAAGAGGCTTTAACTCTTCTGTATGCTTACGGGGGGTAAAATGATAAAATCCGCTATTGCACAGATCACATGAAGCGAAGTTAGAAATAAAGACGCCATAAAACGAGAAAATAAAAACTGGTATGTTGTGTTAGCATGTTTTCACACACAGCAATGTAGCTTTAATAGTAAAATATCTGCACTTCTAGTCCCAGTCTCTTCTGATGTCATAATCAAAGTTTAATCCCCGGATTTTTTAATTTTTTTTTTTTGAACAGGTAGAAATGAATGTATATTGTGCCCAAAACGCAAAATCATTTACAAAGGCGACCCAAACCAATAATCATCAATCAACAGGTGAAATATAAGAAATGGGGAGGAATAATCATGCAGATCTTAAGAAAATAAGTTAAGTACATTGCCCCATGATACACCAAATGTAGGTGAGATATATATCATTTTAATCTGTAAAGACCATTATACACATTTAGTACACAGAACTGTAAATGTATTATAAGCTGTTTGGCTGAATCCACAAGAGCACAGATCGGGAAGTTACTTTCTAAGCACTTGTGTATTGCTTTTACAAAACATCCCTTTCTGATCAACCCGATTCATTCATTAAATCTCTGACATCAGGAGATCGGAGAGATACTGTTACAGTATTTCTGCCAGAAAAAAAAATTTGAAATAAAGAAAGTGATCATTTCCTTTACAATGCAGAGAAAAAGCTTAGCTGATGATCTTAAAGTTATGTATGGCTTTGGACCTAATAACTGAAAAGTTAGAAACTGAGAAATAAAAAAAACAATGGTTCGCTGATCAAAGCTCCGTTCGTCAAGTGCAAGTTTAGTAAGGAATTTATTTCCAAGGATCAGAAAACGGTCGCAATGCCTAATAGCTACATGTAAAAGCTAAAGGAAGCCTGCTATACATCTGCAGGCCGTTACTGTATCGAACATCGAAGGGAAGTACAATATGAAATCAACATATAAATGAATAGGATTTGCTGAAAGCCATGGGAAGTGTATTACAAAGATCCATGAAACAAATTTGAACCACAATATTTCCTCTGTGAAAAATACAACTATTAGTGAGATAAAATGTACAATTGATTTTTTTTAAAGAAAAGAAAAAAAAAAAAAAAAAAAACCAGTATAAATGAAAATAGTTTTCTTCAAAACAGGGAAAATAGTTAAGGTCATTTTTTTTTCTCCATTATAATATTATTTTGACGCAAAAAGCAGTCATAGGATTGCACCAGCTCCATGTCCAGTCTCCTGAACAATAAAATGTAAAAGGTGTCCATAAAGCATAACAGTTTGTAATATTTATTTTTTTTTTATTATTTTTTTTCCAACTTTTTTTAAATCACGGTGGTTATCATATGTGACGTCCCGCCAACTCTGTTTTACAAAATGTACAACACCCTTTTTTAATGCGGTGGTCAGAAAACGATAAATGCAAATATTGTTTGTGTACCTCCACCTTAAACCTTTCAGGGGTGTGGGTTTTTATTTATAGCGGCGGGTAAACAAAAACAAAAAAAAACAAAAATTGTAGTAAAGCATCTTAAAGTGTTATCGCTATAGATAATAAAGAAATTTATTCTATATCTTTTTTTTTTTAGTGCATGCTGTATCATTTTGCAGAAAAAAGAAAAAAAAAAATCAGGGTTCCTTTAAAATAAAAATTACCCAGATAGTTTACAAAATAGAAGAAAGAAAAAGTCGTAGGAAAAAAAAACAAAACAAAAAGGCCAGGATAAAAAACGTGCTTGCTGCCCAGGCGTTATTGGGCCGATAGTTCTTCGCCAATGCGGCTTCCATGGATGCAGGGCACGAAACAGCAATTTCACTAGTCTACTGGCGAGAACCTGGCGTGATCTACGTGATCCAAGAGTTTTTATTTCTTCTTCCAGTATGTTAGCGCTGTCGGGGGGTGGGGGGGTGGTTATACTGCTAGGAGGGCAGAAGACTGCAACTTAAGAACATGTCTGTTGCACGCGACTCAAAAGTTCGCCAAACTTCTCAAAGAGGTCCTCCACCCACTTCATGTTTTTCAGACAGTGATTGATCAGCTCCTCTTGCTTCAAATCTCTGTTTGTTTTCTGAACAGAGGTAACCTGGAACCAACAGAGAAGACAAACTATAAACACAGGTTAAATAAATGTAGTTGCACTAAAAGCCGTGACGGACAGTTCCGTCTGTAAGAGCGTAACGTCACGTGTGTCATCCAGACAAAAAGGAGGAACACAGGCTACACGGGAAAATAACTGTTCGGAATATAAACCCTACGGCGCATACATACCTTGTCTTTGCATGCAAGATATATGTGGTACTTGTAATGATGGAGTGCGTGGTATAGAGAACACAACTGTGACTTCTCAGGATCCACGGTGAATTCCTGTAAAAAAATAGAACATTTATACAAAATTAAACAGCCAAACCTGATTTTTACTGCGACTGTCGGGCATCAGCCTAGTTTATTCACACAGTGAAGCCTTTTTAGCATAACATTGCACCAGGGACACCAATTACAGGTCTCTATCACCTGGCATGGGACTTGCAGTTGCTGGTATATATTAGCTATAATGAAAACTGTTTAATAGCGATAACAGATAGTGAGCAGTGTTCTTTGCCCCTAAGATTAGCCCCTTCGAGACCGGCATTTGGGTACTGTGTCTTCGCTTGAAGACCGCGTACCCATTTAAATTTCATAGAACTGTTGGGGATTGGCTGCCACGGATCGCTGGGGTCACCCAGCGGTCAGTAGCAGCCATCCCCTCGCGATCCCAGCTTTCAGAGCAACGCTGGATCGTGTATCATCAATGACGTACCTGGTACGTCCCGGTCTGCTGAAGATACGTGACCAGGAAGTACCGGGTACGTCCCGGTCTTGAAGCGGTTAAGCTAGCAACTACCCAATGCACCAGAGACAAGGAACAGTAACTGCTCCTAATAGGCTACTTTATGGACAGCCATTTGACTAGAGCAAATGACTGAAACAGACGAGCTAATTGGGCTTGCAGTAGTGGGTCGGGTCAGGTCAGTACCGCCCCCCCCCCCCCCTGAGTACATACCTGCGACTGTTTTGCTGCCGTTTTTGCTGGCCGCAGTGTTTTCTTGTTATACCACTTCCCACTTGTTTTGATCTTACACACAGAGGAGCCTCCTGATTTGCCTTTTGTGTCACGAGTAATTGTCGTAATATCGGGAAAGTTTTCCAAGGCATTCTATAGAGGAAAAACGAAAAAAAATTAATGGTTGGAAACCTGCAGTCACAGGGAAAAACATTTGTTCCCTTCCGTACACGCACAGAGCGCACGCAGCCCCAGGAATGAAGAGACAAAAAATGGCCTGGTGCTCTACATATATGACTGTCTGGGGGGGGGGGGGGTTCTAGCGTGGCAACGTTGTGAGAGGGAGTGCTGCAAAATGCTAAGCTCTTCCGGGGCATGTCATTATTTGGACAGTACAAGGAAGCTCACCATGAATGGTTAAAACTTTACTTTGTCACAGTATTCTTACTAAAATAACATAGCATGGAATACCCAAAAGAAATTCGATGCCACGTTCTGTCTGGCCATTTGATGCAGTCTGGCAAGTCTTAGAGGATATCCAGAATCGGCTTCCTTTTTTGCTTTCCTTGGGGAATCCTTTGCTGCCCCCAGATCAATCTGACCACCTTTCCAGACTGAGAGCTCTTCACAAAGACATCCGCTGTATACCACCCCATCGAGACACGGATTCAGTCTATGCAAACTAATGTGATTCCTGGCTCTGGTTTGTTATTGATCAGATCCTCTCACCTCTCTGGGCTGTGTATCTCCCTTGCTCAGTCTAAAATAGTCTAAGCTCCATTTATTTCTCGTTGTTAAACATGTAACGCACGTATGCCTTATTATTACTTAACCGCCAGCAGCGCATTTCACGGTTGATGTTTATACCTTCAGCGGCTGATCTAGCTGTAATTTTGCTAGTAGCCTTCTTCTGTTCTCATTTAACATGCCTTCGATTTTTCTCATATGCGGCAGAAGAACATCATCTGGGGGGAAAAAAGCCAAGATATGATCATGTTGCCCAGCGTAACTGCCAATATGCGGCTAGGTTACCAGACCTGGTGTTGTGTAAATAATTATTTTAATCAAACCAACTTTATATTACACGCATATCAGAATATCGATATTTGAATCTATAAGCCCCTTTGATTTATTGTGATTCTTTTAGATAAAATTCAGGAAAGGATTGTCTCTCGGGGCAAGGCCACAAACATAGTCCTCACTACGAAGCCCCATGAAACGCCTCGGACCGTTAAAGCAGAGCCGACCGTAGGGCGGCGGAGGGACGCAGAGCTTCTGCGGCAAATTTCCAGGTACTAGAAGCTCCATCTTAACCCAACCCCACCAAAGCATTTGTTAAAAGGCAAGTAGCTTTTCCGTAACGCCACCCACAGATGTTTATTTGTCGCGATATAAAAAGTAGCTTTTGTTCCAAAGCAACACCAATTATTGAATATAAATCGATATCAAACATTTCAGGTTTTTTTATTCCAATCCATCATAGTCAAATATTTTAAATACGTGAAAAGATCTGAAGGCCATACATAAATGCAACAAAAAAGGAAAAATTATAGAGATTATAAAGTCACAGAGATCCGTGCACGACTTACCATTTTCCTTTTCCAACACTTGCATCGTATCTCCGTCCAAAGCAAGGCTAACGAGTAGCTCCACGTATCCTTTGAAGGTTTCTTTCATGGCTCTTGTGTTCAAAAAGCGAGTGACAACCGGGGGAGGTGGAGGCTCAAACTCTGACAAAAATGGCAGAAAGAACTTATTTTCTACAAAGTAATTCTAGTCAGGACTCTCAGCACATTTTATACATTCATAGGCCTGGGTGCTACAGAACACGAAGGCACAACACAAACCGATGACGTAATATAATGTCGCAGTTCCAGATCGCTTATTTTCAAGTAAAACAAACTGATCCTCCTAAACTCACCTTCCTCGTCGCTCTGCATGTCTGGAGAAGAATCGGATTGAGAAGAAGAGAACTCCTCTTTCCACTGCTTCCTCTTTTTTGGTGGAGGTTCAGCCTTCGTCTTGGGCTGTTTGGCTTTGGGTTTTACGGACACGGCTTTGGGGGGTGCGCTTTTCTGCGGAGGAGTTTCCGATGCCTTGCTGTTCCCGCTGACCTTGGCATGTGAGGACCTGTGAACGGCAACACGCGGTTAACGTGTCTTCTGCTACAGTTACAGATGACCCAGACTGCCGCGATTGACAGTCATGATCCGAGTTCATCTATACAACAATCCTCATTCTCCGTTACCTTGCGGTCGTGGTGGCTTTGCTCTTCGGTTTTCGAGAACAGACCCTTACATACTCCTTTTTGTTTGCATTCTCAACAAACTTCACGTAAATGCGTTTATACTTTGTTTTTGCGTCTCCAAAATACCCAAGGTACTACAAAAAAAACAAAAAACAGCAAGCGGGGGAAAAAATTAATAAAGGGATCTTCCCGTTCGTTACTCGTAACTTTTCACCGCCATTTATGACATTCACGCGCTGTAATGGGTTTAATCGTCAACTCAGGATTTGGCAGGGAGACTGTAGGTTTAATTCACCAGCTTTACTATGCAGTTTGGAAGACCAACCCAAATTTGGCTCTACATAACGCAGATTTCTTCACACTTATTGATTTAGAGATTTATTACGCAGAACCAGCTTGGTTTGGAAACGTTCACTGGGCTCGGCACTTTATAAAGCGCCTTGAAGTTGGTGACCTAAAACCAAGAGCACCTGGACAGCAGCATCCTTCTGAACACAAAGCAGCCTAGGGCATGAATATATATCTATTTTAGCTGTATTCCATTAGAGCTATAAAGTATGACTCTAAAACAAACTCAACCATACCTTCTTGCTACTACAATGGGAGTCTATTTAATCATATTGCTTATTTACTTACACTGTTGGTAGCAGCAAAAGACCGTTGTCCTTCTCGAATTTCAGGGATAAATTTCTGGAGCAATGCCTTTTGGACCTTCCAAATAGCTGGGGGTTCTTTTCCGGTACATAGTGCTTCCTGCGTAAGAGTTCAACAGTTAAAACAGTAAAGTAGATCTGCCTTTTAGTCCTTCACATCAGCAGCAAAGCTCAGAAATTTAGCTGATCCCTCTGATTCCACTCTAATGCATAACATGGAATAATTCCTTTCTTAGAAAAGTAACAAGTCAGGAAAAATAAATTGCAATGTGAAACATCATCATTAAGCCATTGAAAGCACACGTTTTAATGGCTTAAGCTATTTTTAAAAGGCGCTATGATGACTATTGCCAAATGGAAGGGTGCAAACCACATTAACAAATACTTAATACATCCCAACACAGATATTTGGAAGCAGCTTTCTTTAGTATTTCTTCTTTACCGCGACCCATTACAGTCATACCACATACATTTACAACCATATGTATGTGCTTAAAGGGGAGGGTGGGATAACCTTAAGGCCATACAAGTAGCCCAGCGATACCGAATTCAAAACATTTGGAAGACAGTAATTAGAGGATTGTGATTTTCATCTCATTACGGAATTAATGCTGACATCATGAAGCGCTTAGTATGGTGAAGGCATCTCAACAGCCCTTATTAGGGTATATAAATATTTATATATATATTTCTACTGAATGCCACCTGTCCTACCACCTTAACAGGCAGAATTTGGGTGATATGGAAAGCCATTGTGGTTGTACATAACCTACCTGAACAAGGTTATGATCTATGATATCACACCAGGCATCTGTGAAGTTGGCACACTGGCCAAGGTGGCAGATTCTGACAAAGGTGGGACCTTTGCCAAAACGAATAACTGTTAAAATGGGCTTTTATTCTTGAACTAAGTCATTCCTTTAACAATGCAAAACTATTGTAGACATTTCACACTTCACTTGTATCAGTATTTGCCATGGCTTTTTTTATATACACATTTAATTTTTACCTTGAGCATTTCTATGTCTTCTATCTTCACCACGAACTCATCCCGCTCTCGGTAGATTCCTTCTCCGCTGCTCTCTTCGTTTTCATCCTCCGTGCAGCCTTCGAGTGCGACTGTCTCCTGCGCTTTGGCCAGCTGCTCAGGCTGCGCGCCATCAGACTGGCCGGGTTTTATGGAATTGGACGTTTGTGATTTGTCTGCGGCATTTCTTGGGGAAGATGCTGGAGCCGACTCCTGCTTTACTTGAGCTGCCTTTTCAGCGTCTGGATAAGTTTGTTAGAAGAAAATAAAGTTTTGTATAAAGGGGGTGCAGCCAATAGTGATTTGCGATCTTAAAATGTACATGAAACAACAGATACCACTTTTTTTTTTTTAAACAAAACCCTAATTAAACAAAAATATAAATAGCGCTACATATTAGAAGCAGAAATAACAGCTGAAAGACCACTCAATGGCAGCAGCTAAAACATGTTGCAACAATAGAGCAAAATTATTTTTTAAAGCAGTACACAGTCCCAAAACACATTGGGATTTATTCTCTAAATGGAGAGCCGACAGTCGAATTTGTAAAAAAAAAAAAAAAAAGATGTAGTGGCTTGAACTCCCTTACCAAATTTATTATGCAGGTTCAACACTTCTCCAGCAACCTGGCCCCGCATAATTTATCATTCAATGTATGGAGTCTTTAAAAAAATATAATCAATTTAACTACTATAATGGCATCTCTTATCCAAACTTTTCTTTTATAAAATAAAGCACACAGAAGAGCAATGCATGAATGCCTGCATCATCCAGCATACCTATCAGGAGTTAACACAGCAAGAAAGGCAGAAACTCACCCACTTTGTTCTTCCGATCAGGATTCTCATCCAAGGCGCAGAGTGCTGTAGTAATACTCTTCTGGAGATCATGATTACCACCCACAGAATCATCATCATCAGATGAAAAGGATGGCAATGCCTCCAGGTTCTTCTTAAGCTCTTCCTCTGGCTTTTTGGGGGAGATTGTGCCACTGACCTCAGAACCCGGGGTACCCGTCACTGACTGCGGTTGAGAAAGTGGACTAGTACAGGGTGGCCTTATTACTGGGGTACAGGGTCTTCTAATTCTGTTGGGCACACGGACAGGAGGAGCTGAAAACTGCTGCTTAGGTCCCGTTTTCAGGAAGTCTAAGAAAGATGCAATAAAGCCAGTCTTTACTTCAGGCTGTTTCTCCTCGACCTCCTTTATCTTCTGTCGCATCCTCTCCTGGTGTTGGTACGTATCATAATAACCTTCCGAAACATGAGAGGAATATTGCATACTTGTTTCGGGAGCTTTGCTAATGGGCCGCTTCATTTGTGGGTTACGTTTTGTTGGCTTCAGATTAGAGTTTTCATCTTCTGCGCACTGTTTCATTGCCATTTTCTCTTTTGCTTTCATTTTTTGAAGATTGTCTTGTGTTGGATCTTGGCAATCTTCTTCCACTTGGCTGCTAGAACTACCACTTACATGAGCATCAGTCTTTGACATATGCTGGCTTTGTGCCTGACCAACGGATGTATTTTCATCAGATCCCATAATAAAATCTCCTTCAGATGCAGCGTTTTCTTCCCCAAGATTCTTGGTACCTGACAAAAATTCTGCATCCCTTCCTTCGTCAGGCACATCATTGCCATCTTTAGACTCTTGATTAACATTAGAATGCTTCTTAATTATCTCAGCATTCTTCTCATGATCTTCTTGACTGGTCCCCATCACTGGAGAACCCATTCCACCCGGCAAGTCCTGCTCTAGAGGTTGAATATGCGATGGATCAATATTTACATTTTTAGACTGGTTTGAGGACACTGCAGAAAGATTTATTGCTGTTTGGCCACCATTTAAAGAAAGGTTATTGAGATTCTGCTGCTTTCCTGTTGAAAAGTTTGGAGACATGTGCCTTATATTTAAAGACTGAAAACGTGATTTTTCATCCTCGTTTTTGACAGAAATATTCTCCTCAGCAGAAGACTTGGCAAACTCTTGAGCAGCTGTGGCTGCTAATATGTCATCAACGTGAGACAAAAAGTTCCTTTCATCACTGAGCAACATAGACTCCGAGAAACACATTGGGTTTAGAGAATCAAACTGATTCTTTGAATCAAGCCGACTTCTCTGGTTGAAATTATCTTTCGCTTGCAAATGTGCTTGCAAATGTTTCCCATCGGACGTGTCCATTTTTACAACTTCTGACCCTTGAGAGTGGAGTGATTGTGGAGTTTGTCCTCCGTTGCTCTGGATGATATGTCCATCCACCTGTAGAAATTGGTGTGAAACCTGTTGAGGACTTTGAATTCTTTGCATGGATGCAGATGCCTTTGCTTGCCCCAAGTTTGCCTGTAAGATAGACTGCTGAAACATCTGCAGATCGCATCCAGAATCTAGAAGTACCTGTGCGCCCGGCAACTGGAGATGCTGAGAATGCCTTAACGCAGCTTGCATCTGAGGAGATGTGCTTGGCTGCTCCTGCATCTTTGCGTCATGCACCTTGTGCAGCATTGCATGCGGACTTAGGTCTTTAGCGCTGACTTGTGAGGACTGAATCATCTCTGATGCCTTTTTGGGATCATGGCTGACCGAGTTATTCATATGACTCACATGTTGGGACATATGACTCGCTGGACTGATCATTCGGTCATCTTTTTTAGATCCTTGCAGTCCAAGAACTTGGTCTTCCAGACGAGAATTGCTTTTAATAACACTTTGAGAATATCGGTCATCGGCCTTCGAAACACTGTAGGCAGTCTCTTGTGTATTTATTTCGCCTTCACCGAGTCCTTGTGTAGAGGATTCCAGGGCAGTCTGTTGTAACGTCTGCAAGTCCTGCATCTGAAATTTATCTTCTTGTTTCACAGATCCATACAAATTGGTTTCCGATTTTCTCTTCGCGTAGGATTTGGAGTCCGTTGAGGTCCTGCTGTTCTGTAATGTCTGTGAATGGGTTTGTGATGAAAACGAGGATGACTGAACAGTTGGCAAATACTTCTGAGACTGTGGTGAATTTGAATCTTGGGTATTCTGTGATGAATGCATAGAAATGTAGTTTTGAGTTGGACTTGAAGTAGACAAACTCCGTCCACGTGAGGAAGCAGTAAATGGAAGCGATGGTGAAGCCAGGGGTAGGTTTTGTCCTGAAGTGTAACTGTCTGAAGGACTGACGGGTGACATCACCTGTGATTGAGATGAATAGCTAACTTGCGATTGACTAACAGGAGTTAAACCCTGAGTGTTACTGGAAGAATAACTTTGCGATTGGTTCGTTGAAGACATATCTCTTGTTTGATCAGTGTAGTTCGCACTTGAAACTGAAGGCAGAGCAAGTGTCTGATCAGATGAGAAACTTAGTGTCTGGCTGCCAGAGGTTATGGTTTGTGATTGGCTGGAAAATGCAGGGAGTGGTTTGTAAAGTGGAGGCAGCTTCTCCGTTTTGATGGCAGAGAAGACCTGTGATTGACTGGCAGACGGCAAGTTTGGTGACTGTGTTGAAACATAACTGGGTGACTGGCTTACTGGCAGAAGACTAGGTAGCTGTGCCGTGGAGTAAGCTTGTGCTTGGCTTGAAATGACAGAACTCTGGTTCTGTGAAGACTTGGTGTAACTTTGGGACTGGCCAGGCGAAACCACACTCTGAGACTTGGGGGTCTTTGAAGACCTTGGAGGTGCCTTTGTAGGGCAGTTTTTTGTTTTTGTAGACGATGGAGGGTAGCCAGGAGATGGTATGACGGATGGGTAAGATTGAGATAGTTCCACTGACACTTGAGAGGTTTTCTGCACCGGTGCACCATTGCTCACCTGAGTAAGTGCTCCAAGCGGAGCACACAAAAGAGCAGACTGTCTCGACGCGTCCTGTAATGTAGCTCCACTTGCACTTGTTAAATAGTTTGGCAAGGAATGCTGCGTACCAGATAGTTGCGCCTGAACAGACTGCGTACTTGAAGGCCTCTGATGGTGCTTAATAACACTACATTCCCTCTGAAGTGCTCTTTCTATGGAGGCAGTGGAACCAGTAAAAACTGATGTACTGTATGGCTGGGGGGTTTGCTGCGCCCCTCCTAGGGCAGAAGGCAATAAGCTGAACTGAGGCTGCAAAAGATGGGGTGCAGATTCCTGGGCAGATCGATATGTTGATGACTGCGGGATGCTGGTACTTAAAACGGCGCTTCCTAGCCGCTCAAATGTCAAAGCAGTGGGAGTCTGTGATGTCTTAATTTGAAGCAAAGGGTCGTGGGGAGAAAGAAGACCATTTGATGTAGCACTGAATGTACCATCTTGAAGGGTCAACGATGGGGTTGTAGCAAAGTTTCTAGAGCTAAATGTATTTGGGTGCTGATACGCGGAGAGGGCAGACGATGGAAATGTCCCAGAGGTTTGCAGCGCTCCAGTAACAAACAGCTCTGTCGCAGTTGAGGAATGCATGCCTGAAAGTGCCAAAGACAGCGTTAGAATGCACACAGCGATCCGATCGGTTACAGAAAACTTAAAACGTACGTCTCAGCTATCATAAGCATTAAAGTTCATGTGATGGTTGGTGTGCGCCTTTAACAAACAGGTAGTGTGGAAAGGATGTACGCTGGAATGCACAGAAACCCTAAACTCATTAAACTCCTAACAAACAGTTTCATTCTCTGTGCACACCTGGAGCACTTCTAGAGTACGCTATAAAACCAAAAAAACGTATTGAGTCACTCTGCAAACAAAATGGAAATCAGCTATAGTGTTACAAACCAGAAGAAATGTCTAGAAAAACCAAATACTACTTTCCAGGATATCGCAAGAGTAAACAGGACATGAAAAACCAAGCAACACATTTCTAGATACAAATAGATACATCCTCCACATTGGAGAAACGCTCGGCGTTCATCAGATCTTGAAATCAATTCATGATAATGGCGTGGTGGCACAAAGGGAAATATTCATTACTAATTGCGAGTATGCAATTATTTAATATAGTGGAAATAAATGTATTCTTGTTTGAGATCAAGGACATTTCCACAGTACATCACCGAGTGATTATTGTCAGACAAAATCACTCTGCTTTACAGAACAGAATTAATATGATTAAAATGGAGCATCTAAGTAAGCAGGTGACCATGAATCCCAGATCATGACCAACTCATACCCAAAAATAAATGGGGGAAAGAATTGAAACAAATCCAAAAACAAATGTTCTAAAATGAAAGCAATAGTGGCAGATATCACTCAAAGATGTAACCTACCAGTCTGCCATGATGGCGCCCTGAACTGTGGCAGGAGGGTTGTCCCTGATGAAGCTTGGGCTGTCCGAGACTCAATGGCAGAAAGAAAGTTCATGACAGAGGTTTCTGTAGTGTTACCGCCAGCCACGTGAAGGCTGGTGTCAAAGATTCCAGACAGACCTAAACGTAAAAGTACAAATTCATTTATAAATTGTTACTCATTCATTTGGTAATACCGTACTTGTAATTGAAGACACAATTTATGTGTTGTGGCCAATACAGAACGAATGCCTTTTGTTTGGGTGAACTTGAAGGTTTGGATTTGAGTGCTGTTAGCTCGTCCTTTGTCTTTAAGTTTAGAGAAATGGGTGAGAGGCTGTGCCCGTGGCCCCAACCTTTGCTGACACAGTCAGAGGGGCCAGAATAAAGCATATGGATTCGTGGAGAAAGAAGTGCCGCAGAGACCTCTCTCTTTCTCCGTGGATCCATCTGCATTATGCTGCTCTCTCCGAGTACTTCCAGAAAAGGGAATGATGTTAATGATTCTTATGACACCAGACATGCTTGGAAATTAAAATCTTGTACTTCTGTAAAGAGACTGTACCTGAGGGGTGGTGAGTGGTCGCGTATGCAGGGAGCTGATGAGTAGCTGCATAAGTCTGCCTGTGAAGAAGCTCCGTCTCCGAATGAGAAGGATGCCCAGCTCCATAGCTTAAGCTGGAAGAAAATAAAAAAAAATGTAATAAAATTACACGTATAGCCTATCCACTAAAAATGCATCTTTTAGGACCAAATTATCTGAAAGCTTTATGGTTGTTGTCCAAACAAACTGCTTCCATTTTTAATTCAGACCTCAAGTCATTGTATTAGTTACTGCTACCGGAAATAGAAGCGTCATACAAACCAGATATTAAATAGACTTTGCATATCTACTACCTCTGAAGAGATCGGTGAGAATTTAAACTAAACTTCAAAGGCTGGAAAAATCATAGGGAGGGGGGCACCGACAAAAAGAAAAATTACAGGTATGCAAACACAAACATTTGGTGAAAACAAAGTGCCAAAAAAATGAAGGGCTTCAATAAGCCTACAGTAAAATGCATGCAAGTATTTAAAAAAAAAATCCATAAAACTAGAATATTCCTTTAAAAAGGACGGTTTAGTCCCGGACACCAGCACCATAGAATATTACATTTCTGAGTACCTTTATATGCGTTCTTCCAGCATGGGGGGGGGGGGGGTATATCATGTTTCTCCACCATCCAAACTTTCTTAATCCCATCTATAAGCAGCAGTAAGTACTTCCAATGGAATTCATGGGCGTGCTCCTGCCACCTATAGCTTAAGCAGCCAATCGGTCGGAGGAACGTACGTCAATTTAAATGTATGGGACTTTACAAATGTGCACTGGGGTCTAAACAGACCCCCCCACGACGTGTTCAGGACAGCTAGTACTGGATCCGACTGGCGGAGAGTACACCACATGCAAAGAGATGGATTTAGCCAAAGGCATCTCATGCAGGGCACTTGGTTAGGGGGTGGGGAAAGGGGCAAATGCATTTGGGACAATTCTGCTAGACCACAAGAAAAAAAATCATGTGCATTAAGGTGTATACAATGCCTAGCGTGTTCATTTACGAAGTGCTCTAGATGTCACAGATGCTAAAGAAGTGGAAAGCTGACCAACAGAGCTTAAACGCGACTCCTACGGTATAAAACGGGAAACAAACGGACTATTTATTATAAAAGGAACACAGGTGTGCTCCTCTCGTGCTTCTAAAGCTCAGGTTACCCAAGGGTGTGAAAAGCTTTAGTGTAAACGGATATTCTTCCTGCTTAGTATATCTACTAAAGCATCATCATGGTTACAGCTGGTTCCTCCCCATAATCTTGTGATAAAAGAAGAATTGATCAGCATTTTGCCCGAGTGATCCTTTTCTATATTGAGAGGGACTGTGCTTGAGCTCAGGGTGCTCGGGTGTTTATATTGGCACGAGAAAGAAAGATCATACGAAGCAGCACATTTCTTTTAGAGTTACACTTTGAACATTCTCATTTTTACTTACAAAATATTAATAAACCATAATTATTTTTACTTACAAATTTCATAGCTTACTATGCATAGAAGAAAATACTTTATAGTACGGTGTCCAAAACGGGACATGTTGGGGGTGTGGCTATGCACCCCTTTTTACATGGAAGCGTCAACTTGCGGAGCTCGGATTAAGGGAGATTGAATGGAGGAGGTCTGCGAGGACACTGCGCAGACCCCACTCTTTTTCCAGCTCCCTCGGCTGGTCAGTCACACAGCATTCATTCCTGGTTTTGTTCTCTGTAGATCTTTGTACGCAGCATATACGCAAAAAGCAGACAAAGTGGTTCTTGGCTTTAGATGCAAACATAACCTTGTTACTTATACAGCATCCCTTACGTGTCCGCCTAATCTCAGAATCTGTACATCTGGAATTAATAAACACCATAAACTGCAAATAGCTCAAGGCCTTTAAAAAGCTTACGATGCACTCAAGAATAACCAGTTAAGTATACCTCATTACGGTCATAAAAACAAAGCTGATGGCTTATGATGCACAGTATGGATTCTGATGAGCTCATACGGCATGGCTCGGCTCCAGCGCTTCACATGCATCCGAGTGACCGGGATTCTCACTAAAGTATGTGAGTCTCTATAAACTCCGACCAGAAACCACAAGTACCGTATTTTCCGGATTATAAAGCGCACCGGATTATAAGGCGCACTTTCTATGAGCGCCTTATAAGCAATCTTGCTTCATATATAAGGCGCACTGGATTATAAGGCGCAGCACATTACCGTTAAATAAACCATTGCTCAGACTGCAAGTCAAAATTTATTACACTTTTTAACAATAACTTGCAACTGGTTCAGCTGTAATTGCAAATCAAAACGTTTACAGTACTTTTTCAGTTCATTCCTCCACCAGAAATCCATCAAATTCGTCATCTTCAGTGTCGGAGTTGAACAGTTGGGCGAGTTCGGCATCAAGCATGGGGTCCTCCTCTTTATTATCCGAGTCGGTCTCGTTGCTGCTGCTAGGCTCTTCAGTGGTGATTCCAGCCTTCCTGAAAGCTCGGATGACACTGGAGACTGATACATTCTTCCAGGCATCCACGATCCACTGGCACATAGTGGCATAACTCGCACGGCGTTGCCTCCCTGTGTTGGTGAATGTGTGGTCACCTTCTGTCATCCAATGCTCCCATGCAGCTCGCAATTTAACTTTAAATGACCTGTTGATGCTGATATCTAGCGGCTGGAGCTCTTTGGTTAATCCACCAGGGATGACAGCAAGCTCCGAATTAGTTTTCTTCACTTGGGCTTTGACAGTATCGGTCACGTGGGCGCGCATCGAGTCACAGACCAATAGGGATGGGGATTTGTGAAAAAAGCCACCCGGTCTCTTGACGTAGACCTCCTTCAGCCACTCACTCATCTTCTCCTCATCCATCCAGCCCTTTGGGTTAGCCTTAATGATGACACCAGCAGGAAAATTTTCTTTAGGCAAAGTCTTCCTCTTGAAAATTACCATGGGTGGTAGTTTCTGGCCATTAGCCTGACAAGCGAGAACTACAGTGAAAGATGACTTCTCATTTCCTGTGGTACGTATAGATATCGTACTGGTCCCTGTTTTCTCAACAGTACGGTTTACGGGGATATCGAAAGTGAGGGGAACCTCATCCATGTTAATAATGTGTTCTGGCTGGATATTCTTTTCATTTATCTTGGTTATGCAGTAGGTGCGGAAAATGGCCAGCTTCTCTTCATAATCCTTTGGTAATTGCTGGCACACAGTAGTTCTGGTGCGAATGGAGAGATGACGCCTTTTCATGAAACGAAAGCACCATGAAGGACCTCCTCGAAAGTCCTTGATCTCCATGTCACGTGCTAAAGCAGTGGCTTTGAGTCGAATAGAGACAGTGGAGACGCTTCTACCTGCGTTTCTCTGTTCCATAACCCACTGTTCTATTTTGTCCTCCAACTGTGGCCACCTTGCTTTGTTTCCTCGGAAACTCAGTTTGGTCCTCTTTGCTTGGCGGAGGGCATCTTCTTGTTTTCTCCACTTACGCACCATGGATTCATTAATGTTGAATTCTCTTGCAGCTGCCCTATTTCCATGCTCTACTGCATAACTTATAGCTTTAAGCTTTAAACCTGCATCATAAGCATGTCTCTTAACAGGAGGCATTTTTTGGGGTAGTGGGTATAGTTAACGCTAAAGCACAGATATATTGCAAGGATCCTGCGCACAGAGCTGTAAGTATCACTCAGTGTGGCTCCTGACTACGGTGGCCGTAATGCTCAATCCATTTATGGATACTGTAAAAACCCAAGTGAAGAATAAATTCATAGGCGCACGGGGGGGAGGAGCATGGTGTGTGCTGTGGTATGCCGCCGCCGACCCCTGCCGCCCACGATAGAGGTAAAGGATCCTGTATGAACCCCTCTCTTTACTGTCGGGTTCATATATAAGGCGCACCGGATTATAAGGCGCACTTTCTATTTCTGAGAAATTCTCAGCATTTTATGTGCGCCTTATAGTCCGGAAAATACGGTATATTATGCTTTTAAAGAGGAACTCCCATCAACGATTTTTGGGGCACATTCCCTCGTGACAGGCAAGCCTCTTGGAACACTGCAGAGATGACATCATTTGTAGGTATGAAAGCCCCATATTGCCAAAAAATTTAGCTGTGTTTTCGGTGGCTCCACGTAAGGAGCATAAGTGTTTAAAAACTGAAAGATGGAAGCGGAGCCAACAATCAGCAACAAGAAGCCAGATGTATACAGGTAAAAACTCAAAGCACGAGAGGTCATGAAATGTATGCATTTGTAACAAATATCTTGCACACTACTGAATCATTGACCAAAGGCATTTATTCTGTTATAAACAGCGCAGAGATCTACTTGCCCGTTGGCCATCATGCCAATGTAATTTCAGGCGCAGAAACAACACTTTTATGATCCACATTTGATACTTTAATGTAATCGAGAAAAGGGTAACTCCATACGAAACAGAAATATCTGGGCAGCTCAGAGCTTTCAGTACAACCCAGCAGCTCCTCATCTGCTCCAATCTGAAGTTTAGACTGAAAGCGTTCTCTCATTCATTTCAAGCTTTTTTCTTTTATGCCAGATCACTAAAGATTTTTTAGTACAGATAAATAGTTATTTTCTTAAAATTATGTTAAAGAGGACCTCACACTGCCAGCTTTAACACAACTAAATTCATTTCAAACCACCTACCTATTGCTTGGGATTTTGTTAGTCAGTCTCTAAAACTTTGACATCTGATTGTGCCCTTTGGTTCCCGTCTATCGATTATGAGAAGAAAATGGAAGTCTGAGTCCCCTGTATGTGGCCATGCGGGGCTCCAACCCCTGGAGGAGTGGTCAACCCGTCACGGTTCTACACCAGTTCCTGCTAATGTATCTGGACCACCATGCACCACTTAAAAACCACTTATTTAATTCTAAATGTATGGTCATTTTTCAATATACAGATCCCCATTCTCTAATGGAGAGTGTGTATCACATAAAGCTGGTGAATTCCACAGATTTTGCTTATGTTGTAGGCAGAGCAGCTAAAATATCAGAGGTCCCGAGTCTCCAGGAAACGTGGTTGTTTCTTCCGCCTCCCTGACTTGCACAAGAATATCATTGAAGGGCGATCTCTCTGTCTCTCAAAGACTCCCTGCCTTATCTGCCGAACAATTCAATCTCCTTTTCCGCAGCTCCACTTTTTCTCTTGCCTCCTCTTGTTCTTCTGTCTTCTTTCTTCGTCCACTTCTCTTTGATATCAGCTCTGATGACCAGGCCTCCCGCAGCGCTTCCTTAAAGGGCAGAGGATCCACTCTCACCCTCTCTCTGACTGGAGGAAGAGGGGAGAGGCGGTCGGCGTAGGGTACGTCATTGCTCCGCCCCTTTGTGGAAGTACTCCAAGATGCCAGAACATTGCCAACAGATCTGTGGAGAAAGAAGCGTTGTTGCACCTACAGGGCAAGCCGAGCTCTTTATGTTGGAGAAGCTTCCTAGTGTTGGCCCTTCATAATAAATAGCGACACGAGAGACTTTAAAATCACAACTCTCCCTTTACTGAATAAACTCCTTTATCTCTGAAGAGAACACCAGTAAATGCATTAAATGATTTTTCTTTCATGTGATTCCAACCACGCCAAGTTGCGCTTATTACCTTTCCGAGATCTATAATTTAGTTCCAGAAAGAAAAAAATATCCAAGTTTTTACCGTTAAGACACATTAATTTTCCAGTTACTTCCCTTGTTTCCACATGCACAGTGCATTACAAGAAAAGGACAAGATAATTATAGTAACTGGATCAGACCGACTTTAAGTAAATCCATATGGCACAATGAAATGGAAATTCTCATCTCCAAAAACACGAGGCACAGAACCCTGCCCCAGCTCTTTGGTTTCTCTGGCATTCTACATGTATTGATTTAATAAAAAATACCTAAAAATGTAGGTGCTGTCCAATAATAGTGCAAAAGAGACTTCCTTTTTACTAGAGAGCGGCTGGCAAGGCCTCCCTGCATGTGATTTAGGTCACATGGGCCTGGAAGGCTCAGGGGTACCCACGAAAGGAGATTCAGAGAAAATCCATCAATAAAAGAACCCCAAAAAACCTACAGATTGTGAATCTGCGCTCTGCATTGACAAAGCACATGCTGAAATATGAGGTCACCCATCGCTGGAGGGCTACAGGCTTCCCAAGGAACAGTACACAAACTGAGCCCTCTTTCCACCATCACGTGACTGCATCACGAGCAGTCTAAACATTTGGGCACAATGGGACAACGTTTTCCAAACCATGTTATCCCTACGCAATGTCCGAGAGGTCCATTTACCAACAACCAAAATTCACCGGCTAATTTGAATGACAGTGGAGTGGGTGTGGCCAAACCCTGCTCCCTCTGCCTGGAGAAAGGAGATGGGTTTCATCCACAGACTCCCAGTGAAACCCGTAGAGCTCCCAGGTATGATCATATTTAACAGAGGCCACCTAAATGATTGACTCCATTAATGTATAGGTCTTCATTGAACTGCGCTTCACTTGTCATTAGAATTTAGATTTAAAGACAAGGACCTTAATACCATCTGTATGCCTTCTCTATAATCGCCAACTGCTAGAGGAAGCTATACTTATCTAGTGTTGAAATCTTCGTTGACACCAATTCTAAAAAACGTTCATATGTTATAAAATGTTAGATATTTTTGGACATTTCTCTAATAGACGCCTTGGGGCACATGTCCTGGTTTTGCAGTACAGATGAAGTGGTTGGGCGTTACGGGGGTAGCCTAAGGTGCCCTATCTAAAGATTCACAGATAAATTAGGTCTCGACGCACAATGTAAAGATCTTTCAGCGTATAAAATATCCAGCTTGACAAGGCGATTGAAACTTCATTCCAGTCTGATCATTGTCTGTTATACAAAACTGTTTCTCATATCCCCGCAATTTCGCAAAGAAACAGTTTAGTGCTCTGAGCAATCTCATAAAAATATATATCTTAAAGTACTCTAATGCAACACTTTATTAAACAATGTATTAAGTCCTGCAGAGTAAATGGAACAGCACCTTTAATAAGAGAGGGTTCAGTATCCCCCCCTTTCTATTCTGCACCTGCCTAATTAAATTGCAAAGCTCTAAGAACATGAGGTCATCATATCACAGATACAGAGGCGGACAGCATCCTATGTCGACTAATTCCAGTATCATATTATAATGAAATCTATCCTAAGAACGCCTTCACACATACAGACGGTGAAAACGTTTCCTATGCCGGATAGAAATAAAATGCTCTCTCGCATTTAGTAACGGCATCAAAAAATATAATGTGAAATATGATGATCTCAACGGGCAATAGAAATTGTTCATTTTATTCCTTTATCAGAATACATTCCCAGCACTTTTATAATGTCAAATAATCTACCTCTATATTTTAAGTGTTTAGGGCATTATTATCTTTCATGAGCTACTGAACAAAAAAAATTCCTTATCTCGTTGGCTGGTGGAATGAATGAGGGAATGAATAAGTACCTGTGAATGAGGGGATTAATGTGAATGATGTTTGCGGGAGTGGGCGGGATTGGAACACACACGTTGCGGGCAGGAATGGTCAGAAATTCAGCGGGAGCTGGATTAAGAAAACAGTCCCGCGCAGGGCTCTTCTTCAGACTCCTTCTGCAAGCAGTAATATTAGCACTCCTGCTAATTAAACTCTTCTAACACAACCTTATAAAATCTTACACCAGTTTGTACATAAATGAACATCCAACCACCAAAAGGCTGGGTCCGTCCTGCCACATCTTACAGGAGATAGATGAGTTTTCTTTTAAAAATCATAGAAATAATTAATAATTAGTGATAATAGATTACAAACCTATATTGCTTAAATTTTCTTCTATACTGTGCCACAGCTGAACACTGACCCAATTTATGTTCAGCAACATCTCCTGATTACAGTCATACTCCACATACACATTTTTATGGTGCAGAGGTCCACCTCCATGCTTTACATGTTACCCCATATTAACTTTCCCTAAACGCTCACAGGATCTGAACAGACCCCCGAGCCAGCGCGGGAATCACAGGCAGGGAGATGGGTTCACCTGAAGGCATTTAGTAGGGTGTAGAAAGGGGCAAATTCATTTGTAAAAGAGACTACATCATAATTTAAAAGGACTCATGCATACGATGACTGGAGTGGCCTTTTAAGACAGGATATACTGAAACCCAGTTTAACAATGATGGAAGGATAAAGACACTAAGAGTATGATGATTAGGTCTGACCAAGGCTAGCTCATGCCACATTATTTTCTTTAAGTCTCGTAAGGACATGTAAAACAGAACTATAGAACTAGATTTATTTTGCTCCATATTTCACATGACTAGAAAGGGCATTGCCAACAGGTTTCGATGGTAACAGTTGCCAGCCTCCTCTTGGGCTGAAGCTATTCCGGATGAAATCAATTTACTGATCGACCTACTGCATTCCATGTTGTGAGTAAAAGTACATTTATTGCTCCAAAAGATCACCCGTAACAGCCTCAGACATAGAAGTGCAAAGAGATCCCAATAACTATGCTGGACACCAGGTTATCCACTGTCTGAATGTTAATTTACTCACTCATGCCATTATTTCTTTTCCAAGTGCCCTAAGTGAAAGAATGAACACCACTACGGCTATCTGAATTATATAGAACATGCCTGCAGTGGCCTATGGTGAAGGACAGATATGGTCTGCAGGTTGCTCAACTTAACAAAAGCAACGGAGGCTTCTTGCTCAAAAAAGAATGCTGCATTGGATGAAAGAACTTTGATTGGGGCAACTACCCAAACAATTACTTTAAAACTAACATGGCTTCAGATTTAAGGCTCCCACCTTACCCTAGAATGGTAATTAATTTATATAGCACCATCATACTACAAAGTGCCGCAAAATTTGGACAGAAGCAAAGGGTAGGGTCTTGCACGAGCTTCCAATATAGAAGACATAAAATATTTGGAACTTTGTTACTACTCTATGGCACGTAAAGAAATATTATATATATGCTTCTACAACACAAGTACCAAGTGGAGTTAACCTAAAAAATATTAAATACAAAACTAAAATGCTTATGTCACACGAGAGAAACTGTAAGAATGCATAGCCGTGTCCCTCGGCTAAGCGAAGACGCTATTAAGTCACTGGTGGCGGATAAGCAGGATCTAGTGTCTACATCAAGAGCAGAGATACAAGGTATCCCTTAATGCATGCGCAGACATGCATGTGATCCTCAAAGAATGAAAAACGGGTCAAAATCTTTACGCTCATTTTTCCATTATAATAAAAATGTCTGCTCACGCATTCGCCCCCTACCGCTTTACAATATACTCCCTGCCAGCACTGCATTCTTCCCAAATCAGATACGACTATTTTCGAGGTTATAACAGCTACCAGATGCTCAGTGTTTGGTATCTTTACTGCGCAAGCTGACACTTTGTATCTGTAAAGATCACCATCAGATCAGTCTCTGGGTGAACTAAAAGATCTGCCGGCTAACTATAAATTTGCCCAAACCGTCAGAACGCTGCGAACAACAGAGGCGACCATAAAAATCAGGTGAAAGAACACACAAACCCGAAGCCAATTGGTTTATCAACTGCTAAATATTCTTTATAAACTAGAGAATAAAATAGTTTTCTGTGGACACTTAAACCGATCAGCCACATGAGTCTGCTGGTTGTTCATGGAGGATTGCACCAACTGGTAGCTTCTTCTCCTTCCAAAGGCACAGATTACACTTATCTCCCATTTAGCATTTATTGCAAACTCACAGATGTTGGCAACGGATAAACATGGCTGACCTGCATGGCTTGGAAGGATAATATTGCAGTTTTACAGACTAACATTTTCGTAACGGTTTAATAACAATCACAGACATTGTGTACAAAAATTGCAATATTGGGAATGTTGAATTGTTGCATTTTTAAAAATCTAAATAAAAATGCAATTTCCATAAAAACTGTATGCAGCTTTCTCTGTTGAAAAATTGTTGGTTAAATCTTATCTGACTACCAAAAAAAGGCTATTTGGCAGCAGCTCTATTGATAGAAATTGCCTACAGGTCATCCTAACTCACAAACCTCCGTGTAAAGGCTCAGCAGAGACAAAGCCGGTAAATAAGAGGAGATATAATGTGTCATTCCTTCCTACTTGTCTGCTAACTAATCACATGAGCCGTACGTGCAACCTCCGTGGTTAAAATTACAACATATCACACTCTCGACGTGTTCTTTCCACAACTTGCTTGGAAATTACAGGAAAATCTGGCATTAATAGCATTCTGTCCCGATTATAGGCCAGACCCTCATATAACCTTACAATACAGTTGTAACTGTGTTCTACAAGAATAAAAAAATATAAAAACAGGGTACTTAGCTTTTTAACCCTCTATTCATTCCTCAAAACACATTGTTCTGTTTTATCCATATACCTCATATAACCTTATAGTTTCTAGTTAAAGAAAATGTAGATCTCTCTCGCACTCTTCTTCACTTCTTCCTGGCATCAGCTCCGTTATCCAGCTCCTGCGGGAAAAAGGCAGAGCCTCTGCACATACCACCTCCACTGATCGGAGGAACGGGGTAGAGGCTGTGGTCCGCCCTGTTGCACAAGTCCTCCAAGAGGCCAGAATAATGCAGACAGATCCCTGAATCAGATCAGTCTAATATTCTGCCCTCTTGGGAGTACTTCAGCAAAAAGTCAGTCACAGTGACAGCCTCCCCCACGTTCCTCCAATCAGAGGGGAGTGTGTGCGCGGAGGCTCCACCCTTTTGAGGAAGCGCTCCAGGAAGTTGATTCCAGGGAGAAGCGGACAAAAAAAAGAAGAACAAGAAGAGGAAAGAAACAGAGCGGTGGTAAAGGTGACGGGACATAGAAGCAGTCTGCAGAGAAGT
>VKOC01000004.1:2673554-2703069 GCA_009364415.1 Spea multiplicata | reverse complement strand
CTTGATAAAGACCTCATTGTGAGGTCGAAACGTTGTTTTCTGTTTCCTACATTAAATCTGTCTGAAGGAACCCCTGCGTGCCTGGAGCCTTTTTCTATTTATGGTTTGTTTATGAACATCACAGTATTTAAAAATCCCAAAAATGTGTAAAAACAGCGATAGGATACGGCCCCTTCTATACGACACAATTTCAGCAAGATTTAACAAAAACCCAATTAAAGGGATAACTTCTGTCTTCAAACAAATTTGTCAATGCGGCCGTTACCAATCCTTTGGTAATGGGCACTAATGCTAAGCAATCCATTTCCCAGAGCGGGCTGTTTTTGATACCATACAGTTTATAGAATTCTCACACACTCTAAAGTTAATTAGTGCCATCAGTATCTCTTATGAGATGTCTGTACAGTAAAGTAAGTCTGCAGAGGAATTTATCCAAGAGGCCTGGAAGTTGCAAAGCCAGTGGTATTTATATCCCACTATTACAAAAATGAAAAGGTCTAATGGATCATCATTAATATTCATTTTAGTCACCATACCTGAACAAGGATACAGGCTCTTTAATATCCCTGAGTTTCTTAATCTCTTCATCCCGAGCAGGCGAGCACAATGTTCCCATCATACCGATAATAAATTCCGCCAGCCTGGAGATATTTAAAGCTCTGTTCTCAGCTTCTTGTTTAATAAGGTCCAAGTCTAGAACTTCATTAATTTGGTTCCTCAATCGAGTGTGACCGGGCAACAGAAAGGAAGTAAGTGCCTAAAAAAGAAAATATTATTGCCAATATTACCTATGCACCACCATGTCCAAATGGAATGTTGAAACAATGTTAATGTGAAATATATCGGTGGTGCAGCGTAGTCAAAATAAAGGCTGACCTCAGCAGGTATCGCGTTTGGCCATGATGGGGGCTGATTTTGATGTGTGTCTATACAACTTAAAGGGGAAGAAGCTGGAAAACTGCGAAGAGGCTGTCGCAGGAAAAAGATCTGGTTAAGCCAAGAGATCGGATACCGTCTAACGTCTGCAGGTCTAGAGCTAGGCAAGGCCTCCTCACAACTAATGCCTTGTTGAACCCAACGCGTCCATATGACAGCAACCATGAGCTAAAGCCAAGCCACCAGAGGGAAGAGGCATGGCTATAAGACACATAAAGGAGTTAAGAGAGAGAAGATCAGGGTGGGAAGTGGACATTAGCAAACACTTCTCCCCCACCCAGACATTAAACACTGTGGAATACAAATGTGTTACATAAATCAATAAAATAATAGGTATAATAATAGAGCGCTGGTATTCAGCTGTGATTCCTGGAGACTCTCGGCAAAATCCATGTGTGGTCCTTGTGTGCCAGTATGGAGGCTCACAAGGAACCCTTGGTATCCAGAAAGCAATTCCGGCTCGATTTGCCAACCAACCATGGGACTCGCAGACCTGGAAGCTTCTATATCATCCCTTTGGCTGACAATCAAATTAGCATTATATCTTTCAAAACTGCTACCCTAAATTATTGCTTTCCCAAGGCATAAAGACCATTGCAAACATTTGCAATTAACGTATTTAGCACAAAACAACAAAATGCTCTGAAAATAGCCCTGTAAAAACAGTGATGTTAGTAAATACGGTGCAATCTCACCTCCTTTATTTCTCCCAGCAGTATAATCGCGTGGCCGTACACCGGGGGATCCTCCCTGAACTGAGCTTCCAGGCAGTCCCAGAATGCTTTGTGCAAAATGTCCCGAACCCTCTTCTCCAAGCTTTAAACAATGGGCAAATACATTCAACGTTAACAATAAAACAATGCCATGTTACAAATTTAATGGATTTATACAGAGGGAGGGGAGGCTTAAAGGGATATATCCATATTTTCTTTTGCTTGACGTGTTTTGGTAAGCAGTTCACTTCTTGGGAGACCATCCAATGCTTTCTCCTTCAAGTGAAAGTTTTTCACCTTATGTGTTATGTATGTTAATGAAATCGTTAAAATGAAACCATTGTGTTGAATGATGGCCAGGCTTCTGTTTACTCACCAGCTGTTGCCAGTGCCTAAAGCAAAATGATGGCAACTCCTTGGCCAAATATTATCTTCCAATTTATTTCAATTAAGATTTTTTTTTTGAATAAATACTAGCACTGAGCAATTATGGTGATTATAATTACTTTACAATTGCAATGGTTCCGCATATTTCATAGAGGATCTTCTACAAAGTCAAATCATTGAGAGGGTGCCAAAGTAGGACATTTTTAGATTACTTGAGCCATTAAAGAGAACACAAAGCCTCTGAGTATATTCAGACTGTGTATCAGGCTATCTCAGCCATGGGGCTATCCAAACGTAAACTTCTAGAACATTTCCACCAAGTTAGAGGTGGGTTCACATCCAGGTTCTAGGTGGTTCCAGGAACCACCACTGGTTGCTGGCCCTCTAGAGTATTATTTCATGTTTGGATAAGGAAAGTGATGCGTTGTTTTAGTTATTCCACAACAATTTTCTTATATTGGGACTAGCATGCATTTTTCTGGCTCTGGTCACCCTCGTCTATCTCCCAAAAGAAGCAAAAGGGAGGTGCTCTGGATGGTCCGACACCCTGGTTACCCTCCAATCTTAAGGATGCTCAAAGAATGTGCAACACAGCGTACTCCTTTTAGAGCGGTACCTGACAAGAGGCTGACAGTTATGCATAGGCTACCAACATTCTAGGCTGGTATTTGCAAAAATACTCGACTAGCTCAATTATGAGCATTTAACAGTTATCAGAATCTAACAACTGATCCCATCCATAACGGAAAATCCAGACCCAAAACATCTCAGCCAATGAGAACCAACCGCAGAAATATGTTTGATGCTCTACCCTGTAAGAACAAATGGTCAGGATACTCAGATATACAAAAAAAATTCCTAATAATTTTCAATATGTTGCAACTAAGAAAACCAGGCTATAGGATGCATGTTACTGATACATTTAAAGGGCATAGTTGGCATATTCTGTATGAGATCTTCATTAACATTATGACTATACTGGCACTTTATAATGGCAGACTCACTGCCAATGACAAAGGAAATAATGGTAGCTCCCCCATTAAGAAACCTAATGTCCTCAGGCTGTGTATGTTTTGCTCTGACCTTATTTGATATGAATAGAGTTTCTTCTTGGCATCTTCACAATGCCAGTGTATTTTACCTGCCATCAGGAAGTTGGACTGGTTTAATCTGGAAACCTCCACTAACAACAATCTCATGAGCCAAGGCCATGTTGGTAACCCCTTTAGCCGCCTCCATTAGTTCTTCCTCCGACACAAATTGAGAGGGACTTGCTGCTATAAGACAAATAATAGTATGCTAGTTAAAAATCCAAGATATCTGTAGATAATGACTGAACTGCAGGAATTATTGGTTATAGTATTGGATATTACATACTGCTTCACTACACATTTCGACATCATATATGAAAATATGGTACAATCCTTATCTATCAAGGTTACGATCAGTCTTGGCAGAGTGATTTCAGCACTTTGGGCGAATGCATATCATATGTGAAACGTGCCCATAGAAGTCAGGCTGGGGTAGGATAGCACCGGCTGAAAAGTTTTACTAATAAATAGTGTCAAGTGCTGTTGTCTGCTCCATGGAAAGTCCAACAGATGATATTTTAAAAAAAGAAGGCAGATTCTGTCCACTATCAAAACTCCAACATTGATTATTCTATACATTCTATCTAATCAATAGGATCCTAATTCCTCATTGTTTTGTTGCATTTAACTTGCATGCTGTCCGTCATTTAATACATTTTAATGATTAATATAGCTAAATAATGCTATGTACATACTCTGCAGAGTATTCTCTCCATGAGGACTGGGGGTGTTTTGTTGAATCCTCTTTTGAATAGATTCCTGGGAGATATTGAGGCTCTCATCATCCGTGGCTTTATCTGGATTACAGGATGCATCTTCCTTGGGGTTAGGATGGTCTGGATCCAGAGGCATGGTCCTGTGGATTCTGCAATTCATGTAGAATGGTGAATCATAGGGCAGGCAGCTCTTCATCTACAATCCAACACTCACCAAGGACCTTGGCCCCCAAGAAATTATGAGTATTTGAAGACCTTAGTGGACACAGGATAAGTCCTTCACCAGGATGGAAAATCATACATACCGGTATATTTAACAAACAGGAAAGAGCCATACCTACCATCTATTGGAAGTTGTAAGACATTCATTCCTACGTATGGTATAGTTACTCTTTAAAATGTATTCCACTGCTGTGGTGATACCCAAGACCACGCCATGATGGAGGTGGGGAGCATCATGGATGGGTGGGAAATTACTGTACATTTGTCACAAAAGGCCCAATAAGGCACATCAAGGAAATACATTTTAGCAGTTTCTCTACAGAAATGTGTCAGTTGTATAGGTTTGTCAGATTGAGTTCAGAAACCGAAACAATATCTGTACAAGGAAGTTTAGAATAGACACAATGACCTAAAATTACTTTTCTATTATTTCTATTATGTGAGTTTCACTTGAGACTCCAGACTGTCTGAAACATGCAATTTCTGAAATAGGGCTATTTTACCCAAGCAGGACTAGCACTGATGGGCTTAATGTGCATTAATGGAAAGCACTTGTATGGAACGTATCATCTATTCCTGGCAGCTGCTTAATAATTTAAGAAATGTCTACCACTTTGGTGACTTTAAAGAGAAAATCATAAGATGCGTTCCAAAGACATGTTTGCTTACGTGCTCTACAAATGTTCAACCTCTACAGTAAAGCAAAAGTTTCTCAATTTAGTCATTTAGATTTAGTGTTAATTATAATTCTGAAGATGTGTAATTAGAATTCTAAGATTACATATTCTAATAATTATTTGTGACTAGACTACAATTAACTATCAATGAGAAAATAAGATCCAGACTTAACACTGGAATTATGGAAATATGGGCTAGCATATTATTGGTGTATTAGCCCTTCATTAAAATAATGTGTTTCTCTTTCCTTGTCCTAATCTTCTTCTCCCCTCACCCCTCTGCATTTTTGTATGGCACCTTGCGAATTCAGTGGTACCCTGTCCACTGAAGAGCCTCCAATCAGAGTGCAGCAACTGGGCTATGATTGGACCTTAGCTTCTAGGCCCCCAACATGGCTGGCAATTGCCATGGTCACATACCGTATTTACCCGATTATAAGACGACCCCCCAAAATTTGAATATTAATTTAGGGAAAAAAAGCCTTACTAAAAGGCTACCTTATAGGAAAAGCCTTATACCACTCTGCTCGCCCCCCAGACTTACCAAAGCATCTCCAGACTCCCTGGTGTCTAGTGGGGGTAGCCAGTGGACATCTGCGCGATTCGCGTCGACAACCTCTGCTGCTGCCAGCACGTCTGCCGGGGCTTCTACGATGGAGCCCTGGAAGGTTACGTCACACCGTTGCTCCGTCATAGAAGCCCCAGCGGAAGTGCTGGGCAGCTGCAGAGGTTGTCTCCATACATCACGCAGACGTCCACAGGCTGTCAGAGAGGAAGATCCAGGTCCCCTTCAGCGCTGTGGGGGATCTGGATCTTAATCTTGTAGTCAGAACTCTATTTGATTATAAAATGACCTTGAATATAAAACAATGGTTATTTTTCAGAGCATTTGCTTTGGAAAAAACCTTGTCTTATATTCGATCAAATATGGTATATATATATATATACATACCACAATTTCATTAGCAGGTAGGTTAATCAAAAGAGACGAGTGTTCCTCCTCGGGTCAACTCCATCCCTAGTTATTAATTCCAGAAACATTCACTTACAAGACATTACTGTGTGATTCGGCCCTGCTTGCAGGAGAAGCCCATTGGATCTTTATTTACAAGGATATCCCAGAGTTGAAATAGAAACTCATGTAAACTCCTGTGTTAGTGAATGCCAGGCCGAGACAGAGATAGGCACTTAACCCAACATGCCGCTCCAGCAACAGATCAGGGCTGCATATGTCTGGCTACGTGTGAACGTGCGGCAACACATTCAGCCGTTGTCCACGTATGTCATCAACTGGCTGCTGGCCTTAAAGTGCCACGGCCGCCCAGTCATCACCAGTCTGGCCTTGGTGAATACCCCTTTAAACCCGTGTCTGTCTTCATAGGCAAAATTTATAAAATTCTCCATATAGTACTTCTGCAGGATGGTCATTCCATGCGTCCACCACTTTAGCACAGCTATTGAGTACAGTTTCCTTGAAAGCACTCTTACTGTTTGCATTGTAAACATCATTATGGGCATCTCCTGAACGCCAAGGAATATATCACTGCAAAGAAAGACTTGTACCAAGTAAAACATTCAAAAAATAATTCTAGAAATGCCTGGTTCTACTTACTTTATACAAGGAAACCTTTGCATGTGGTGTTTAATTGAAAAGAAAGTGTTAATTTTTTTATTAAAATCACATTTTGATCGTTCAGCTGATTCCAAGCCTGTCCAATGTTTAATATTTGTAAAACACAAAAAGTCTTTTATTTTACTATTTTATACGGTTTATAAATAAAATAAACCGTTGATAAATAAACACAAATATTTAAGAATAAATATTGGATAAATTGTACGCCAAATTAATTTGGCAGCGAAGTGCACAAGATAATTATTATTTAAGATTTGGGGCCTACCGTAGGAACTTTTGTGTCCCGCTCAGTGAAAGACTGTTACTAGGATAACAAATATTACTCACCGAGGCGAGGCAGCCGAAGCGAGTACGGGCCAGATGAGTGGGGTCTAATTACGCGGGCTCGTCCGTCTAGCCGCTCATTGTCGTTCTCTCGCCCCCCGCGGCCCCGGTAAACAGGCGTTCAAAGCTTAAATGGAATTTTAAAGCAGGGAGATGCTGCAAGTCAGAGCCGTCAGGGAGCAGCCCATTCAGGGTTGCCGCAGGCTGTATTTACGGAAGCAAAACTGTGGTATGCTGGGAAATGTAGTTCAAAGGCACACTGCGCACACAAACATGACAAAGACATCCTTACAGGCCAGATGCTGTAATGAGAGCATGCTTCTGATTGGCTATTGCCAGCATTTTTTAACTTTTTTACTTCCATGAACATTTGCTGTTTTTTTTTTTGGTTTTTTTTACTGTCGCATATTTTTTCTTATTTCGATCATTTTCTTCTATATTCTCGACCTGTCCGAGTCTCTCGGGGAATTCAATAACTATTTGGCTTTGGTTGCAATAAATAATTTTTTCTTAAGGGAATACATTTTGTAAAAATCATAGTTTATCGAAACCAGGTATCATTGGACTTAAAATCCTGCGTATTCCAGGACCCATCTCATTATTTGGATATCGCGGATAGCAGTTATATCATAGGATCTGATAAAATAATAGGGCGAATTGCCCGGATATGAGAGGCTCTGGAGGATACAGGAATGATATTACTACATTGTATTTATATATTATTTGTATTAGTTTTATTTGGTAATAGAACAGCCTCCCAGCAGAAGTGGTGAAGGTTAAGGAAGTTTAAACATACATGGGATAGGCATACGGCTCCTAAATCTAAGACAAAGACCAACAACTGATTATGGTTTGAGTTGTTACATCAAGTAAAATAGGCAGACTAGACGGGTTGAATGGCTCTTATCAACCCGTTTCTATGGCACCGTACAAAGTTTGTCTTTCTATATGTATACATTTTATCTAAAGAGCGGAAGACCCTATTGCTTACATCACAGTTTAATATATGTAAAGCAGATAAAAAATATTTTCACTATTAACAAATACTCCAAACCCAGGAGACAAATATTTATACACCGGTATGTGTTGATATATATATATATATATATTATATATATAGAATACTGTATAGATAACACAAATGCTTGGATAGTAGTTTTCCCTGATGATACGGTTGGGACATTGAAATGAAAAAGCAAAACAATTCCCCCTATTGTTCATAAATAACTTCTAACCCTGGCTGGGGACCAGAAGCTAAGTTTTATTTCTCCCCTGTTCGGTTTGTATTGTGCCAGGAGCTTCATTGTAGAAGACCATTCATCCCTATTGCTTTCAATGTCATAGTGATGAATGGTCCATTACCTTGGAACATGAAAAGTTTTCGCAAATAAAACCCAAAATAATTGCATTGAAGGAAAATACGGAGGCTTGCGGTGTAACCAATATCCATTACATGAACGTAAGGTACAGGGCCGGACCGGCTCTAAAGTCGGTGGCCGTCTGATAACATAAGTGAACATAGCGTGCAGCTGGGCATATCGAGCCACCATAGATTTCACACCCACAGCACGGCACCCGCAGCCACGGCCATTGAAAGCAACTCTTTCCTTTATCTTTTCAACCATCGTGCCGGCGCCAACACAACAAAACCATCTAGAATAGCATCTTTGGGACATTTTCTTATCATGGAGACCTTATATTGTTATTAAAATCACAAAGTATTTAAAAGTTTCTTTTATAAAAGATACAGTTAGAGGTAATATATGGTAAAAATGTTCCACCTGAAGATTCTCGTGTAATTTACTGTATACACCAGACATTCCTTTCTCGTGTTTGTTTAGCGAGATAAAAGGTCAGCTTCCCGCGTGACAACATTCCTGGCCCTTTTGTCAAATGTCATTACGCTACAGGTCGGTTTCATTTATAAAGCTTAGCTGCTGGAGGATCTGTCATCTAGATCAAGATTTTTTATTATTACTTTTTGGGTGGGATTTTGTTTTAGGAACTACCAGGGACATAACTGTTGAAATAGGAGAAAGCCGGTTAAAAATGGAGGATTGTGGGATACGTCTGAAGGGCCAGTGTGGACATTTATAGGGAAACATTTGCCGATTGTTCTAAAATAGATTGATGTTAGGAGTAATAATGTCTGCGCTATTACCAATACCAAAGCACAGTTGTGTGCAAACGTGGCTAGTATTCTAATCAATGTCTTGAAGTTCTCACTCACCGATCTAGTTAGTCATAGCGGCGGCTTGTTCAACGCGTGAGATGAACCCAAGTCTTATGGTTGTGCCGTATGCAGCCAGATATGTGAAGGCATAGCTTTGGTCTAACAGCCTACGAAGCTATGCCACTTCATCAATGTTACATTGTAGGCAACATCTGAGCTACTACTTGTACAAGTCTGTGGACAAATTGTCACAAAAAGTGGTAATCTATGACTCAGGATTCCAAGCGGTGGCTAATTTGGAACATATATGTTCATGAGATGACTTAGTCAGTATAGAATTTAGAACAATATGGATTTCTTTACGTGATAAACACTTTCCTGCACTGTGTAGGTTAATGGGTGCAGAAGTGGTTTAATGCCAATTTTAAATCTCCTGCCACACAAAATACAAAAAATATATATATATATATATATATATATATATATATATATATATATATATCTTAAAAGCAATTGAATTACTAGCTTTTCTGAATGTTGCTCTCCACTAGGTTTGATGAGACTTCTCTGCTTACGCTGGACTTCATCTGCTTATTGCAAGCTAGATCTTCAGCCCTGTGCAGCACCTCCATACCTCCAGGTCAACATGAAGTCCACCATACCACCTACCATTAATGTAGAACAGAAAAACACTGCAGGTTCCCAGACTGATAATTATATAGCCAAAAAAGTTGAACTACCCCCACCAGACATAATGCATGTCTGGTGGTGGTACAACCACACTTAGGAGGTAAAAAAAAGTTGCTGAAACACCCTAGTAAAAAGGTTATAGTGTCTCAAGTCGTGTCTTCAAAAAAAGGGAAGCATTCCTTAGTAACCAAAACAAAAGAGTCTGCAAACACCCAATAAACCTGTAGATACCGTGCTGTCACCAAAGGATTACATCAATGATTTTATCATCATTACTTAAAAGCAAAGTCTCCACTAAAGTTATTAAACAATTAAGGCACAGGAGTAAAAAACAGGTTAGTACAGCTCCACCTAAACCGTGAGCCTGGAGGATTACTAAAGATTTTCAGCGCTTCATAAATATTTACAGGTTCGCCGAAAATCAGATGGCAGATCCACACTCATCAGATGGGTGGACCCTGCTCAGTAAGCATTTAAAAAAACACCAGAAATCTAAAAATACGCGGAAATATTGGCTGCCATCGACATTAACTTGCCTAGTTTATGGTCATATACATTTAGGAGATGCAAAAGGGCTAGCAAGCGCATAGAGACAATCTGTTATTAGAATCTACTTAATGAAGGAGGTCGTTAACATATTTTATCTTAACTATTTTGAAGCTTAGCAACCTCAAGATTGGTTTCAGAGATAAAACTCAAAGCAAAATAAATAAATACCCCCAATCCCTTTTGCGGGTTCACGCATACCCGATTGATGCTCTGGGTGGGGACATTGAATTTAAAACAATCACAAATCTTGTACTTTTTTCTTTTTATTATTATTATTTATTATGCAAAAAAGGGAGGGGGGAAAACCCAATATCTACACAATTTATATTAAATATGTACAATTATTTATAATGCAGTGTTACGTGTAAACAGTCGTCACTTTGTCTCCAAAATACTGAATGAAGATATCTGGGTGGCTTTTATAGAACTGACCCAGTAGCCTTTTCTTTTCTTTAGGAGAAAGTTTGACGTTCTCGTGTATCGTTTTCAGCAATGTCCAAAGTTCACTCTTTGTGTTGTCCCGTACAGCGGAATCAACCTCACTTTTGTCCAGCCTCTGGCAGAAAGTATAGCCTGGGGATGTGACACATGGAGACATTTCAGCTATGCAAATTAACAGAAAAAATAAATAAATAAATAAATATATATATATATATATATATATATATAATATATATACTATGTGCTTCCCTGCGCATCAACGCCGTGCGCTTTTCTGCTATGGAGAGCATGAGGTGGACACAAATCTAGAACTACTCACCTGTGTCTTTGTCAGGATCTTTTCCTTGTTGAATGGCCACCAGTTTATCGCTGACCATCTTGTGCAGTGTCCCAGGAATCTAAAAAGGAACACAGTTAATAACAGGTCAAATTTATACAAACCATCTGGACTACGTAAACACACAAACTGCACAGAACCCACATTCATGATGACCTTAGACTGCTGGAAAGCATATAGTTTACAGTTTCATAAAAACCAAACAAAAATAACCGATGTGTCCTTCACAACAACAGAAGATTGTTAAAGCCCAGTCTACAAAATAACTTTCAGATTGGATAGAATTAAAAACACCCCCTTAAGGACCGGGCTCATTTTTTCTTTTTGTACCCTGTGGGACTGAGGCTGTTTTAATACTTTCGTGGTGCTTATGTTCAGCTGTAATTTTCTCCTCGCCGTTTAAGCGAAGAAAGTGATAGTTGATCACTTTCTAAGCTTATTTAATTTTTTGACGGTTCAGGACCGTCAAAGGTCGTTAAGTGACCGTTTTTCCGTGACGGTCCTGAACCGGCAAAGGTCGTTAAGGGGATACTTAGAACATTCCATGCTCTTGATAGACTACTTGAAGGGTCTTGTGTTACCTTGAAGACATCTTTGTGATGGTCCATGAGGAACAATACCATTAGATCAGCTTTTCCTTTGGATAAATGCTTATGGTTGACAATGGCTCTAGAGAACATCCTTTTCACAGCCATGCGATTGTCACTCTAAAAAATGGATTCAAAAGGTCAAGGACAAAATTCTACGATAGTGTTACTATAATCAGGATTATTTTTGGGTCATTGTTAAAAAGTCTGGGCAAAGCATTTCTTAGAGAACACCTGTTTATTATGTTAACAACAAAAAACAAATTTGCGTTGCCAATTACACAGCTAATCAGATCAATTGACAAGGAAATCAATTTCTAATATTTGAGAATAATTTTACAGGTTGGAGCTCATCTTGTTCCCATAGCATATATATACTGGTGTCAGCTGGTTTAAAATCTAGCGTTACTACAAGAGATAGTAGATTTTGAACAACCTTTAAAAAAGATCACACACACACACACACACACTTGAGAGCTCTTACCTCATCCTGTAATCTAAACTCTGTAGGCTCCGCAGCTACAGCCATAAAATACAGAAGGCGTCTGAACTCTTCACGATTTTGAGAACTGAGGAGCTTTAAGCACAGTTGTGTGGCCTCTAGAGCTTGTTCAGTCTTTCCATTCACTAGGAAGAAACAAGTCACTTAGGTTTCAACATTTAGCATGAAGCACGAAGCCTCACATCTTGACACCAATAATCATGTGCACCAGGACAGTAGAAGGCACAAACTGCATTAAAACCTGCGGTGGGATAAATTAAATGCCTCATTACGCCGGCTTAAGTAAATGCAGCTTAGAAACATCATTCATGGCCCTGTTGAAAGCCCAAACATTCCCAGGAATGGTTAGTTATACCAGATTTTCCTTATTCATAGTTTCTCTGGAACTTTTAATTGTCACATGACACAAACAGGAACTAGACAGGCGCTGAAAAATTTCTTAAACACAACCAATAAATTGAACAGGCCCTTTAAAATCAGTTTTAGTATCAAGTATCATGTAGTTGATCAAGATCAACCACCTGTGAGACATCGCACCAGGTCATCCTTCTTACCCAGGAGTTCAGCGATCCCTGTGTGGATGTCAAAAAACTGGTTTGTTACCAGAGGTTCCCGGATTTGGTTGTAGTATTTGCTGATAGTCTCAAACAAACAAAACTTCCATTTCCCATCCTTATCGTGCTGTTCAGGTAGGGTCCTGCTCACGTCCACCACCATATGATCAGGCAAGAATTCCAAGCAGTCAACAGCAGCCGAGACCCACTCATCGGCCCTGGGCAAAAAAGAAAAACGCGCACATTTACGGACAGATCATAAACTCAGGAAAGTCATTTTGCCAAAGAGCAGAGAACCTGCAGAATATATATATAAAGCATAATTTAATTCCAGGTGTAAAAAAAACATTAAACATCTAATTCTCTGCCAGGATGGCATTATGGGAGTTGCATATCAAAGAAGTAGAGCGCCAGACACTAGGGGGTGACGAGTCCGACACAAAGCTAGAGACTTTGCGGTCTTTAAAGCGAGGCAAAACAGGCAACTGCCTTGGGCTCATGGTCCAGTGGTCCCTTAGGCTTCAGCTTTTAAGTTAAAGTAAGCAATTTCATTGGCTTGCCCAGGACCCATTATGATTAACGGACAGCTCTGGTCAGAGAAGGGCAACACGCAAGCAGACCGAGTTTTAACTGCACAGAAATCTGAAGAGCATGGTAGATATATTGGACTAACCTACGGTAAAGAAAACAAAACAGGCAGGCTAGATTTTTAACCATGCTGCCTGGTCTGATCCACAATAAAGTAACCTTATAGTAAGTATACTACACAAAGGAAGTATTGTTTTGCACAAAGAACTTCATGTTTTACTAGACAAAACATAAAAAGGTCAGGATCTTCCATTGAAGGCCACGTACTGAGAGTCACTGAAAGCCTTGAGGACCTCTCGGTCTAGATAGTGTGCTGTGATTAGGAGCTCATCGCTCTTTGCTTGCTGTGCCTTGCGAGTCAGAGGAGTGCTTTCTAATAAAGAATCCAAGAGAGGGAGATCCACAAGCTGCAGAAGCCGCCGTATCGTCTGCTCCTGCCAGACTTCAGCAAGAACTAGACAGGAAAGAAGCATAAAGGTTATGTTCCAGAACGCAGCAAGAACAGTGGAGGTTCCCGACAGAGACAGATTAAATTGTAGCACACATGGGGCATAACTGTTCAAGGAAAGATGCAAAAATTAAGCTTCAATAATTTCACCTTTAAACAGAAAGTCCTGAGCTTTGAAAGAAAAAAAAAAAAAGTGGGGTCCGAGGAAGCAGCTACTACGAATAAGGGACATAGTTAGCCAAAGGCTAGAAGATATTTTACAATAAGGCTCTCTGATGGGAGAGGGGTGGGTTAAGTTGGCACAAAGACAATTACATTGTGCCATTAGACTTTCAATATTTCTTTGCGCAAATGCTAAAGCCAAAACAAGTCCATAATTGAAGTCATATTCAATATAAGAAGCCCATTCAGTGGCTTAACGAGGTTGTCATTATACTTTATAATGAATGTAACAATGACAGTTGAACAGTCGTATAACTGGGTCCTGTTCAATGGGTCTATTTGTTCCTGAACTGGCAAGAGACATGCCTGGGGGCAAATATTTAAGGTTCTTTAAATTCTTCATTTAACCAGCACATTAACACTTAACTGTCACTACATGAAGAACACGTTCTAATTTATAACATTTTGTAAGAACTCCCAAGGTGCTCAGTCGCAATTGCAGTTTTTCCACAACAATATAAAATATCAGGAGGTAGAGTGTGAAAGCAGCCTGTCCAAAATCAATTGACCTGCAATAAAGATACATTTGATTTTCAGGTAACTGCTTACCTTTGGCAGGTAGATCTGCAGAGAGAGTTAGGTGCGCGGGATCTGCGGGCGTCAAACTCAAGTTACTCCAGAGATCTTCCAAACTATGTGACTGGAACCCTGCATGTTCATGTCTGACAGAGGAAAGGAGACACGGGAGGTTACGCAGGGTACAAAAGAGTATATAACACAAAAAAGTAGATTATAGTTTTAATCATCTAAGGGACGGCTAGGTAAAGAACTGGTTTCTCACTGCTTCCAGGAGGATAACCGATTTCTCCGAGACAAGACATTAAAATTACAACCTAGCTCTTTGCAACGAATTTTGGACCAGCCCAGGGAATCAGAAACAGAGTGGTCATGCAACATGCGGCTGCGAGCACCGGACAGAAAGCTGCAGCCAGCTATGTACGGTAGTAGAGTATAAGTGTGTGAGCATGAATGTGTATATGCAATTTTGTGTTAGCGTGTATGTACATCTGTGCAAGTGTGTGTGAAATAGCTGGGGGGGTGCAAATAAAAGGATTTGCCCTGGGTACCAAGTTCTTTAGGTAAGCCCCTGCCAACAAGTAGTATACCAAGCACACCAGGAATGTTCCAATAACATGCCCACCAGCAGACTATAGACCCCTGAGGGGTCTATATAGCCAGAGAGCCGACAAGGTGCTGTAGGGACTTTAGCAATGCTTTTCAGGGCTTGTGCAGCAGGCAAAGTTGGCAAGACTTCAAAGATTAGCACAACAATCCTACAATATATTAAAGAAGCATTTAAAAAAAAAAAGCAAACTGTTCTCTTTACAATTAAGACAGAAAGAAGTTTATCACCTACTAGACACCCATAATGCACAATTTTAGGACAATGTACAGATCAAATCAAGCAATTCATCTATAAAGCATACCGGTCTGCCTACTTTGGCACAGTTAAGTAGCATACAATAGAGGCTACCTGCCAATTGAATGGACCTTGCTCTTCCATGTCACAACAGATTTTTTTTTTTAATTTTTAATAGTTAATGTCCACCTCTTCCAACACAGCTTAGCTCCGTCTAGCTCTTCGGTGAAGAGTCATCCATTGCTAGCATGCAGACACGTTTTAAATACTGTAGATGAGAAAGCTAGCCCAACATACACTATTGTATTGCTGAGACTTTTTTTCTCTCAACAGCTGTTTCTGGAACAACCCTCCCAAACCAGGAGCAGTCATCTAAACCCTGTAAAAGTTCCTTTCGGCAGGTAGAGACTGTAGAGGAGGAGCAATCATACCGATAACAGCCAAACTACTCTTTCTAAACAAAAGGTCACCAGGTTTTTTGCTCCTCAGGTTGAGCTATCCTATGTAGCTTCCACATCTCTAGATGGGTTATAATGAAAGGAACTGAACCCTTGCCAGGCTGTCCTCTAAATGGAATCAGTTTGCCAACGAGGTAAATCCCAGCATGGAACCCATTGCTCTTTGTGCAGACTTAGAGGAAAAAGAGCATAAAATAGTTACACAGAAACATGCACACAATCTAGTTTAAGGAAGTCAGTTTTTTATAGGACAGAATAAGTCCTACGTGTACAGAGAGCACAGTGCATATACAGCCTTGTGTTTTGGAAAAGAATGGCAATAGTCTGCTGGCTTCCCCAAAGTCTTGCAATACGGGGCGCTATTGAATTGCAGAGTAGTCAAAAAGCATTTAGTGAAGTGCATACAAATTCCACCCTTGGATTATTAAAATGACACTCAGAACCCATAAACAACGCAGGACAGTGCCCCTTCACCCCCTCTGTGCCTGCTGTCCTTTCTACTTGGCACTCTGTCATCAAGATGCACAGGTACAGCACACTAGGTAATTTGGAGAGGAGTACCCCATGTAACTGGCCCATTGATGCAGGGCACCCAGTAGGGCAACCTCATCCACCAACAGAAACATAGAATTTCACAGCAGATAAGAACCATTTAGCCCATCTAGTCAGCCCGTTGTCCCTGACCTAAAGACTCTTAATCAGTCCTTGGTGGGGTCTTATATTTAGGATAACCATTAAAGTTATTCTCTGTACTAGGATCCAAGCCTTTTTCTGGGGGCTGATCCACTTATGTACCAGCCTGCTGTGGTCCGTAACCCTTTAATTTAGTGGACAAAAACGCAGACTATGTTCCCCACAGGCATAAGGTGCTGTATTAACCAATGGGAGTTCTCTCAGACCTCAATATGCCATGTAATCATCTCCTACAGGGCCAGCTTATACTACAGGACTTCAAGGACCCTCATTAGGTGTTATAAATAACCAGCTCAACTTCCCTTGCTGGAGAAGCCTCCTGGGGTGTCCTTTCATAATGCTGAAATTATACCGGGAAGTAGTCAATGTATCAGATTAGTTAATAAGCCATTCAAGCCTCCTTCTTGCACTTTGTAGACTCCCTTGACTTTGAGGACATCCAACCTTGTGTCCTACACCATGGCCATCAAATGGAGCTATTCATTTTTGCACTTCTGTGCCAAATTCTTCTCTCGCATATAGTTCTATATCTATCCATCCATCTTCCATACACAGGGTTTGATGCAACAGGATTCAAGTTAAAGAAGAGAACCAAGAGTGACAGTTATAGGACCAGATGAAAGACTATCGGAACGAGCATGCCTTCAGACCACAGAGACCCTGCAATGGATACCCAGATGAGAAACCATTCTCTCCAATACAAAAACTTAGGAGCTGACCTGGTTTGGCTCTGTGGTGAACACCGACCATTTCCATTTTCCGCTTGACCTCCGTTGAGATCAGTCGCATTAATAAATCTGTACAAGCTGCAGCTGCTGTCTTCAAACGCTGTCCTTTTCTTGTCCCTTACGAACACAGAACACGAGAGCACAGATTCAAACACTTTGCAATCCATAAGGGCTTGACACACGCGCACTACTTTGGCGCGAGGGATATCCACGTCTCCAAAATACTTCTGCTGCACCAGGTGGGCAAACACAACATCCACCGCATCGGAGCCAATGAAGCAGTCATGATGGTATTTTAAGCGATGCCTCCTCCGCTTCACTTCAACCTGAGTGCGCAGCGCATGGATGATATTATTCCAAATGTATGTGGCCCTAAATGGCCTGGGACCAAAGCTTGGACCTGTTGAGACAGTAAGAAGATTTAGTATCAGCGTTATAGTGCTGCTCTCATACTCAAGGGAACAAATTGTTTTGAAATAAGAGACAGCCCACACAGATCAGCCCAGAGTGCATGCGTTCCACAGATCCAGGTTACAAACAAAAGTACTCCACTTGAGCCAAGTCTCAAAAACCCCTCATACCAAGTAGACACCATTTACAAAATACCTTTATTTGTTGGGAGATCAATATACTGGAACTGGTATAAATTGGAAATTTACATAAAATAAATTAAAAAAATGTACTCTCTAATAAGAATATTTAATCGCAAGCTACTGGCAATTAGAGGAACGACTCCTGTACAAAGAATTACTAAATCACAATAAATGTGACAGACGGAGGAACATTGGACTTCCACACCTGGCAAGGTCACATCCAGATATTGCAATAAATACCTCGGTACCCTGTGTCCTTCTCTGTATTCTCGTGTAACCCGCGCTTGCTAATCTTCAACTGTGTGCTAACATTCCTCAGATTGCAACAATTCCTTAAACAAGGTTATCTGGATTTATCACCCAAAACGTCACAATACTCTAGTTTTCCCAGGTGCGCAGGTTTGTTCTAAACGCCGCCGCTTTGATCTCCTTGGCAGAGAACAGGCGCAAAACAGAATAATTTTTCTCAAACAGAAAATTATGGATTTGCCAAAACAGGATATGTTTGGCAGAAAAACAAACCTAGATTCCAATTTCGAACCCAGGAGGAAGGGTCCAAGAGATTAGGAGAATCGCGTACGCGATATAAGGTGAAGTCAGCTGAGCAGGTAAGTAGTTGGGGATGGAAAATAATTAAATAGTCGTCAGCTGCTGAGCAAGTCCAGCGTTAAGCCGGGTAATTAAAAGGAACACTCACAGCCATAAATTCCAGATAGAGTAACAAAATAAAAAACAAAAACTGACACGGGTGTCTCAGAACAACAAGGAGCTCATTTACAAAACACCAATCAGATAACACATCAAGGACAGTTCACAATGTTAATTCCAAGGAGTGTAAATCACAACAGAGCAGAGATTCTCAAAGAATGATAGCGATCTGCCTAGGAGAGTTACTCAGGTTAGACAACTCAGCCAAACAAACAATGTACTGTCCCTAACCAGTGCACAACACCTACAAGACCAGTCCCTAACCAGTCCACAACACCTAACAGACCAGTCCCAGACTGCCCCCCCCCCCAACACCCTAACAGAACCAGTCCCAGACTCCCCCCCCCCCCCCCAAACACTCTAACAGACCATAGTCCAGATCCCCCCCCCCCCCCCCCCCTAACACCTAACCAGCCAGTCCAGATCCCCCCGTCCCACACACCTAACAAGGACCAGTCCCAAGACTCCCCCCCCCCAACAACCTAACAGCCGGGTCCAGACTCCCCCCCCCCCCCAACACCTAACAACCATCCCAGACTCCCCCCCCCAACACCTTAAACAGACCAGTCCAGACTCCCCCCCCCCCCCCAACACCTAAACAGACCAGTCCCAGACCTCCCCCCCCCCCAACACCTAAGCAGACCAGTTCCCAGACTTCCCCTCCCCCAAACACCTAACAGACCATCCCAGATTCCCCCCCCCAACACCTAACGACCTCACAAGTCCAGCACTCCCCCCCCCACACTAACAGACCTAGTCCCAGACTCCCCCCCCCACCCCCCCAACACCTTAACAGACCTCAGTCCCAGACTCCCCCCCCAACACCCTAAACAGACACAGTCCAGCCTCCCCCCCCCCCAACACCTAACAGACAAGTCCCAGACTCCCCCCCCCCACCCCAACACCTAACCAGACAGGTCCCAGACGTCCCCCCCCCAACACCTAACAGGACCAGTCCCAGACTCCCCCCCCCAACACCTAAACAGACCACAGTCCCAGACTCCCCTCCCCCCCAACACCTAACAGACCAGTCCCCGACTCCCCCCCAACACCTAACAGACCAGTCCCAGACTCCCCCCTCCCAACACCCAAAGACCACCAGGACTTTCCCCCCCCCCAACACCTAACGACCTAGTCCGACTCCCCCCCCCCCCCAACACCTTTAAAAGCCAGTCCAGACCCCATGCACCTTAAAGCCCATCCAGACCCCCCCCCCAAACACCTACCAGACCCCATACACCTAAAAGCCAGTCCCAGGACCCCCCCCCTCCCAACAGACCAGTTTACAGACCCCCCCCACATAGCATGACTGAAGAAATAAGCCCCTTTACGTGGGAAATCAGCTGGATCGTGCGGTTTAAGCTCCCGTACCTGGACATGCACGTTAATGCTCTACCAACAGGCAGTGATATGGAGAGCCGAATCCACACAACATTTCAAATGGAAAAGAAAGATTTTTGGACGAATCTCCCCCAAAAACTCAATTTGCGGCACACATTGCTTTGGGCAACAGAGTTACACTTGGGTTGATAAATCACACAAACTCCGAGTGCGGAGCTCCCACCAAGCCTGACCGCTGAAAGGACCATCACCCGCGATCCCGTCCCGGTGTCCCCGGCTACTCACCCGGCGGAGCCCTCAGAGGGCTGTAGGTCGGACAGAGACTCAACGCGAGCGCTTTCTCCCGGACTGTAGCCATCGGGAGGGCAGCAGCGGCACTGAACTCCCGGCCCCGGCGGCAGCACAGAGTCTTCTACTCCACGCAGCTCTGACGTCACGACACCCGCCTGTCAATTTAACGTGAGATCCGCATGCCTTACGTGTGTGCACCGGAGACCGGGGGCGTCACGGCAGACCAGTGTGGGTCGGGAGAGCCCTGTCTAAACAATTCGAATAGCAGGCACCGGACCCAAAGCTACAGGAGGTGTGAGTGTGTGAGTGTGTAAGCATGGATATGAATGTCTATGTGTAAGTGTGGGTGTGTGAACATAGATGTCTATGTGAAAGTGAGCATGCATGTTTATGTGTAGGTGTGTGTGAGCATGGATGTCTATGTGTAAGTAGTGTGAGATGGAGTGTACGTTAACATGATTGTGTTGTGTATGTGTGTGTATATATATATATAAATATATAAATATATATATATAATATATATAATATATATATATTATATGTGTGTGTGTGTGAGAGGGAGCAGGTGTGTTAGGATGACTGTGTGTTAGCATGTGTAAATGTGTATGGTGTGTTTACATATGTGTACCAGAGTATATGTTGGGGGGGCAAGGGCAATGATGACACAGACCATCTATTGGGGGCAAAGGTGGCACAGGTACTTTGGGGCACTGACAAGCTGGGCACAACGATGGCACATACAGCTTGGTTAGGGAGTCTGGATGGCACTGATTAACTGCTGGTGGGCAAAGATAGCACTCACAAGCTGTTTGGGGGCAAGGGTGGCACTGTGGGACATGTCACTTGGTGAAGTTGGGGGCCTCGGGGCAATTTTTTCACCAGGGCTCTGTGGTTTCTAGTTATGCCCCAGGTTACGTGCCTCTCCTCCCTGCAGTAATCTGCAGCCAGGGAAGGTAAGAAAATTGTGTATGTAATAGGTTCTACATGTTTGTGGGGTTTTTATATAATTCAGTTGTAGTTCCTTGATCATGTGTGTGTGTGTGTGTGTGTGAATAATGTGGTGCATTCAATAGTGTTAACATACAAAACAATAGAAATGACAACACTCAAATCAGACAATGGCAGCTTGCATGAGGCTTTCACATCAGCTTTCTCAACCCTTTGTATGCCTACACTACATTTGATGCCCAATTACTATGCCCTTCCCTTTCATGACCTGGGTGAAAGGGGGTGGAGCATGCGGAAATTGAAATTATGCCCCCCCTTGAAAAAAATGGTTGTTACGTCCCTGCTGCTGAATGTAACACTTGTGGAATTAAATGCAGCATTGGAAACATCAGCCTAGTGCCGCTGAATATCCCAACTCTTCCCAAATTAATCCTTTAGTCGCTTATACACTATATGGACAAAAGTATTGGGACACACGTCTTAATTATTAAATTCAGGTGTTCCGATCAGACCCATCGCCCCAGGCGTATACGATCAAGCAGCTAGCCATGCAGTCTGCAGTCACAAACAGTTGTGAAAAGAATGGGTCGTCCTGAAGAGCTCAGTGAAGTGAAGCGTGGTGCTGTGATAGGACGCCACCTTTGCAGTCAGTTTGTGAAATTTCATCTCTACTAGATATTCCACGCTCAACTGTAAGTGGTATTTTTGGAAAGTAGGATCGTTTATGATCAGCCACGAAGTGGAAGACCACGTAAAGTCACAGAGTGGGGTCAGCAAGTGCTGAGGCGCATTGTGCGTAAAAGTCGCCAACGATCTGCTAATTCCATAGCTGAAGACAAACATCCACCGGCATTAACAGCACAAAAACAGTGTGGCGGGAGCTTAGTGGAATGGGTTTCCATGGCCGAGACGCCACGCGCAAGTCTCAAATCACCAGGTACAAAGCCAAGCGTCTGATCGGTGTAAAGCAAAAGCAAGGTCCATAAAAGACGTTGGATGAATTTGGTGTGGAAGAACTTGACCGGCTGCACAGAGCCCTGACCTCAACCCCATCAAACACCTTTGGGATCAACTGGGACAGAGATTGTGAGCCAGGCCTTCTCGTCCAACATCAGTGCCTGACCTCTACTGGAGGAACTGGCAAAAATTCCCACTCTCCGAAATCTTGTGGAAAGCCTTCCCAGAAGAGGGGGACCAACTACGTATTAATATCTATGTATTTAGAATGCGATTGTCATAAAAGTCCCTGTTGGTGTAATCGTCAGGTGTCCCAATACCTTTGTCAATATAGTGTAGGTTGTTGCCATAGATGCTTAAAAGGGGTTTCTGTTTTGTTCTTATTTGTTTTTATATAATTTAAACTTAGGAAAAAAGAAAATGTTTTTATAAATAAAAATCTGCTAAAGTTGATGAGCTTACTGAACCTGCGCTTTTTTTTGCTTTGTTGTTTTATCCGTAGATGAATGTTCTATAATATATTATTATATACACCCGCTTCACAATATGTTCCACTGAACAGAGAGAACTGTGGGTGATCATTTTAGTTGTAGGTTTTTATATTATATAACTTGCAGGCCCCCCATTAGTCATTTGGTAGCCGCTGGCCTTAAAGAGCCAGAGCTTTTCTCCATAGCGGGCCCTGTCCTAAACTCAGACTAGGCATTTAAAGCACAACAACCCTTGGGCGTTAGATCCTGCAGCTGACAGTAGATATAGGCTGTCGGTCGCGTATGAAAGGTTTAATTACTTGAGGTTACATTGCAAACATTCTTCTACTTTATTGCATCAATTAACCTGGTTAAAACATAATGATTTAGCTTAAACAGCATTACAATAAAACATTATTGACAGGCTAAATATTGTGCATCTTGAACTAATTAGTAGTGGCTGCCTGAAAACGTTGTTTTGGGTTACCTTGAGAGTGATTCAGTAGTCTGAAAAAGTCACATGAAAAAATAATTACCAGAAATGACACTAATGACACACACATTATTGTGTATATCTTGTCTATATTGAATACATCATTCAAACACTCACAGTGTGGGTTGGTAGAACTATTTGAACCCCTAGGCTAATGACTTCAACAAAAGCTAAGTGTAGTCAGGAGTTGGCAAACCTGGAGTCCAACCAATGGAATGTGATTGCAGGTGTGTTTTGGAGTTACTTTGACATTAAAAAGTTGCCAAAACATGACAGAAGGCCACATTGGGCACCGGGTCCCCTCCTTTGTTTCTTCTGGGGCTGCACTAACCTGCAGGAGGACCAGATCTTTGATACAGGGAAATAGTATAAAGGTTACCATTCCTGGCTATGACATCTCCAATCCTGTAGATACATTTTCTATTCCAGCTGTTGTGGGCTTCTTCATATAGTTTGGCAACTTTTATCTAAGAAAGTGACTTTTGTCACATCATCCATGACTGTTGACCCCTAGATGATTCCTTACCATATCAGACCCAGTCTATGTCAATTGTAAGGCTAGAGAAAGCAATGACTAAAGCCTCGACTAAGTCTAAGGAGAGTCGCGAGGTTCAGGAACCCTCTTCTACAGTCTTCCTAACGAGTTTAGCTGATATCCTGCATCATTTTAGTCCTCTGGTTCTAAAGCTGAACTCAGTACGTGAGCAGCTTCAGGTCCTCATTGTTTTGAGAAGCCATTATAAGAATATTGAGGAGAAAAGACTATTATTACATGAATAATTTTAAAGCAAATTTGTGCTGCTCCGCAGAAGCCTTAATGTCTCACTACTTGAAATTTTGTAAAATTATTACAAAACAACATGTTTTCATTAGTCCTCCGAATCAGATTGTAACCATGAAAAAACAATGTTTTCACACATGGCCACCTGTTTTTCTTCGAACCATGTTAGCTGGCGGTCTGACAACTTAATTTAATGAAATTCATTTAATCATTCCTGTTTTGACTAAGTAATAACTCAAACAATGCATCTTAGTTATGAGTTTGAATGTTTCCCTTCAAGGACATTAACGCATGTGAATGAGGTCATACAAAGAACACTTTGTGGAGAAGAGGAGCAAAAATGCATGCATTGATCATCCTCCCAGCACTTAAAGTGTTAAACAGAGAACACCAAGCTAATGTAAACACATATAGCTATATATTCCTAAATACTTAGGAATTATACTCCCTTTTTCCAGTTCCCCTGCCCATCCCCCACAAATGTGGCTGGATTTCCCACTAAGCATACCAGACGTATTAAAGAACTCAATCTTATTATGGAGCGCTGCATGGAACAAAAAGGGTGGGGCTTGGGATTGCCACACCCACTTTTGCCTATGCCCATCCATTTTGATCAATGCACTTTATGCCCGTGATCCACCATGACCGTAACATTTTATGGCTATTCATCTCCGCATTTTTATAATAACCAAAGTTCTTTGAGCCTATGGACTTAGATGGTGGTCCTCTTTATGTATCCAGACACTTTTATACTCCCTTTTCCCTTTCAACCTTTTTGCAGGCCAAGTGTTCCAACCATGTCTGCTGTAAGGCAATTTAAGATCACGCCATAGGATTTATTAATCTCATGATTTGTTTAGCAAATTCAGTATTTCAAGCTTCTGCAAGATGTCCCATGCAGAGACCAAAAGATCCCACCAAATACACCAAAGCTAGACAATTCAACAATTATCTAGATCAGCGGTTCTCAAACTGTGGGTCCTGACCCCTTTTGGGTCGAACGACCATTTCATAGAAGTCGCCTAAGACCATCGGAAAACACATATTTCACAATATATAATTGCATAATTTTATGGTTGGGGTCACCACAACATGAGGAACTGTATTAAAGGGTCACGGCATTAGGAAGGTTGAGAACCACTGCTCTAGATGGATGGGCTATCAATGTTGGTGCTTCTAATGATCTGTGGGTTATGCTGGGGCCAGCCTGGTCCCTGCTGAAGAAATCAAATACATTACACAGAAGATTACATTAGGAGTAAGAATTCTATTATTCAAATACAAGGGGCCTCATCCATCACCCAATCTTGATTTATTTGGGGGAAGATTACATAGGATTTTGTTGTCAAACTGTAATGCTGACAATAATGGGGTAGAACTCGACTGTTTCCATCAGGCTAGAGCCCTGCAAAGATTCGATTTATTTCGTCTAATAGAAATATATTCCAAAAATTTTAAGAAATTCAAAGATTTTGAATCTCACAGGTCGCTGCCTTGCTTCATAGATCAGTCCCCCCCAAACACAGTAAATGAGGGACTGACAGGAATGAGAGTGGCTCTTATCCCAGGTCCGAGTCCGAGTGCCAGGTTATGAAGTTGTTTGAGGTTGCCAGGCCCCTAGACCAGGGATTATCATTGAATTATAGTGTACAGGACAGGATGGGTATGTTCTACCTCTGAGAATATCTTCACGTCTCTTTCTTGAGTTTATAACCCCAAAAGTGATATTCAAATAAAGAGAAATGGACTGACGGTGAAATATGTAAATATATGGGGACACGATCTCAGACTAAGTTTATTTAATCTAAACACTGCTCGTTGCTTTGTAGCCAAATAGCCAGACTCTGTCCAAATTATATCTGCTTGCGGGACGGATTTGGCCTTCAAGACCACTGCTTGAAAAACCTATACGTTCTATAGTGCTATGATGGAGTCCTCTTCTGAAAAAGTGTCAACATATATTTATATGACAAGCGCTGTTTACAGCTAAAGCCTTCATGCTTATCGTTGACCAGGGTCCTACGCATCACTTTCAGTGCGATGTCCGCGAACAGTGAAAAATGGGTGAAAATACAGCGGATCGAGATAACTATTAGTTTACGCATCCCATGCCAATGTTGCTAGCACTTTGTATATGTAAAATTGTCGAGCTTTAATAAACACCCTGGCATTTATGGAGCGCAGACACTTTTTAACTAAATAGCCTTTGAAGATGGGTTTGTGTAAAGTGCTGAAATAATGCTGTATTTCAAAATTATTTATACAAGTCCTATCTTGTGATGATGCCGAAGCCAACATGCCAGAATTTTCAAAGAATTGTCAAAAATGCTTCAAAAAATTATCTAAATTCCATCAGAGGGACTTCACAAGTTTATCCTGCAGCAACGTTTTAGAAAATTCAGATAAAGTATGTTTGAGTTGACTCCCACAGGTCATAAAAGATAAGACATTATAATTAACTCTGGAAACAAGATGTGTTCCTTCATATAAGCAGAATAGTCCCCAAGCACTTATTATTCCCGTAATTACACTTTGTTGTTTTTTTCTTTAATTATCATTATTATCTTTTATTTATTAGTGCAAACAATTTACGCAGCGCTTCTTACAATACATACATTCAGGGTACATGACAAGACTAGAATTGACATTATGTAGCGATGCCCTTGCTCACAAGCTTACAATCTAATGGGGATTGGATGAGGAGACATATAAGCATACCTGGGAACTCTCCGGGTTTGCCCAGAGATTGCCAGGTGAAGCTCCGGTTCTCCGGGTCAAGACCGGAATCCTCCGGGTCACGGGAGCGGGGTCTTGACACGCCCCTCTCCCTGCCCATTTTCACCGGGTACGCCCCTGACATCAGAGGGAACGCCCCTTATGTCAGAGGGAACGCCCCCGACATCAGCGGGACCTCCCACTGACATCACGGGACCTCCCACCAACATCACGAGACCGCCCGCTGACGTCAGTGTGCAGTGCTGGCCACGTCCCGCAAGGGAAGGCTCCGGGTAGCCGGAGCCCAGAAGTTCCCAGGTATGCACATAAGGTATGGAGAAATGAGACAGGTAGTGTTGTTAGTCACACAATGCCACATATAAGCATTTGCTTTTTTGTTAACCTGATATGGAAGACTAAGAAGACTTCAGCATTCTAGAACTAAATCCCAGGAACCAATGAGAGACTGCGCATGTATGTATATGGAGCCCGACCAGCCTTATGGCTAAAATAATCCTTAACACATTTATAGATTCAACATATTGTATTTATTTGAAAAATAAAGGAACAAATACCATTGAAACCTCAATATGGGGAGAGTACACGGGAAGAGTGCATTGTACATAATACCCAGCATTCAAACGGTTTAAACAAAATGAAAAGTAAAGTGAATTGCGTTACGCCTACCCTATGCCACCAAACAGAGGCTGGAGCGAGGATCCAGCTGCCCACCACTAGAATAATGTGATTTATATGAATATTTATGAAAGCAGTAGTTTAAATCACAATAGTGCCCATTGCTATCATGCCCTAGGGTTACTCGATGCATGGGGAGCATTCATACATCCAAACACTTTCCCATTCATTCACAAACGGCATAGACTGTGTTAATCATAGCTCACCAGCAACAGAGAAAGACACAGGGCCAATGCAGGAGACCCCCAGATGTGGGTAAATCACGTTTTATCGTTCTTTTAAGTAGGTATTTAAGACAATATAGGGAAGGTACATTATAGGCTACATCAAAGGGGTCCATCATATGGTACATCAAACGCTACAGCCAAAGGTTAGATAAACAGGTCAGGTGTCCTTGACAATGTACAATATTTTGGCATATACCAGCAAAAGCTCAAGGCAGTAGTAATGGCCGACGTGGTACGTCTATATGATTACACGAAGGAAACCTGGCAAGGTCTCAGCATCACGCAGGGGGAAAGGAGAGGTGTGAACGAGAATGGAGAGAGGGCAAAAGGGACAGAGACGAGGAGGGAAAGGCCAAGAGTAAAGTCAATGACCTTCCCTCAATAGAAATCTTGAGATCCATGATATTTTAACTTTTATTTAATGTAATAAAGTAAGGGAGATTTACTTAACCCTCTCGTAAAAGCTACCAGGCCTTACTAGAAAAAAAAACATCTCTTTGAGGGCACTTTCCTCACCGTGGCCAATTCCGATAATTAAAAAAAATAAAAATAAACACATGCAGGTGCATTTTGAAGGACAAACAAAAAATGTTGTCATTTTTTGCCAGGGACACTTGTCATGTGACACAAAAGAAGGCACTGATAGGTTGTTACCATAGAAACTGAAAAAGAACTTGTTAAACATTTTCTGTGTTTAATGTGATTAAACCATCTGATGGAAATAATAAAATCATAGCTCAGTTAAGATTTATTTGTTCAATGGACTATAAAGAATGGGTAATACAGGGCTGTGCAACCTGTCCTCGAGGGCCACAAACAGGCCATGAATTCTATGTGTTCGGGACAGAAAAAGTAATTTTATTAAAATGTGGCCCGGTTGCAGCCCTCGAAGGAATAGGGTTGCTTAAGTGGAACAGCAACTTTAACATGAACAATATGCAGCATACTGAAATTTACATCCCCACCTTTAACCCTTTACCCCAATACCTTCTTCCTCCCCATTGCCTACATTTGTTGGATCAGAAGATCACTCAGTAATATATAAAAATAAAAATTTATAAATAAAATGTAAAAACAGTTAAAGAATAAATAAAAATGTCCAAAACAAAATAGTAAGTAAAAGTAAAAATAAAATATATACCCAAACACTCAGTGCTCCTCCCTCTAGTAATATACATTAGAAAACCCTTTCTTGTCCAAAAGTACAAAAATAAGACCAAATTGTGTAGAAAGTAAGGGGCATTTTATATCCTTAAAAAATAGAAATACACTACTTGTACATATTGCCCTATAACTTGCACAAAATTGAACATTTTGGAATGGAAAACATTACATTATTGAGTATTTCTAAACTCAGGACAAATATTAAAATCTAGTTAGCAGGTTTTTTTCATTAGCTTTTGTAGATGAGTAAAAGGTTTTTCAAATAAAAGTCAGAAAAATTAATTAAAACAGTAATTTGTCACAAAAACATTCCGCTGACGTTAAGAAGAAGCAATAATTAGAGTGGTTGTTCTGAGTGGTGTAACCAGAAGGTCGGTTTAGATACATAGATACCCCTGCTCTAAACTGACCTGGTGTCACCAGTATATTCTGCAGGATCTGGGACTGCGTATTTACCCCAGGAACTTGGTTTTGACGGTTTTAACGAAATTTGCAGATTTATCCTAGGATCCATCATGACGAGATCTACTCGTCCTCTAAAAAAGGGCTGGATCAGACCTTTGTAATAAGAAGATAACGGAGTGAGATTATATTTTTTTCTTATCGTACCATATTTTGTTATTGAGCCACAGATCTTGTTGTGGTAACTTGGAACAGAATATATTTGTTTTTAATCTCCCATGGAGATCAAGGCATCTTACACAAGGACATATGTACATACACACACTGACTCTAACACTATACACACTCACACACGCTGACTCTAACACTATACATACACACATTGACTCTAACACTATACACGCACACACACTGACTCTAACACTATACACACACACACGCTGACTCTAACACTTACAATACCACACTGGACTTAACACTAAAAGACACACTCACCACGCTAAGACTCTAACACTATAGCATCTCACACACTCTGACTCTAAAGACAACCACACTCACACACACTGACTCTAACACTATACTCACACACACACACTGATTCTAAAACTATACACACACACACGCTGACTCTAACACTCTACATATACACACTGACTAACACTATACACTCACACACACTGACTTTAACACTATACACACA
>VKOC01000004.1:2657567-2672437 GCA_009364415.1 Spea multiplicata | reverse complement strand
ATCTGCTTTACATATATTAAACTGTGATGTAAGCAATAGGGTCTTCCGCTCTTTAGATAAAATGTATACATATAGAAAGACAAACTTTGTACGGTGCCATAGAAACGGGTTGATAAGAGCCATTCAACCCGTCTAGTCTGCCTATTTTACTTGATGTAACAACTCAAACCATAATCAGTTGTTGGTCTTTGTCTTAGATTTAGGAGCCGTATGCCTATCCCATGTATGTTTAAACTTCCTTAACCTTCACCACTTCTGCTGGGAGGCTGTTCTATTACCAAATAAAACTAATACAAATAATATATAAATACAATGTAGTAATATCATTCCTGTATCCTCCAGAGCCTCTCATATCCGGGCAATTCGCCCTATTATTTTATCAGATCCTATGATATAACTGCTATCCGCGATATCCAAATAATGAGATGGGTCCTGGAATACGCAGGATTTTAAGTCCAATGATACCTGGTTTCGATAAACTATGATTTTTACAAAATGTATTCCCTTAAGAAAAAATTATTTATTGCAACCAAAGCCAAATAGTTATTGAATTCCCCGAGAGACTCGGACAGGTCGAGAATATAGAAGAAAATGATCGAAATAAGAAAAAATATGCGACAGTAAAAAAAAAACAAAAAAAAAAAACAGCAAATGCTCATGGAAGTAAAAAAGTTAAAAAATGCTGGCAACAGCCAATCGGAAGCATGCTCTCATTACAGCATCTGGCCTGTAAGGGTGTCTTTGTCATGTTTGTGTGCGCAGTGGGCCTTTGAACTACATTTCCCAGCATGCCACAGTTTTGCTTCCGTAAATACAGCCTGCGGCAACCCTGAATGGGCTGCACCCTGACGGCTCTGACTTGCAGCATCTCCCTGCTTTAAAATTCCATTTAAGCTTTGAACGCCTGTTTACCGGGGCCGCGGGGGGCGAGAGGACGACAATGTGCGGCTAGACGGACGAGCCCGCGTAATTAGACCCCACTCATCTGGCCCGTCCTCGCTTCGGCTGCCTCGCCTCGGTGAGTAATATTTGTTATCCTAGTAACAGTCTTTCACTGAGCGGGACACAAAAGTTCCTACGGTAGGCCCCAAATCTTAAATAATAATTATCTTGTGCACTTCGCTGCCAAATTAATTTGGCGTACAATTTATCCAATATTTATTCTTAAATATTTGTGTTTATTTATCAACGGTTTATTTTATTTATAAACCGTATAAAATAGTAAAATAAAAGACTTTTTGTGTTTTACAAATATAAAAACATTGGACAGGCTTGGAATCAGCTGAACGATCAAAATGTGATTTTAATAAATTAACACTTTGTTTCTATAAACACGACATGCAAAGGTTTCCTTGTATAAAGTAAGTAGAACCAGGCCTTTCTAGAATTATTTTTAGAATGTTTTATTTGGCACAAGTCTTTCTTTGCAGTGATATATTCCTTGGCATTCAGGAGATGCCCATAATGATGTTTACAATGTACATTTTTATGAAGGTTTTTCATAAAAACAGTAAGAGTGCTTTCAAGGAAACTGTACAGACTAGCTGTGCTAAAGTGGTGGACGTATGGAATGACCATCCTGCAGAAGTACTATATGGAGAATTTTATACATTTTGCCTATTAAGACAGACACGGGGTTTAAAGGGGTATTCACCAAGGCCAGACTGGTGATGACTGGGCGGCCGTGGCACTTTAAGGCCAGCAGCCAGTTGATGACATATGTGGGCAACGGCTGAATGTGTTGCCTCACGTTCACATGTAGCCAGACATATCCAGCCGCTGGCCACACACTGCAGCCCTGATCTGTTGCTGGAGCGGCATGTTGGGTTAAGTGCCTAGCTCTGTCTCGGCCTGGTATTCACTAACACAGGAGTTTACATGAGTTTCTATTTCAACTCTGGGATATACTTGTAAATAAAGATCCAATGGGCTTCTCCTGCAAGAAGGGCCGAATCGCACAGTAATGTCTTGTAAGTGAATGTTTCTGGAATTAATAACTAGGGATGGAGTTGACCCGAGGAGGAACGCTCGTCTCTTTTGATTAACCTACCTGCTAATGAAATTGTGGTATGTATATATATATATATACCATATTTGATCGAATATAAGACAAGGTTTTTTGCCAAAGCAAATGCTCTGAAAAATAACCATTGTGTTATATTCCAGGTCATTTTATAATCAAATAGAGGTCTGACTACAAGATTAAGATCCAGATCCCCCACAGCGCTGAAGGGGACCTGGATCTTCCTCTCTGACAGCCTGTGGACGTCTGCGTGATGTACTTCCGCTGGGGCTTCTATGAGGGAGCGACGGTGTGATGGAAGCCCCGGCAGAAGTGCTGGCGGCAGCAGAGGTTGTCGATGCGAATCGCGCAGATGTCCACTGGCTACCCCCACTAGACACCAGGGAGTCTGGAGATGCTATGGTAAGTCTGGGGGGCGAGCAGAGTGGTATAAGGCATATCTGGGGTGGGTTAAGGCATAGCAGGCAGAGTGTCATAACAGGGTATAAGGCTTTTCCTATAAGGTTTTAGTCAGGCTTTTTTTTTTTCTAAATTAATATTCAAATTTTGGGGGGTCGTCTTATAATCAGGCAAATACGATATGTGACCAATTGTCAGCCATGTTGGGGGGCCTAGAAGCTAAGGCCAATCATAGCCCAGTTGCTGCACTCTGATTGGAGGCTCTTCAGTGGACAGTGTACCACTGAAATCACAAGGTGCCGTACAAAAATGGAGAGCTCCGGGGGTGAGGGGAGAAGAAGATTATTTTAATGAAGGGCTAATACACCAATTATATGCTAGCCCATATTTCCATAATTCCAGTGTTAAGTCTGGATCTTATTTTCTCATTGATAATTATTTGTGACTAGACTACAATTAACTATTAGAATATGTAATCTTAGAATTCTAATTACACATCTTCAGAATTATAATTAACACTAAGTAAATCTAAATGACCAAGTTGAGAAACTTTTGCTTTACTGTAGAGGTTGAACATTTGTAGAGCACGTAAGCAAACATGTCTTTGGAACGCATCTTATGATTTTCTCTTTAAAGTCACCAAAGTGGTAGACATTTCTTAAATTATTAAGCAGCTGCCAGGAATAGATGATACGTTCCATACAAGTGCTTTCCATTAATGCACATTAAGCCCATCAGTGCTAGTCCTGCTTGGGTAAAATAGCCCTATTTCAGAAATTGCATGTTTCAGACAGTCTGGAGTCTCAAGTGAAACTCACATAATAGAAATAATAGAAAAGTAATTTTAGGTCATTGTGTCTATTCTAAACTTCCTTGTACAGATATTGTTTCGGTTTCTGAACTCAATCTGACAAACCTATACAACTGACACATTTCTGTAGAGAAACTGCTAAAATGTATTTCCTTGATGTGCCTTATTGGGCCTTTTGTGACAAATGTACAGTAATTTCCCACCCATCCATGATGCTCCCCACCTCCATCATGGCGTGGTCTTGGGTATCACCACAGCAGTGGAATACATTTTAAAGAGTAACTATACCATACGTAGGAATGAATGTCTTACAACTTCCAATAGATGGTAGGTATGGCTCTTTCCTGTTTGTTAAATATACCGGTATGTATGATTTTCCATCCTGGTGAAGGACTTATCCTGTGTCCACTAAGGTCTTCAAATACTCATAATTTCTTGGGGGCCAAGGTCCTTGGTGAGTGTTGGATTGTAGATGAAGAGCTGCCTGCCCTATGATTCACCATTCTACATGAATTGCAGAATCCACAGGACCATGCCTCTGGATCCAGACCATCCTAACCCCAAGGAAGATGCATCCTGTAATCCAGATAAAGCCACGGATGATGAGAGCCTCAATATCTCCCAGGAATCTATTCAAAAGAGGATTCAACAAAACACCCCCAGTCCTCATGGAGAGAATACTCTGCAGAGTATGTACATAGCATTATTTAGCTATATTAATCATTAAAATGTATTAAATGACGGACAGCATGCAAGTTAAATGCAACAAAACAATGAGGAATTAGGATCCTATTGATTAGATAGAATGTATAGAATAATCAATGTTGGAGTTTTGATAGTGGACAGAATCTGCCTTCTTTTTTTAAAATATCATCTGTTGGACTTTCCATGGAGCAGACAACAGCACTTGACACTATTTATTAGTAAAACTTTTCAGCCGGTGCTATCCTACCCCAGCCTGACTTCTATGGGCACGTTTCACATATGATATGCATTCGCCCAAAGTGCTGAAATCACTCTGCCAAGACTGATCGTAACCTTGATAGATAAGGATTGTACCATATTTTCATATATGATGTCGAAATGTGTAGTGAAGCAGTATGTAATATCCAATACTATAACCAATAATTCCTGCAGTTCAGTCATTATCTACAGATATCTTGGATTTTTAACTAGCATACTATTATTTGTCTTATAGCAGCAAGTCCCTCTCAATTTGTGTCGGAGGAAGAACTAATGGAGGCGGCTAAAGGGGTTACCAACATGGCCTTGGCTCATGAGATTGTTGTTAGTGGAGGTTTCCAGATTAAACCAGTCCAACTTCCTGATGGCAGGTAAAATACACTGGCATTGTGAAGATGCCAAGAAGAAACTCTATTCATATCAAATAAGGTCAGAGCAAAACATACACAGCCTGAGGACATTGGGTTTCTTAATGGGGGAGCTACCATTATTTCCTTTGTCATTGGCAGTGAGTCTGCCATTATAAAGTGCCAGCATAGTCATAATGTTAATGAAGATCTCATACAGAATATGCCAACTATGCCCTTTAAATGTATCAGTAACATGCATCCTATAGCTTGGTTTTCTTAGTTGCAACATATTGAAAATGATTAGGATTTTTTTTGTATATCTGAGTATCCTGAATATTTGTTCTTACAGGGTAGAGCATCAAACATATTTCTGCGGTTGGTTCTCATTGGCTGAGACGTTTTGGGTCCGGATTGTCCGTTATGGATGGGATTAGTTGTTAGATTATGATAACTGTTACATGCTCATAATTGAGCTAGTCGAGTATTTTTGCAAATACCAGCCTAGAATGTTGGTTGCCTATGCATAACTGTCAGCCTCTTGTCAGGTACCACTCTAAAAGGAGAAGGCTGTGTTGCACATTCTTTGAGCATCCTTAAGATTGGAGGGTAACCAGGGTGTCTGGCCATCCAGAGCACCTCCCTTTTGCTTCTTTTGGGAGTTAGACGAGGTTGACCAGAGCCAGAAAAATGCATGCTAGCCCCAATATAAGGAAATTGTTGTGGAATAGCTAAAACAACGCATCACTTTCCATATCCAAACATGAAATAAACCAGTGGTGGTTCCTGGAACCACCTAGAACCTGGAGAACTCCCGGAGATGCTCAACAGATGTGAACCCACCTCTAACTTGGTGGAAATGTTCTAGAAGTTTACATTTGGATAGCCCCGTGGCTGAGATAGTTTTTGTGTTCTCTTTAATGGCTCAAGTGATCTAAAAATGTCCTACTTTGGCACCCTCTCTTAGAATGATTCGGCTTTGTAGAAGATTCTCTATGAAATATGCGGAACCATTGCAATTGTAAAGTAAATATAATCACCATAATTGCTCAGTGCTAGTATTTATTCCAAAAAAAAAATCTTAATTGAAATAAATTGGAAGATAATATTTGGCCAAGGAGTTGCCATCATTTTGCTTTAGGCACTGGCAACAGCTGGTGAGTAAACAGAAGCCTGGCCATCATTCAACACAATGGTTTCATTTTAACGATTTCATTAACATACATAACACATAAGGTGAAAAACTTTCACTTGAAGGGGAAAGCATCGGATGTTCTCCCAAGAGGTGAACTGCTTACCAAAACACGTCAAGCAAAAGAAAATATGGATATATCTATGACTAATGAACACTCAGTCCGTTAAACTCTTGGTATTTTCACATGGTTCATGGTGTAGCATGATCTGAGTTTAGCTTGCAGAAGTGGTCAGACAAAGAGGCTTGCTTGTTATACACTGAGTTGGTGTGGAAATGCCCCAAGATGATAATTGCTGGGGTTTGTAGTGTGGTGTTTAAGGCCCAGCCACCATTTCTCTCTACCTTAGGTCACGGTGAGCAACGTAGAAAAGCAGTGTCCTCCTCTTGTGAAATATTTTTATGAATGTAGTGATAATGCCTCTCAACATTTCAAATGGCCAAATGGGGACCATTTCGTTTTTTGCGCTGTGTTTAGACATGTGGCTGGGATGGCTTTAGCTTGACTATTTAATTTGACTGTTTGGGTTTCGAAAGAAGGGCTATCCCTCCAGGGCTATCCAGGCATAATGGCTGAATGATAGCGGCCACTATACAGGCCTCCCTAAAACATTTCAGGCATCTTAAGACACATAGAATAGTGGGACTTGAATAATAATAAAACCTAATAATTCCATTATTACCCTGAAACCTAGCTACATGTCCTGGAATGTGATGTGAATGAATGAAAGTGCTTGCAAACAATAAACACTTCAGCGGGGAATGCTGGCTCCGCCAGTAGTTGCCATTAATAAAGAGAATACCCTGGTATGTAAATCACGCTATTGTTTTCTCCGTAATATACAGATGTTCAGCCATAATATACCCTAATATGATAAATAAAGTTATTACTCTTTACAGGCCAAGATTGGCCATCTAGCACACCGGGCAAATGCCTGAGTGGCCACTTGCCAACATTGCTCTATATAGGCTGGACTGGCCCTGACATTCTCATATAATGCATACTAAACTGTGCATTTAATTCACTCTTTTAGAGTGCTCTTCAGCTAAAATTATCTATCAACCCAACTTACAGTGACTGACATCTATGTAGTGCTTTTATTTTAGACCTGATTTCAAGTTACATCATGGCACACTTAAACTTACAACATAATACCTTTTTATTATTTTTGTCTGTTAAAATGTAAAGCTGTGCCAACTTTATTTATTTATTATCAGACTCGCCTTTTGTTACCTTTAACTGGAACTCAAAGTAACCATCAGAATACAATACACAGCCGTACACCAATTTGTATTATTTAATGTCATTTTATAATGACATTTTCCCTTTAAGCCTCCCCCTCCCTCTGTATAGATCCATTAAATTTGTAACATGGCATTGTTTTATTGTTAACATTGAATGTATTTGCCCATTGTTCAAAGCTTGGAGAAGAGGGTTCGGGACATTTTGCATAAAGCATTCTGGGACTGCCTGGAAGCTCAGTTCAGGGAGGATCCCCCGGTGTACGGCCACGCAATTATACTGCTGGGAGAAATAAAGGAGGTGAGATTGCACCATATTTACTAACATCGCTGTTTTTTTTACAGGGCTATTTTCAGAGCATTTTGGTGTTTTGTGCTAAATACGTTAATTGCAAATGTTTGAAATGGTCTTTATGCCTTGAAAAAGCAATAATTTAGGGTAGCAGTTTTGAAAGATATAATGGTAATTTGTCAGCCAAAGGGATAATATAGAAGCTCCCAGGTCTGCGGGTCCCATGGTTGGTTGGCAAATCGAGCCAGAATTGCTTTCTGGATACCAAGGGTTCCTTGTGAGCTTCCATACTGGCACACAAGGACCACACGTGGATTTTCTCTCTCTTAACTCCTTTATGTGTCTAGCCACATCAGCTTATAGCCATGCCTCTTCCCTCTGGTGGCTTGGCTTTAGCTCATGGTTGCTGCCATATGGTCGCGCTGGGTTCAACAAGGCATTAGGTGTGAGGAGGCCTTGCCTAGCTCTAGACCTGCAGACGTTAGACGGTATCCGATCTCTTGGCTTAACCAGATCTTTTTCCTGCGACAGACTCTTCGCAGTTTTCCAGCTTCTTCCCCTTTAACTTGTATAGACACACATCAAAATTGGCCCCCATCGTGGCCAAGCGCGATACCTGCTGAGGTCAGCCTTTATTTTGACTACACTGCACCACTGATATATTTCACATCAACATTGTTTTTGGTTGAGGACGCCTCTTCCATTTGGACATGGTGGTGCATAGGTAATATTGGCAAATATTTTTCTTTTTTAGGCACTTACTTCCTTTCTGTTGCCCGGTCACACTCGATTGAGGAATCAAATTAATGAAGTTCTAGACTTGGACCTTATTAAACAAGAAGCTGAGAACAGAGCTTTAAATATCTCCAGGCTGGCGGAATTTATTATCGGCATGATGGGAACATTGTGCTCGCCTGCTCGGGATGAAGAGATTAAGAAACTCAGGGATATTAAAGAGCCTGTATCCTTGTTCAGGTATGGTGACTTAAATAAATATTAATGATGATCCATTAGACCTTTTCATTTTTGTAATAGTGGGATATAAATACCACTGACTTTGCAACTTCCAGGCCTCTTGGATAAATTCCTCTGCAGACTTACTTTACCGTACAGAAATCTCACTAATTAACTTTAGAAAGTGTGAGAATTCTATAAACTGTATGGTATCAAAAAAAACAGCCAGCTCGGGGAAATGGATTGCTTAGCATTAGTGCCATTACCAAAGGATTGGCAACGGCCGCATTGGCATTTTTGAAATTTGTTTGAAGACAGAAGTTATCCCTTTAATTGGGTTTTTGTTAAATATTGCTAAAATTGTGTCGTATAGAAGGAGCCGTATCCTATCGCTGTTTTTAAATACTGTGATGTTCATAAACAAACCATGGCAGGATAATGGATTGTGTTTTCCCCATTTGGCAGAGCAATTTTCTCCGTCTTGGACCTAATGAAACTTGACATGGCAAACTTTGCTATAAGCAGCATTCGACCCCATTTGATGCAACAATCCGTGGAGTACGAACGCAAGAAGTTCCAGGACTTTTTCGACAAAAAAACAAGTATGGATATTTTGTTCTTTTCCTGTGACTGGGTCGGGTCTGGGTAGAGGCACACATGGGTGGGGCATATGAGAAACTGGGTGGAGCTGAGTTAGTCACACCCACTTATCTATAGTGCTGTCAAAAATTAAGCTCATGGCTTCAAGTCTTCCATGTAACATGCATTAGGGAAACTTGGCATGTAGTTGTTAACCAACATTGTGTCATGTGCTTTAATGTGAATACAGACCACATATCGTAAATGGTTAATCCAGGATATATAGGAAATCTATGGTTGTGATCACATAATTGGCCCATGAGGATGAAGATGGTCATCAAACACCAGGCTCCCTAACTCTGCGATTCAGTAGTAGCTGGTAGTTAGTACAGAAGCAAATTGAATTGACATTTGTTCGGTGTAGTGTACATTGTGCAGGAATTCCTAGTAGAATCTTGAAATTAATCTACCATTCTTTTAACCTGTGCTGCAGATGCTCTAGAATTTGTCACCCAGTGGTTGCAGGAATCTGCCCGTGATCTGGAGACTTTGCAAAGTAAGAACTCTGAGCATCTGAAGGCAGAAGCTGCACCTGCGTCCATGTCTCCTGTCTCTGTATTGAATCATGCCTACATGAAACTGCTTACGTGGGACCACCAGCATAGGCTTTTCCCAGAGGTATGTATTCTGTTCAATTCTGAATAACTGCAAGGGCTCATGGTTATGGGTAGAATTATGGAGTGATGAAAGTCTGAGGAGCTTTGTCCAACGTGTGATTACAAATGCCATGTAGTGACCTTAAAGCTAAGGTGGGACCCGTGTATATTGACCTACTGCTTCAGTAACCCAGCATTGATTGTGCCCAGTACCCCACGTCTAATAACCCTGGATCCACCTAGCTCAGTAATCCTTTCATTGTTTTTCCATAAGTATGAGACCAGTGTGATGCTAGATATCTTGCCGTGTAGGAAATCCCCACTCATTTCAGTTCAGGGTCCACATGCAAAAGTACGATTCTTTGTTGCATGTTCTCATCAGACCCAGGCAATAGGTGCAGTCAGACCTGTGGTTATTACTGACTTACCATGACCTTGTTTCCCAGCCAAACATTTTTACCCAGGTTAAGGTGACCTTTGAAGCAGACTAGGCACTTGGCTAGAATGATTTTTAGACGACGTGTGTGTGTTGCTTTATACTAATTTTGAATATTCCTAAAAGACTATGATCCATCTATACTCTGTGTACCCATTTATTATTATGGTGCAGCGGGTGCACAGGCTCTCTTTACAAATGATACAAATTTGTCTGCCCTTATATCTGTTGATGGTGTTCACTGGGACAATAAACAGTGGGGCAGAAACTGTGCTCTTGGTGGGTTGTGTGAACACAGACTAGTGCTCATTCTGTCCAAAAATGAGGTGTACCACTGTAATACAGTTTATATGTAAATAACAGGACATAATAAGAAAAATCTATCCTATGCATGGACTGTAAAGGAGGAATCACTAGCGGAGAGGTCTGTGCCATCAGCAGCAAAAGCCACCGCTTGCAGATCTCCACCACCTTGTTGAGAGGAATCAATAGGCAGCTTTTGTGAACCCCAATGACTGCTGATAAATTCCTTTGTAGCTAATTTTGTCCGTCCCGAAAGTGGAGTCTTACTCAAGAGGTAGTTGTACTAGACCTGACTGTATTTGAGTAGTCTAGAACCAAATTAAATACAGCCAGATTTTATTCTTATCAGAAATGGGTCAATGCAGGCAGAATAAAACAACAACAACTTATGTCCAGAGATGGTTTAGCGATGGGAAATGAAAGAACATTTACCAAGAACATTTAAATTCAAAACGTGGGAAAGTGTATTATGTTCTCTGAACTTATTTCCATGCCCCCATTTGCTTTACCAGAGATGGACTATATTGAATATCACAAGTGATATACAGTAATTGGAGATGCGGTTGGTGATGTCATGTCCAGTGTCATCATCAAAGTACATAGGGGTATAGCGTTAATCATCAGTAACTTGAATCAGTGATACTGTTACATCCTTTACTTTTTATCAAAGAATGTTTCTGTTGGCGTTCACCATGTTTTTTTTTTGTGTTTCCGCTAGACCGTGTTAATGGACCAAACACGTTTTCAGGAGATGCAGCAGGAGCTGGTGAAGCTCACCCAGGAGGGAACACTATTGTTAATAATACACAATTCAACCGGTTCTGCTCTTTCTGGACTTCCTGGGTTTACAGACAGAATGAAGGCTCTTATCAGAGTGTTACTGCAGGATGTGGACTCTCAGTAAGTAGACTTACTTTTTACTTATTAGTTCTGTCGCTCTACACGGCTGGCCGGATGTACATCACAGATGCCCCAAGTTAAATAATATGTAAGCCTGTTAAAAACAAGCTGAAGTGAAATGTCATGTGTAGCCCACATTGGAAGGTTGCTGTGACAAAACTGCATTCTTTAAAGGAAAAATTAAACAACCACTGCAAATTCAGTACTGACTAATATAAGTGGCACCCAGACACCCCCCACAACCTGTTGATAAGTAACAGGTAAAGCAGTTTTACTTTTTCATATAATTGCTTGAAAAGTATTGTGAATAAGCTTGGGACCGCTACACATCTTAAATAATAATGCAATATTTTGAGTTCAACGCCTTATTTCTTGTGAGCTTTCCTGCCCTAAAAAATTAGTGTTAGATCTATGTTCTTCTCATTCATGTATGGTTAGATCTAACAATACAGAAGAAATTTGGGCTATGCTTAGCGAGAAGATCTGCATGGAGGTAAACACAACGCTTACTCAGCACAGCTTCACCCCCATCTCTGGAGCAAATCTGGAGTCTTTTAAAGGACAAATACAGGCAGCTGTATCCCCTTCTAACCACATATATCGGCTAATAGGTAAGTGTGTTTTTATTAAGTAATTTAGAAGGAAAATGTGGAATGTTTTTATATATATATATATATATATATATATATATACATATAAATATAATGTAAAAAAGGCATGAGAGGGCAGGCAGCAGAATATTTTGTAGTAGCTTTATAACAATGCATTTGTCCAGAAATAGACTCGAGCATTTCTATTCGTACGAATTTGAACAAACTTTGGTTAACTTTGTTATTGCTACAAGCGTCCAAAAACAAAGAAGGACCCCAACGAGACAAATGAAAAAGCTTTGAATGAAATTCATTGTTTTTTCTCACTCACTCCCTAAATTCTCCCACAACCGCTTCCATGTCTTTGCTTCTGCATTGTTCTTTTTAGAGTAAGTCCACAACAAGACGAGGCTCTCCACACACACCACAGAGACAACCTCTGCCTGTTTATTCCGGGCAAAAGGTTGTCCGCGTGGGGTGTGTGTGGAGGCTCCAGCTTGTTGAGGAAGTAATCTGAAGAGGAGAGAGGAATGCAGAAACCAAGACGGAGCAAGCAGAATTGGAGCAGCGGATGGTGAGAAGTAGAATCGGAGACAGAGCAGCTGATGAGGAAGAGGAGCAGAGGAGGAGAAGCGGAGATTAGGAAATCCGAGACACTGAAACGGTTGTTGGAGAAGATAGGGAGTGAATAAAAAAATGTTTGTATCCCTATGTCCCTCCGTCTAGATAGGTATGAAAAGGAAGTGGTGGGGTGAGAAGCTGAACAGGGGGTAGGTCCATAATGACATATTACACATCTCTTTTTATATACAGAATCTAGGATCCATATGTTTCTCCTGAGCTACCTGTTTGCCACTAATCAGAGACCCCTTCCAGTGATACCCGGAGGACTGGGGCCACTACATGAAGAACTTGAAAAGACAGCAGTGAAATTTGCACGTCTGGTTAACTATAACAAGATGGTGTTTAGTCCATATTATGATTCAATCCTTAGTGCTATATTGAATAAGTAGCATTGCCAGCCCTAAGGTTTCATTTACCTACACGGATGTCACGGTACTCTGTTTTTGCAGAGCACCAAATCTATGTAACATTGGTGACATTATTTACTATTGTGTCAATGTCTTGGATTTTAAAAGCTTTTGAAACTGTTTACCATATAACATAAATGGCTGCAAAATATTTCTTTAATTGCTTGTAAAAAGTTAAGAATATGTACTGTTTATTTTAGCTGTATATATAGAACAAATGTACAGTGTTAATTTAACCCTATCAGGACCAAAGGAGTATAACACTGCAACAGCACGTATACATTTCTACAGAGCTAGCTAACCAATAATCTTAGGTGCCAAGTTTGGCCTTTTACAGCTACACTGATGAACCATTCTATAACACTAATTGATGATCGCATATTTGTTTATTTGTATATTTGTTTAATTGGAAAACTGGCCACACAATGCCAACAATAATTATCCATGTCACCTACAGAATTTGCTTGTGAAAATGCGCCCTCTAAAGGATGTAATTAATATTGCAACAATGCTTCTTGACAAAAAGTCCAAAATTAACAATACCAAATGAAAGCTTCTTTTTTTTTGTAGATCTGCCAGATTTAGCACGTCTGTATTTAATCTGTTTGTGTTTCACTATGTGCTCAATCAGTTTTGGTCTAAAGAATAAACTACCGACTTATCTGCCAATGGGACTTTTTGTAAGTAGCTGAATAAAACCAATCAACATCCGAGAATCAGCAGATGAAATGATATTACTGTGTGTTTGCAGTTTTGTTTAGCGTACGGATACACAATTGGCCACAGCTGCTCACTTATTACTGTTTGTGCGAGACATTTCACTATTTATTTTTGGTAGCTATGATCCAGGTAACTTAAGTTACTGAATAGAATCTACTTTAGAACTGTATCTTGACTTAGGCCACCAAGGCCTAGGGTGGTGGTAGTTTACAGGGGTGGCATATAAAGCTGCCCCACCACTGCTCAGATGCCCCTACCCACCTGAAGAATTGAGCCTGCCCACTCAATAATGTTCATGGCTGGTGCTGCCCATTAACAATATTGAGCAAGCAGGCTCAATTCTTCTTGAGGTGGGTAGGTGCACTGTGAAACCAGTAATCATCAGCAAAGTAAGCTGCGGACAAAGTTGGCACTGGGGAGCTGGGAAAACGTTGGCACTATTAAGCTGTTTGGGGACAAATACGGAACCGTTAATCATTTTGGGAACAAGCATGGCAGAGATGAGTGGTTTGGGGACAAACGTCAGAGGTAAGCTGTTTGGGCACAAAGATAGCACTGTTAACCTTTTTAGGCAAAAATATGTCACTCTTAAGCCGTTTGGGAACAAGTATGTCAAAGTAGTTACTGCCATCTGTGCACAGTGCTATGCACAAAATCGATTAAGATGAAACTATGTATGTTTAAATACACTGGGCAATAAATGACTCTGCCCCTCTTTGGCTCCATCCCTGCAGACTGATCATGACCCATAACTATGGCCAACGTTTTTTTTAAGTGACATCACTAATGTCTAACTTTGACACTCCAGCTACTGGGGACTACAGATCCCATTATGCTCAGCAAGCCATTAAGTTTAATGGACACATGAAGACAAGGAAGACACACTAGAGATGTTCCTTCTGCACTGCAGGTCTTGGAGGGAAGCTGAGAATTCTGCCAGAAGTCCAGTGTAGTGGCCCTCATAAAAACATCACAGGCTTTTCAATCAATGTATTGACAAAAGTATGATATGAAAATATAAAAAAAAGCCCAGATTTCTTAAATCATTAAATAAATAACCGGTAAAGGAAGGAACAAAAGGTACAGAAATTGATGAGAGAACTGGGTTCAGGATGGAGGAACCACGAAATTTGCTTTGTAGGTAAGATGTTGTCTTTGTTCATCCTGTATTCACTATGCTACTTACCAACATGAATGGCTTTGTGAAAAATATAGAATTAACTTTACTATGCAGTCTGTACTCTTGATACATCTTCCCTGAGAACTCCATTCCAGGACTAGAAGATAACAATTATTATGTGTTATCAGCCAGTATTACCAACTCTTTACCCTGTGTTCTGGGTCTCAAAATGTCTACTTAGAGGTCCTCAGATCTGCAGAATATATATACCGGTACATATATACATACATATACATATATACACACATATAT
>VKOC01000004.1:2519680-2657467 GCA_009364415.1 Spea multiplicata | reverse complement strand
TGCTGCCTCCCACATATGCCACGCTGCCTCCCACATTTGCCATGCTGCCTCCCACATTTGCCATGCTGCCTCCCACATCTGCCACTCCACTCTACCCCCCACATGCCACTGTGCCTGATACGCCTTATACCCCCTGATAACGCACTCCATCCCTTCCCAGACATGCCACCCTGCCCTCCCCACATATGCCACTCCACTCTACCCCCAGATATGCCACTGTGGCCCCAGATATGCCTTATACCCCCTGATACACCACTCCGTCCTCCCCAGACATGCCACACTGCCCTCCCCACATATGCCTTATACCCCCAGATATGTCACTTCACTGCCCCCAGGATTTAGATTCCCCTTAGTTTGCCCCCCCTTTATCTCTAACTGCACCTTAAGTTAACTTTATTAAATTAATTAAATTAACCCTCAGTTCTCATCATTAAATTAACCCTAAACACCCCATTAACCATAACTACCCTTAAATTAACTCTAAATACCCCATCAAAACAACTACCCTAAATTAATCCTAAACTCCCCATCAACCACACCATCCCCTAAATTAACCTTAAACTCCCCATTAACCACAACTGCCTCAAATTAACCCCAAACACCCCATTAACCACAACTGCCTCAAATTAACCCCAAACACCCCATTAACCATAGCTGCCTCTCAATTAACCCTAAACACCCTATTAACCATAACTGCCCCTAAATTAACCCCCACCTCCCCTAACTTTCAGTAGCCCAAATATACATTTTATACTTACAGTTAGATGAGTGTCACAGCCATGTGGTTCTGGCCTGGAGAAGGAAGGGGCGGGGCCAGTTGTCACAGTGATTACAGGGAGGGGGAGTAAGTAGGAGCTGCTGCTGTGAGACGGTGAGTCAGTGAAACGGATTATATAATGAGGGGGATTTTTCAGAGCGTTTGCTCTGAAAAAACCCTCATTTTATAATCGATAATAATCGATTCAACTAATCGATAATGAAATTCGTTGGCAACGAATTTCATTAACGATTATTATCGATTTTATCGATTAGTTGTTGCAGCCCTATGTATAATAATATAATACGGTATTATATTATTAAATGATAGCAACATTTAGATACCTAAAGGGATTTAACAAAGTACAAGGTGGAGGTTTATTTCAGATGAAGAATGTGAGAACAAGAGGCCGTTGTCTAAAACAAAATGGTCAAAAGTTTAGGTGTAATGTATGGAAGCTTTATTTTACCAAGAGGGTGGTAGATAAATGAAATAGCCTCCCATGAGAAGTCGTAGAGCCTTATATGCAGAAGATATGCATAAAGCTATCCTGAATGTGTTCTCTATCAAAGAGTTTGAGCTGATATATCACTGGGCCACTTGGCTGGACTTGCCCTTGGGCTGAATGTTTGCTAGCATTCGCCGGTGGGAACAAATCAATAATTTGTGTGATATTAGTTAAACAGATTGTGTTTGCTCATTATTGTAACTTATATTTAGATTTTAAGACATATTCATACACAAGTGCTGGTAATTCCAAAAGGGATCAGTGTGTTTGTGTATATAACTCTCAGCATCCTGATTTTCTGTGTGCAGTTTTTTCATTCATCTACTACTTGTTAAAAATGTAATGGGGATGGGGAAAAAAAATGTAGAGCAGATTCATCTTTTTTCCCAGGGTGCTGGAAAAAAATATACATTTTAATAGCGCCTTCTGTGTTGTCACTATGTTGCAATTGTTCGTAAGACAAACTGATTGAATATTTAAGTTATACAGTTCAAACAGTAGACCTAATTAATTAAGCTGTGGGGTCAGGGGTCCTGGGGAAAGAAATGCTAAACTTTATTTTCAATGGTGTCTACTGCTGTTATTTTTGCAGTCCTACAGAACTTAACCACAAAGACAGCATACATAATGTAACAAGACAGTGGCCTGAATTGTATCTGTACCACAAAGAAGAGAGTGAAAGGCTGGGACCACAAAGACTCTGCTTTTCTTCCCAAGATTAGTCTGTTTTTAATTATGGTGGTTTCCAAGTGACACAGGTGAGAATTGGCCTTAGAGCGCAGTACATCAAAATGTTAGGCCAAGGCTATAAAACCATGGCATCACTTGTGGCCATTTACATAAAGCTTTATTCCCAAACCCAGTATTTATTGTAGCATTACCATTTTGCACAATTCCGACCCAAAGAATAAAACAACGTTTCTTCATTTGAACCTCTATTCCATAGCCCTACAACGTTATATTTCTTGACATTTTATAGTCTTTTTTTATTATGAACTTGGAGAAAACATCTAAAGTATTTTATTTTCTTTTGACAGTGGCGAATTTCAGCCTAGAGAAAATCACAGTTTACCTCACGGTGCAGTCCTGTGTGGTAAATGGTATCTATAGTAACCAATAGATTTTATGCTAAGTCTGGCCTTTAAAAACATTTCACGTTTACCATTGTGAAAAAGATGGCCCTGATTTCAAAATGATACAACACATATCTTGAACAAGCATTTCTGTTGCAAATAGAATTAACAAACATCCTACTTCATAACGAACTCCCGGAAGTCTTTGTGTTATTGTTGATATATGTCCAGCTAGATAATATTAAAAGAGAGGCAGAATTTTATGAGCCCTGCAATGCTAAAATCTTCCCTTTCAAATTATACTTATACGGCAGGTATGAATACCTAAAAATCCAATATTTTTAAATGACAATGAAGATGAGAACCATTTGTAGAAGGAGCTTTAGATATAATTTAATTGGAATTACTTTATAAAAAAAAAAGAACAAACACACGGAGTTCTGTAAATATCTACTTCTTTAGAGAGGGTAGGATGCAAGTCTTTTTTAAATAGCAAAAGAGACTTTGGGATTTTACACAACTTACAAACTGCATATAAACCATATTGATGTAGCAATTTATCACACAAACATGTATTAATAATACATGCTAAAGATAAGCTGAATGTTCTGGGATTACATGGTTGCATTAAGCATAGCTATTTTTAAGGAAATACACCAATATTTGTCATATTATCAAGAATATAGATGTGTCATTATGATTCTACCCGAACTCTAAGGTGCTAAGCAGGTACACTATATGGACAAAAGTATTCAAAAGTATTGGGGCAACTGACCATTACACCAACAGGGAGTTTTATGGCATTGCATTCTAAATACATAGACATTAATATGAAGTTGGTTTCCCCTTTGCAACTATAACAGAATCCACTTTTCTGAGAGGCTTTCAACAAGGCCTTGACCATCCCTGTTCTAGTTCATCTCAAAGGTGTTCTATGGGGTTAAGGTCAGGGCTCTGTGCGGGCCCGTCAAGTTCTTCTCAAATTCATCTCATCCAACCATCTATTTTTTGGGACCTTGCTTTGTGCACTAGGGCACATATATGCTGCAATAGAAAACGGTCTACCCCAAACTGTTCTCACATAGTTGGAAGAATAGCATCACCTAAAATGTAATGCTGACGCATTAAGATTTTCCTTCACTGGAAGTAAGGGGCCTAGCCCAAACCCTGACGCCTCAGTACTTTTCTCCATGTATTGGTCAACAAAGCAAGGTCCATAAAGACCTGGTTGGAAGAACCTGACTAGCCCGCACAGAGCCTTGACTTCAACCCTATCAAACACCTTTGAGATGAACTAGAACGGAGATTGCGTGCCAGGTCTTCTCATCCAATATCACTGCCTCACCTCGCAAATGCTCTACTGGATGAATGGGCAAAAATTCTCATAGACACAAAATCTTGAGAAAAACATTTACAGGAGAGTGGAAGCTGTTATAGCTGCAAAAGGGGAACCAACTTCATATTAATGTCTATGTATTTAAAATGCTATGCTATAAAAGTCCCTGTTGGTGTAATGGTCAGGTGTCCCAGTATTTGTGTCCATATAGTGTATGTCTCCAAGCCAGTCATGTATACCTTTTTTAATAGCCTTTTACAGTATTTTAAAACTAACGTTGTTTGAAAAGTACAAACAACCAGGATGGATGTTATTTTTTCAATGACCCTCTTCTGAGTTTAGGCACCCATTACAGTACTATACATTTGCGGGTCATAAAAACATACTAACTTGCCTGAAGCTAAATGTATTGGGCTCCCTTGGTATTTATGTGACAATACCAGGTGGTCTTCATTTCTACCCTAACAGCAATTTCAAGACAAGTCAAAGTCCAAAGACTTCCATATAACAAATATGTTCTTTCCCTTTACTAATGATCTACATAATTTACAATTTGCTTGACCCTTGCACTGTCCATACCCAGGAGGTTCCCCATTTCCCAAACCCGAAATAAAAGACAGACACCAGCAGGATTGGATTTAGAAAAGGCCGAGACATTTCTTTAACATCTTATAAATTATTGTAAAAAAAACACTTTAATAATAACTTCTGTATAAATACTATACAGTCCTTCCGCCGGATACCACAATCGTCCAAACGACCGTGAGTCGGATAGGGGAGCTCCACCTTAAGTTTTTGCTTAATCCTGTACAGGGAGGGCATTAACGCTAACCAAAACAATCAACTCGCCACTCCCATTATCCTTCAAACTTCTTCAGGGAACTCCTCCGCCATCAGCAAAGGAAAACACCAGCCAACATGGAAACAAACCAAAAAACCAAAAGGGGAGAGTGGGTGGGAAACTGCTCCTGTGGTAATTGCCCCCTGCATGTGTGCTTAGAGGGGCTTTATAGCCCTGTCCCCTTCTCCCTACAGTCACGTTCCTTGTGACTTCCCCCCTCGTTCCCTGTGCATTCTCTCCTCATGCTAACCCTCGCTGGGTTTACCCTTTCCTGCCCTAATACCATGTGCACCGTCCTGTAGTGCTGGCAGGGTCATGTTCCCCTTACGCCTATGACTCCAGGGTTTCTTTATCATGACATCCTGCTTGACTGAATATTTTTTAAAAAGCATACCTGGGAACATTCTAAATAAGGGGACTATGAGACTCTTGAACTATTAACCCTTCAACAGCCCACAGTGAAGATTCTATGCAATGACTAACCAAATGTGTTAACCAAATGGCTCTAATATTCATCCTTATGGAAACCTTGACATTATTTAAAGATACTTAATTGAGTCCCCTGCATTCAACCACTACATACTGGTAGCAAAAGCACCAATTAGCAGCCTTATATATGATCAGATTAATACCTAATTTTTAGATCTGCTAAGGAACAGATGATTGCTTTTATGTCCTGATTTGTAAAAACATATAATTCAAAGAGGGTGTTGAAAACGGAAATAAATAAGAACTAACATGCTTTGGTCATTCTAAGACACTATATAGAAAATAATTTTTATTGTATTGGTTTTATCTATGATGAATTTTAAAAACTACTAGTGTTACTTTGATAATGCTTCAATAGTCTAAACTAGGGTGCTTGCCATCCATACAAATATTCAGTCTTGCCTTGTTTACACATATATTTTGTATCGCTGATGTCTTTGTGAAATACACTCATAATATACAAGTAAACCTCTTGGCTGCAGCATTGGAAATGTAGCATCTGCAGATTTATCCCAATTATCAATTAAACTAGGAAATTATCTATCCTCTGCAGGGTCATATCAGGCTGACAAAATAGCTCTATGTAAGCGCAACATGGTTGATAGTGGCAGAAGAGAATTGCTATCTACCCTGCAATCCAGCTGGAGATTCATGTGTTTTCGGCATTCGTCAAACCTTAAGGTAGATAGGGCATTATAGAGCTTGATCATTGTCCTCTAACAAAATGAAAGGAATAGCTGCTGTGCTGTTTATTATTTTGATTTCAGGGTTAAATAATTTTCAGGATAATAATAATACTATTGATTTCAGACACTTGTTTATACAGGTTTACGCATCCTTACTTCTGGATCTAGATTTAATCATACGGATAATTTCACAAAAGTAGTAAGAACTCTTTGGAATAAACTGGCAAGCATTACCACATTTAGCGTTGGCGTGGACTAATTTTGACCAATATAATTTTTCTTGACTGTCTATGTACATGATGAATAACAAAACAAATGTATATTTGTCCATCCACCATGCAGTTAAGATTTTTTTTTTGCAGCTGTCCTTTAAGTGTTTATTGGTTGAATATTGGATGGAAGAATTTAGGTCTCAAAGGGAGACAGTCCTCACCAGAAGAGGAACTCTTGGAAGTTGTGTAGATGGCCTCGCTATACTATAGGTCATATGTATTAGAAGGATAAAACCCTTAATTTGAAAGTTTCCAGTAAGTCTTGTTAAGTAGTTATTAAAGGTTATACATGGCTTCTTTAATTGATAAATGTGGTAATAAAAGCAGCAGGTGATCGAATATCATATACATCAACATACTTTAAGATCTACAATATTTTAACCCCTTAAGGACCAGGCTGTGTTTTACCTTTTGTACCATTGGGACCGAGGCTGTTTTTAACACTTTTGCGGTGTTCGTGTTTAGATGTAATTTTCTCCTGACTCATTTAGTGAACCCACACAAATTATATGTTGTTTGATCGCCTCCTAAACTCTTTTAAAACGGGCATCCGCCGCCATACAATATATGGCAGGGGTCGACGCCCTGGGGAGGGGCCAGACATGGCCCATGATGCCAATCTCTGTGTTGCTGAATGCCTCAACATCGGGGCATTACAGCAACACCTTTTATTCTTAGAAAGTGATCGTTGATCACTTTCTAAGCTTGTTTAAGTCTCATGACGTGTCAGGCACGTCATAGGTCGTTAGGTGATCGTTTTACATGATGTGCCTGACCCGGCAATGGACGTTAAGGGGTTAAAACACATATTTAAATTATTATCTTTTATTTATATAGCGCCAACAATTTACGCAGCGCTTATGAAAATATGTGTTGGACATAGTATTATAAATGTTTAATTCAAGCTAATGTTTTTATGGGGGCATAAGGCTTTTAACAAACTTTGCTATATGCAGTATTTTCATTGAATATCAGTTAGTGACACAAATCATTATTCGGTAAAGTAAATTAAGAGATTTTAAAATGCAAGAAACTCAATAACACTGTATTGCATTAATAATACATAGAAACAATGATTGTGTTGTCATAGTAGGTTTAGGGGAAATATTTATATTACCGTTTTTCAACTGACCCGCTTTATGTAACTTACCTTATGTCACAGATGTTTTGTTCCTGAATTTGTATACATATGAAATGTCTCTGAATTTTACGTCACTATGGATGAACATTACCGAAGTGTTGTGCATATGAATGAAATTAATCTTGAAATGCTCTTCTCCAGAATTTAAAATATACCTGAAAAATATATTAAGACCACATGAAATACTTAAGTTAGCACCTAAGTTAAAGTATTTCGTTTTTTATTATGTGTCAAGCAGAGAATCTTTAGTGATGCCAATTAGGTAGAAAAAGAATTGCTGAATATCTATGCTTTATAGCCCATTCACAAGAAAATGTAATCTGTAATTAGTGAATAGTAGAGCTCAGAACAGACAACACAGCAGACAAAGAATTGAAAATGTTCTGCTTCAACAGGCTCAAACCTTTCAAGTATCAGCATTTGCCAGTCTTCTATGTTTTTCTGGTAACATTTTACATACACTAGAAAATAGTACCCACAGGAAAAGAGTTATGGCAAAATAAAATTATGCCCTTATTAAAATTATTAACAGGCATACTGTTTGCCAGTTCTAAACTGATGTGTTCATTTTTGTATTGATTTTTTTATTGCATTATTATTAGACATATGCACCAAAAGCTTTAAAATATGTTAAATATAGTCTCTAGAATAATAGATTAAAAGTTAAATTCTGGACTAAAGTATACAATGTGTCAGCACTCTGGTAATCAGGTCAGGTAGGAGCCCATGTGCATAGGATACTTGGGGTTGGGTCTGTAACCCACAATGCATGATTATACAAACAAAGACACCACAAGCAGAAATCTAGGCAATGCAATGTATTATATGTATATGACAGGACAAGCAAATAAGGGTTATACAGTCTGTAAGCAAGAAAACGGACATATGGCAGGATAAATAAATTCCAGCCAAGGAGCCCACTGGGAATGGCACAAAAAACAGGGAGCCCACTTGGAAGAGCACAAAAAGGCAGGGAGTCCACTTGATAAGGACACAAAAGCAGGTAACCAAGAAGGGTACAGGTACAAAGCCACAGCAAATTGGTCCACAGACTTCAATACAAAGGCCCTGACTGAAGGGCAGAGCTGGATGAAGTAGCCATGATTCAATCCCGGAAACAAGGCGCAGCTGGATGGAATGATTAGGGCTCAACTGAGTGCTCCAGAGGGCGGAGAGTGGCCACTAGTGGTAGCAGATTGATATACCACATGTATGAAAAAGCCATGGTTCAGGCAGCGAAAATTATGCCACTCTGTTCCATGATATGCCTTCTAACCCCCTATATGCCACTCTGCCTCCAGAAATGCCTTATACTCCCCTATGTGCCAGATTATGCAAATTAGCATGGCCTGTATTTTTTTGCCAGAAAGGAACCCTAGCTTCAGGTCTTTCATAAGTGTTATGAATATGAAAACCTGGAGGCAATTATGTATTGTTGTAAGTGGAAAGGAAAGACTAGATTACGTTACAGTTTCATAGGAAACTCACAGTTTGAAAACATTGTCAGTAGAAGTAACAGGATTATTGAGTCTTTACCTAGTCGTTACTGACCCTGCAGATTTGGTTACAACCTTCACAGGAAATTCATCTCTTTAAAACCCTGCATGTAACTAATGGTTTTACAAACAAAATACACCAGAAGAGTATGTTTCTCTAGAGTATGTATAGGCCTATAAGAAAAATTGTAATTCTAATAGATATGCTGCCACTCTGTGTCCCCCCGAGATATGCTGCCACTTTGTGTGTCCGCTGAGATATGCTACCACTATGTGTGTCCGCCGAGATATGCTGCCCCCCTCCCCTAGACTTACCAATGTAGACTCCTTGAGTCCCAGCGGGAGACATTTATTCTACGCAAGAAGCGTATACAATTTCCGGTGCCGGCACTTCCGCCGTGTGCCGGCAAGGAAGATTGTTAAAGTGTATTCGCAGATATTCACCGGCTGCGGCGATGCGCTTAGACAACCTCCCTTGCCGGCACTTCCCCCGTGAGCGTATCAGAGAGTAGGTTGCAGGTCACCTGCAGTGCTGCGAGGGATCTGAATTCTAACCCCGCTGCCTGCCCTGCGCCCGGAACTGCATGTCCCGGGCGTCGGGCAATACGAATTGCGCATTCCTGTGCTAAACCCCGAATATAGGCCGCACCCCCACTTTAAAGCCTATATTCAGGCAAATACCGTATTCACATTGCATCATCAGCTTTAAAGTTCAGAAGTGATATTGTGTTTATATCATACTTCAACCCCACAGATTATATGTTGAAAAACTATGAGCAATAAAGTTAAAACAATTAAGTAATTTTGCCATCTGCCTCCTGATTTTTACACAGTTCTAATAAATGTCCTATAGGTTACATAGAAACAAATTTGATGGCAGATAAGAACCATACGATTCAGCCCATTTAGTCTGCCTGTGTTTCCTAATGTAAAGACTCAGAGCTTAACCCATTCTTGATTTACAGATTTAGTCTCTTAGGCTTTTTTGTAAGGTTAAACAAGCATTGCTAAATATATATTTGTAAAGCAAAGAAGAAATTCCCATCTGCCACACAGTTTGTAAATGGAGGTTTATTTCTCAATCCCCAGGATTGGCAAAAATCTATAGGTTTTACATCATTATACCTTTAAGTGGCCAGCCTGCAGCTTATGTCAGAAAGATTTACTACTCACTTTATGAAGTTGGATATAGCTGACCTAAAGAACTTCATTTTGTTTGTTCAAATATAGCTCACCCATGCATATTCTTCTTTTTTTCCCCATTGTTTAGCAGAATGGTTCTAAAGCCTGACCTCTAGCGTGCTATGTTAAATTACTACTCCTGCTTAAGCACCTTACTCAATCGACAATGTCTAGTATTGAAAAGAGCTCTTATAGCCACAAAGGAGGACCAACTACATATTGATGTATATGTATTTAGAATGTGATGTAATCAAAGTCCCTGTTAGTTTAATGGCCAGGCGTCCCAATATGTTATCCCATATAGTGAAAGATAGAGTTCTGATATTCCATCATCCAGTAAACACCGTGCATCTTGGATAACGTAATCAGCAACAAGCGAGTGACAGAAAACCTTACAGCCAGCATGAACCAAAATTCTAGGTACAGAAAGAGACAAAGGAACAGGAAAGCAGGGTGAACATCTTATCTATGAAACTCAACAGGCGCCAGACACTGAACAACAAGAACAATAACTCTTAACTCTATAGATTCAAAAATTGTCAAATATTGTGAAAGACTTGATCAATAAGAAGAGGCGAACGGAATCATTGATCTAAAGTTCTGTGGTGCGTTTGCCAAGATTTGTGAACAATTTGAATAAAAAATATATACATACATACTGATTTTGATTTAGTGTAAATGTCCTTGTTTTTGATTTAACTGTAACATAGTGAAGAGGAGTAACAGAACGGATGATCCTTATGTGATGAACTTGTCTGTTTTGCTGTGATTACCTAAATGTCAGTGTGCTTTCATATGCTTGATTGCTGCTTACAATGTAGACAGGAAATAATTTCCCTAATGCTCTCATGCTAGTCTACTGTGCTTCTAACAATGTATTGTTTTTTAAAAAAAATATGTTTATTATCTGCATTCTTTATTTTATTGATAAATTAAAGCCACATAGAAAACAACCTATACAGATAATGTTGCTGTTCAGGTTCTACAAGTGACATGCCAGAGCTGCTCTTGCTTCAAGCTGTTACAGGCAATGAAGCTGACCATAGAACCCTGCTGTTTGTCTTCAAATAACAATTACTGTTAATGTTTGCTACTCTACATTGTTGTGTGTGCTGTAAAAAGAAATGTGTTAAAGTGTGCTTTTGGAAAGACAATGGGCATCTGGAAAAAAACAACTCATGCTTTTTAGTTCTTTTGAAGGATATGTAAGGAATATACTATCATTCTACATACAGTAATGGCAACTTAGATAATGTTTCACTCCTATAATTTTTCCCATTAAACTCTCTTTGATAACTATCAGGAATATGTTAGCTTTCTTGCTGTTAAGATCACTTGCCTCAGCGGGTCCCCAGCAGTCCAGCCACTTTTTTCAGGCCTTATTAAGTTGCTGATTGTTGTTAATTAGTTCAGGTAGCCTTTATATGGGTGAGTAAAAAGGAGGGAACTTTAGAAAATGGAATATATATGTGTTTTAGTTAATTAATTTATTCATGCTGAAATATGTGTTGATTACAATTCCACTGTGAGGCCAACACCAAAATTTTACATGTACTTCTAGGTATCTCGTGGGTAAAAAGTCAGCTTTTTGCTCTTGTGTTGTGTTCACAATGAACAAAAAGGCCAATTTATTCAAATAATAGTTTACTATTCTTATTCTTAAATCCTGGTTCTGCAACTGCTGGTACTATCTTGGTTCATTTTTGTCAGTGAATTCCCTTTGTGCATACCATGTACAGTGAAACAAACTAAAAATAAACTTTAAAACTTGGCCTGGCATCACCGTCATACCTGGGAACTCTCCGGGCTTGAACTGGAGATTGCCGGGTGAGCACTGCTTCTCCGGTTCAACACTCAAATCCTCCGGGTGGTGGGAGCAGGGTCTTGATACACCCTGTTCCCCGCCCATTTGCCCTTTAAATGGGGGTGTTTCCCGCTGTGTCATCAGCGGGAACTCCCACCAACATTAGCGGGCAGTCCTGGCCGTGTCCCGCAAAAGGGAAGGCTTTGGGTAGCCAGATCTAAGAAGTTCCCAGGTATGATCACCACAATATTCAATTGAACACTAAATTTTAAAAAAAAGCTGAGTAAAACTAAAATTCCAGGGGGGGTGGATTTGGTCGTTCATGAATACAGGTGCAACATGACACCTGAAAGAGATGTACTGATAAAATAAAACTTGTCTAAAATAAATAAATTACCAATTATAATTTTCATTATATTTTCGTACATTTATGGTCCTGAAATGTAAAATTACATAGGACTCACAAAAATTGAAGTACTTTCACACAATGACAGGCTAAGTAACATGAGCTGGATGAATTCGTTTTCTATAGGTTTTACATATGTATTGGCATAAAAGAAATGATAATCCACAGTAAGAATGTTTTCTAATGTGTTTGCTGCCAATAAAAGAGAGGATGTTCTGCTAATTGTTTAAGCCATACGGGTGACCATATCTTTTCTGTGAATTTCACAAATGCACTTTGCGAAATCCCTGCTTTAGCTTTCTTTTGTCTAAGTACAATATTGCCAATTCTTCTTCCACGAGTCACCTTAAGAAGACTGATTTTCTGTATTGTTATCTTATTCCTCTGACATTCACACATACTGCATCTTCTAGAGGGATTTTGTGATGTACCTATATAAACAAAAAATGTTTTCACGTTACAGCAAATTATACTTACAAAACAGTGAATATTTGTTCAGAATATGCCTGCGATTTTTAGCGATATATATTTGTACTAGGAACATCAATAAACACTCTAGAGTTCATAGATCAACAGAACAGGTCTCCAGAAACAGATGCTGTTTATAAAAGAGCTGGACAAACTCCATACTGAACAGAGGCTGATAATTTAGAATGTGAATGAATGTAGAAATACAGGAAATCAGCATTAAGCACATTCTTCCAAAAAGCTTAAGGGATGACACAGCTCACATCAGTCACTTAGAGTTCCAGTACAAATTAGTATATTGCTGCCTAACAGTAATTTCTACAAATACAGAATAAACTAGATTTTATCACTGCATGTGTATTCTATTCATTATTGCTAAGATTTTATACACACTAATTTTGAGATTCTGATTTAGAAACTCATGTACATTGACTGTTCACTGAAATCATAGCAAGTTGATTTTTATTCCAACCCAATAAAAGAGATGAGGCTTAACAGACTGGGAACCTCATCGCTGACCATGGACTTTTAAATTAACTCTATGATTAGCATTTACTGACTCTAAGGAAATATTCCAGGCTAGAACAAGGTCTAAGTGTGAACCCCAGTGTATAGTTATTGCAATACCCTTATTGTCACTCATGGGTACCCCATCTTATACTTACTGTTAAAAATTAATGAAATAGAAAAAAGAGGAAATTTATGTAAATGACCACATCCGTTTTGTTTTGTTTACCAGCAACATTTATTAGCAGTGTGAGATCAGAGTCCCTCAAGAAGTTTACTTCCATGTAATTAAGTGCAGCTACTGAAATAAAACAATTTACTCTTCGGTTTACTTAATCTGCTTTAATAGGACTTTTCTTTGAGTGGTAATGCTAAACCCCTTCAGATCAATCCTAGCAGCCCTTGAGGGCATTAGGAAGAATCATAATGAACCCAGACGAAAGACTTGAGAATGTATTATATGCAACTTCACTACCCTAGAGAGACATCTCAAGAAACAGTTTGCAAGCAAGCAGAAACTACCTACTAACTGGACTGACAAAGTATATTGTGAATAATAATAAAATATTGTAAATGAGCATATTTACACGATTGCTCTTTATGTTAGGAACTTTGTTTTTAACCACTAAACATTATGTTTAATATCATTTATTTGATATTTTCAAATCATGGTTTCAGGCTTACTATTGTATCATGTATAACGTGTGCTAGTGTGATGTTTGACACACCAGAATTAATTAGGTCTCTAGAGTAGGAATGAGAAAACAAAAGTGAATATACAAAGTTATCTGCATCAATAAGAAACAAACATCAGATATCAAAATAAACTGGACATATTATAGGTGGAAAATAAAAATTGATACAAATTCTAGTTTACAAAGGATATTTTTATAATACCTGATATGGGAATGAAGATTACTGTCTCATGGTCTGGCTGCCTTTCTGCTTACTACCAGAGTTATTCATCTGAAGGCTACATACTAAGTCAGTGGTATTTCCTATCTCACTCTATCCGACTATATTCTTCTTTTAAAGAGCATACAAACCCAATACCCTCTTAATATCCACAACCTATATTTTGCAATAGGTCATCTGCTCGCCCCATCTTTCAGTTCTCAAATCAGCCATGTTCAAGTAGTCTCTCCCCTTCTGTCTTAAAACTTCAAATAGATCATAAGCTCTCAGAGCAGGGTAACTTCTCTCTCTGTACCGTTATGTCTTATATGTTTTCACATTAATGTGACTTTTATCAAATTTAATGTTATTGGCAATTTTTTATTCTACCCTTTTGTAACAACACTATGGGATCTGCTTGCACAAGAAAATGTAATATTCTAAGTAAAGAGGGAATTTGAACATTTAACAATCTCACTTGGAGCAATGTTTAGTTCAAAAACCATGTATGATTCATCTTTTCTTAGCACCTTTAATGTAATGGATAGTAAGACATATATATTTATGTCATCCATGTACCAAAAGTAATTCTATGATGCAATTTATTGAAATGAAAAACAAAATGTGCCTGTATAAGATTAGGTTGGATCTGTGACCTTAGTGGAGTTATCTGATTCACATGATTAATCATCCTTATTAATTTATTATTCCTACTTATCAAAGGAAATCACCCTGTGTTAAAAGCTAATATGTCCTGACAGCATCAAAAGGAGGGGGTAAAAACAAGGAAGGTAAGCCCAGAATGGGTTAATAAATAATTACATTCTTAGGCACAATATCCACTACATGACCTAAAGTATGTGGAGACCTCCCTCAGCTACACTCATTTTTAACAGATGAATAAAATCAAGCACATAGGCATACCCTCTCCATAAAATAAATTGGCAGAATGGGTTGTACTGAAGAGCCTAAGAGGGCAGGGGGTTCCTCTGGCACCAGGGGGTTCCTCTGGCACCAGAGGGGCTAAAATTCCCATTCCTCCCAGGCCAAGTTACTCAGAGTGATTTTCTCAGGCTCTTACGGACCTTTTTTAATGAATTTGCCAACCATTGTACATTAGTAGTTCCTTGGAGTTAAACTAATGTCATATGTGGGTTGGTTTAAAATATAAAATATTTACGAATATTATACAACTCACACATGTCTAGATTTTTCCATAGAGGTTAACCATAAAGTTGCAGATTGCAGGGCTGCCAGAGTAGTATTTTAATATCCAAGTATGTTTTGATTCTGTCCTAATCTTGCTTATCCAATAATGCCCATTACTTATCTTAGTCTGACCTTATTCTAGTCTGCCTTTTATTAAGAGTCGCAGGAGGGGGGTTTGGGCAAAGAACCTGGCAAAGTCTATGTATATGGAAAATTGTTCTGTTCAAAGCAACAGCTTTAAATATAATTTACGTTTTTTTTATTTATCATTTAGCATTTAAAATCTTGCACATAGTTTACTAAAAGCACCTTGAATAGTTGCTTGTTATTTATGTCTTAATTTGTTTCCCAGAAATTACTTTTGGAGAAACACTGCTTCCCTTGGAATAAAGATACTGATTTACTTTCATCTCATTTTAAGCAAGGTCTGAATATTTCACAAGAAGATTCATTTCACTTTCATTTTTCTTTTACTACTAAGTTAACCCTGCTTTAGCTGCAATCACTGGGTCCTGGATCCTATCTGTAATCCAATCCAATTTAATTTAAGGCCAGCTGGTTTTCTTTTTCAGTCATTCTTTGACATACATTATAAAATTAACACCAAAAAATCAGTATTAGATACAGCTTATTTCCCATGATGTTGCATTTTCTCAATCCTAATAGTTCTCGTGACTAGTGGAATTCTTGACTTAGCTTCCTTCTGCTGTGCTCCCAACAAAACAAAATTGATCTTTTCATACACATAACCAGCCAGACACAAAATACTAATAAACATTGTCACAACATTTATCCATTAAATAGCACATAAAAAGAGAACCTTGTCAACATATTACTTATATTAAAAATTAATGTATGTACTACAATGATCCTTTACATTGCTTGCACCACAATATGAGGGCAGCACCAACATGCTACGTTTCTCAGGATGTCCAGGACAGGAGCCCAACTTTTCCCTTCCTAAGGGCAGCCACGTCCCAATATAGCCTATTTCCAGCTATTGCCAAAAGAAAAGGATAGAAGATTACTTTAAGAGTTCAAAGGCAATCTTCTTAAACTCTGGATACATTTCCTATGTATCTACATTTTTATTTTGTTTTGCTGCCACTTCATAGCATTGCTCTTGATCTGTAAGGCCTCAGGCTTTCAGTCCAACCTTGTTCTTCTCTTGCAAATTAATGAGCAGCTGCTCCTTACAGACAGCTGGGGACAGTGATGTTTGTAGTACACCATAATATGGTTAGAAATACTTTGTTTACAAAACGTATCATAAAGGGGGCAATTCTCTCAAACATTCGAGTTTAAAAGGTTAAAAGGCATTTCATAGAGCACTCACCCCACATTTAACACCCCCCAAACTTACTGGTGCTTCTGATTCCCGGTGTGTAGCTGGGGCAGCGTGTAGATCCCCTCGTCTTATAATCGTGGTTGTCTTATAATCAGACCTCAAATAGGTCTGACTATGAGACTAAGATTTAGATCCCCGCAACGCTGCAGGGGACCTGGATCCCCCCCCCAACTTACCAGTGCTTCTTAGTGCCCGGTGTGTAGCTGGGGCAGTGTGTAGACGTCTACGCGAATCATGTAGACAACTTCCGCTGCAGCCGGAAGGAGGTGCAGTTAGCAGCGGGGGTTGCCTGTGTCCATCGTGAAGACCTTCCCCGGCTGTCAGTGAGGAGAGTTCCCCGCACCGGCTGTCAGTGAGGAGGGTTCCCCTCATCGGTGTGGGGAATTCTCTCTGACAGTCGGGGAAGGTCTGCGCGATGGACGCATACAACCCCCGCTGCTAACCGCACCTCCTCCCGGCTGCAGCGGAAGTTGTCTACACACTGCCCCGGCTACACACCGGGGACTCAGAAGCACTGGTAAGTTGGGGGGGGGGGATCCAGGTCCCCTGCAGCATTGCGTGGGATCTGGATCTTAGTCTCATAGCCCAATCTATTTGAAGTCTGATTATAAGACGACCCCGATTATAAGAAGAGGGGTCTTTTTCAGAGCAAATACGGTATATCTTTCAGTCAGCACTCCAAACAGATAGTGAGCAGAGTGTATCTGCACTCATATTTGAACCACACATTACAATTACCTTTTTTTGGTTATTTCAGTTATGTATAGAATTGGTTAAGACATATTCCTTGAACATATGTTCAACCTAATTAGATCCCCTCAAATATATGCTTTTATTTTGATAAAGAACTTAGTTGTTCTTTTTCACTCACAGGGTATTCCACCTGGCAGCTAAATTTCTTAGAAGCCTTCAGATCAGGGCCGGCCCGACAATGGAGCCGAGTGGGGCAACTGCTCCAGGCAGCACTTTTGAAGGGGCGTCACTTTTCCGCCCCAAGGCCGCATGAGCATCTCGGGATCCCCAGAGCTAAGAAGCATCGCTGTGACACTAAAACTGTGGCAGCAGAGGTTAAAATAAAATATAATATATTCCAATGATTGAGAATTGGATAAATGACGAGAAACTGATTATGGAAATGTTTTTGGGTATTTTTCCATAATTTTTAAGTCAAAGTATAATAATTTAATTCATTCATGTTATAATTTTTGTTGCTAACATCAAAGTTCATGTTTTGAATTACAATTTTAAATAAGGCCTGAAAAGCTTTTTTTTGTTTTTCATAACCATTTGATCTGAAAAAGGAAATTGCATTCTTAAATAATATGATGAAGAGAAATTAACAATGTTTATCATTTTAACTATTTGTGGAGTGTGTGCTATGTCGTTTCAGCTAAGATTTAGTCCCGCTCCAACATTTGCTTACACAGATTGTAGTGAGAATTCATACACTTTACTCTAAAAGATTATAGATGGCCTTTGTCAGCATTCCAGTAACCAAACTTTTAGAATTGCCTTTTTAAAGCGCCAACAATTTACATAGCGATTCTTATGGAGGCTTCTTCTTATGCATGTACCATGCCTTCAAAGTGTTATGACAAAACTAGAACTGGCAGACTGATACATTAGGTAAAGCGGGCTCTGTTTACAAGAGTGGTGCTTTTTTCATTTCTAACAGAACGAAAGTCTAGGGCAACTACTTAATTATTCTCTTTATTCAAGACCAACAATTTATGGAGCCTAAGACTATACCAATTTATTAATGGTATAGCTTAATATAACCCATTATAACACGTTATGCATATATGACTGCAGTAGGTGGCTAGAGGGCAGGGTGTAACTAGAAACAGAGGGGCCCCGGTGTGAAAATTGCCCTGGGGCCCCTCAACTTCACCAAGCAACACATCCCACTGTGCCACCTTTGCCCTCACCTTTGCCCCAAATGAAGTACTCAATTGGATTAAGAATCAGCCATATTTGGGTTCATTAATAAATTATTACAGTGCCAAAGGAGAAACAAAAAATGCTGTTGTGATTCATGTGTATTATTCATGCATTTTGCACCTGTCTGGCACTCACTGAGTTAATAGTAAAGCAGTGTGCAACCATGCAGTCTTTAGCAAGGGATCATTACTTAGCATGGCATCATTTCTTAAACTGTTTTCTATTGTGACACACATGTTCTATTGACTGCATTAAACTGTTTACCACTAAGGCCAAGGGGGAAAATGCCATCTGTTTGGTTCTAGAAGGCAGGAAGCAATGTAAAATGAAGACAATGCATACATTAAATAAAGGCTTCAAACACATTAGTTGTCTCTACTGACACTAGTGATCTGTATTTTAAAATGGCATAAACAATCTTTATTATTCTTCACCAGGAAAATAACATGTGTTTAAAGACAAACAGCTATTTGCTTTAGAGAAAAGACCAATGATAAAATCATATTTCTGGGGGCTGTTTAAAAAAAATGTTTAATTTTGGAAAAAAATCCCAAACACAGTGCTATTAAAAACCTTCTAAGGACCCCATCAGAGGAAGAACATATACATATAAATATCAACTGAATAAGACATACAACCCCATCATTTGTAGGTATCATTAAATAACACATGGAAGCATAGCATTAATAAATAATGCATGGTTTCCTAAATTGTCCACAAACAGTCTGTCTGTGCCATATTTGCCCCCCAAACAGGCTGTTTGTGCCATCTTTGCCCCAAACAACTTGCATGTGCCGTATTAGCCCCATTTACAGTTCCATATCCATGCTATCACACACTGATTCATAAATGCATACTCATTCTTTCACACATACTCATTTATTCAGTTACTCACACATGCTTATTCATGCTTCCTCCCTTACTCCTTACCTCTTCTCCTTTATGCAAGCAACTTCTTTTTTACCAACCAGGGGAAGCAGGAAAGTAGCAGGGTCACGTAACTTAATGTGATGTAACTTGGCCCAGCTGCGTTGCTGCTTCCCCTAAATTGTACAAGATAGGTTGCTCACACAATGTGCGAGCTAAGCTGTGGGCCCATGCAGAGGTGTATCTTGCAACCGTGGTTGTTGCTGGTTCAAGGGGCAACTACCCCTTTTCCCCTATAGAAGTTGTGTCCTTTGTTCTCTTTTTATATATATTTATTCTGGAGGAGCGCCCTTTTAACAGTATTGCCCCAGGGCCCCTCTTGACCTTGATCTGCCCTTGTACATACCCCAAGGGCCGGACTGGGACTGAAAAGCAGCCCCATATAGTTTATCTCGCGGTCGCGCTCTTATACCCACACGCACCCCTTATACATAGCAGAGTCACACTATTTGCCATACAAATAACTATAAAACATTCTTTTTATCACATTATTTATATTAAAATGCCAGAAAGCAAAAGTGTTAAAAAGCCCTAATAAATTAAATACATTACATATAATGGAATCAAAACATTTGCAAACTACTGCAAACATTTTTAGATGAAAAAGTTCCATTTTATTCAGTGGAAACAAAACAGTGATCACATTATTCTTCACGATATTCTTGTAAGAAGCTTTTATTTCTTATTAATTCATATAAACTATTTTTTCATGTTTAATAAAAGCTATGATAGAGACATTTTGGTTTTTGTTTTTCTCTCCTTTTATTTGCCAACCTGCCCCCCCAGTTATGCAATCTGCCCCAAGCATGCCACTCTGCCCCCTGATATGCCTTTTAACCCCCTATATACCCATCTGCTTCTAGAAATGCCTTATACCCCTATATGCCACTCTGCCATATAGGGGGGTTAAAAGGCATATCAGGGAGACAGAGTGGCATATAGGGGCTATAAGGCATTTCTGGAGGCAGAGTGGCATATAGAAGGGTATAAGGCATATCAGGGAGGCAGAATGGCATATAGGGATGCTTAAGGCTTTTACATAAAAAAATACTATACAGTTTGTTAAAAAATAAATTTGTTTATTGACCTTCTACTTCTTCCACTTTGGGGCTTTTTCATCTTGACTCCCGTCCTCTGGTAGCTGCAGACTGCCGTTTTCTATGCTAACAGGATGTCAGTGACCCAACATCCGGTGCTCCATCAGTCTGAGTGCGAGGGGGCGGAGCTTTCACCCCTCACGCTGCTCCCATCACTATGCGGCCATCAGATTGCCGAAAATTGAATAATGAATTTGAATAATGAATTGAATAATGAATTTGAATAATGAATTGAATAATGAATTTGAATAATGAATTGAATACTTTTTTTAAAATTTAATATGGCAAGATGGTCCGGCTTTTAAAAAAAGTTAAAGTAGTGCCAGCGGCCGTTTAGATTAGATTTTGGGCGGCCTGGAGGGCAATTGTACCCCTGCCCAGGCCGCCCCTGGTGCCGGAGGAAGCTTCCAATCCCGCTCGCAGCCGCTCAGCCCGGCCCACGGATCTGCCAGCCCACTGGGAAATTTCCTGGTATCCTGGTGGATCTCATTGGCCATAAACCTCTTGTGACAAACCCTGTAGCATGAGGGCCATAAATGTCACAATTATGGGTCCTACGCACAGTCCTCGAGGGCAATCAGAGTCAGGAACACCAGCTTGTAACAAAACAACGCTTTATTTTTAACCATTTAAACCCCAAAAACCAAATCATAAAAAGAAAACCTAGTTCCCAATTGGAGCCCTCTCTAACTACACTATACTGGCCCAGACTGACCAGCCTAATCACCCACTAACTAGACCTCCCTGCCAGACCCAGCTACGCCAGGCTCTGGAAAACCTCCCCCAGACAGCACACACAGGTCCAGGTAGGTATTGCCTCACCTGGCTGAGGTCTTCTTCAGGGCCTCTCTTTGCACAGGGAACTTCCTCTTCTCCAACAGTTTCTCTGAGTATCAAGGGGTTTTTAATGCCCAGCACCTGTGCCTGATGCCAGCCCCATAGGAATCCCAGACTGGATCCTGCAGACCTCTAGCCTCCTGGAAAAGCCAGCATGGATTTTATACAGAATGGGGGAACGGAGCATTGGCCCACCCTGCTCTCCAATTCCTCCACCCCAGGGACCCATATGTATGATCTGCATAGCAGCTGTACCCAAATGCCATGCCGATCAACCCCCTGGGGTTCACAGTCTCACAATAGATAGATAGATAGATAGATAGATAGATAGATAGATAGATAGATAGATCTTTTCAGCAATCATATTTATGCCAATTGGCTTTTAATTAATGAAATAGCTTGTGTTTTTTGCTACGATTTTTGGATTTTTACTGTAGGTACAAAATAAAAACAATAATATATTCCCTGCTGGAAAAGCTGATGTGTGTCCTAAGAAAGCATTCTTATTCTAAAGTTAAAGTAAAGTAAATCTTCCCACAAACATAACAATGCTCTTCACTTGTTAGAGTGCGTATCAGGGTGCAAACTCTCCATAGACCAAAAATACACAACATACATAAATAAATAAGAGCTCTAATCCAACAGAATGCGATTAATTTATTTTTGTGGTCCCCCAGATAACTATGCACTTAAATCTGAACATTATGGACTTTCATGACATCTGAAGTTTGTTTTTCCTTCTATTCTCTCTGCAGTTTGGAAATTGGATAGGTAGCCAAATCTTAAAAAATGAAGAATTGACTTTACAATCCTTTTGAGTGGCAAACATAACAAGCAAAGTGAGTATAGAATATCTTAAAATACAGTCTATGCTATTCTGGTGACTGAAAATTGGATTTTTATATACCAAACACAGGCTTATGAGACAAAATATGGGAGGGGGGAGGCCGACTTAAAGCTCTAACAGTAAATTATAGGAAGAGCATTAGAATGTCAGATGATACTAGCAGCTTCAGTAAAAAAATCTTATCAGGGAATACAAATCCTCAAGAAGTGCAGATGTAGACAGAATGCATTGCCTTAAAACCTCAAGCCCATTATGCTTTAATTCTGCAGAATAAAATATATATATTCAAAATAATGTTGTACAAGACACATTTTAAAATTGCAGTGGAATTGCAGTGGGTATTTGTGGATTTGTTTTATTTCTTTGTCTAAATGCCTAGGTACACTTGAGTTGTAAATAATGCCAATGAGGATGCACTTGTTTGCTCTTCATGCTAATCTGTTATAGACTACTAAATGCTCATCTTAAAAATATAATTATAGCTTATCTAAATCTAAACTTAGCATCCATATGGCAAAGCAAAATATAGAATCACTGTACATGTTATTGTAAACTAAAATTCAAAAACAATGTTTGTCCCTTTCAGAGTCCTTGAGTGGATATTTTAAGTGTTATCATATTTCTTTTCAGTTCAATTTTTATTTTCAGACTAAAATGGCACGTTTTGGAACAAAAGCAACCATTTAAGACGCTTTGTTATCAGTTCATGTTTTTGCAACAAACAAAGTTCTTGCTGCAAAGTCTTTCCAATTCCCCCAACTGTGCAGTGTTTCTGTGAGCAATAATTAAGGGGGAGGATGAAAGAGCTATAAATATCTTCATCACGTTTTACACTCAACTGGAGAGTAAATGGGTCCTCCTTATTCTAAACGTTGTCTTTTACTGACACAAGGCTGAAAAACATATTTTTTTCCCCAACGCCTGCCACATTATTTACAGCAAAATCACATTTGCGTCAACAATGGTCCTCCTCTAAATAGCCTGAGATAAAATATACAGCTTGTTCTCTGGGGTTCTGCATAGCAACCTGGGAGGGAAACTCATTGAGTAATAAAGTCATAAGAACTGATCTTGTTTTAAGTGAGCTCAGTACATTCCTACTACAAGAATGTATACTGTCGATACATTTGTGTAACAGTCTTAACTTTTAGATTCACTTGCTGCACTGTATGTTTGGATTGTGAATGCTCTGATTTCACAAGAAAACATTGTGACAAAATATAGCATAGGCAGACTGACTGGGGCAAAAAAGGCCCAGGCAGGCTGATTGAGGGCAAATATGGTACAGGAAGGCTGATTGGAGCAAAGATGGCAAAAGTAAGCTGTTTAGGCCAAAGTTTGCACATATAGGCTTTTTGGGGCTAAAATGGCACAGGTAGGCTGTTTAATGGCAAAGATGACACAGACATGCTCTCTGGGGGCAAAGATTGCATAGACTTGTTCTTTGGGGCAAAGAAGTCAAGTCCTATGTGTCCAATCCGGTGCTGGGTGTCATAAATCAAGTACTTATCCTAGTCAGCGTTTGATTAAACACTAAGAAGTTAGTGTTTAATATGGCCTTGGTTTTCACCAATAAAAATATTAGCTATATGATGAATTACTGATTAACATATTATTGTAGGGCAGCCTTGAAATAAGGCTTGATAAGCAATATCTAAAAAAGTGAATGATAGTGTTTAGATTTTTCTTCTGTCATAATCTTGTCTTTGCCTTCTCTTTCTTTACCAACTTCACTATCTTCCCCACATCTGTCATGTCATTAGTTTTACCTTTTACCTCTTAAATGCTTTAACAAAAGACATAAGAAGCAGCTACCTGCTCCTCGTTAAAAAAAATATGTTGAGTTGAGTATTTCTCCCCAGAATGTAATTTGTGCTGCAAGATGGAGCAGTACAGAGTTGGAAACCTCTGAGGACACATTTTTTTGTATTCATATCCATGGCCGAGACTGGCCATCTACCACACTGGGAAATCGCCTGTTGGGCTGCTGGCTGGCATCACTTAATAGTCTCCTGATCTGCTGTCTCAGTGTTGCAGTGTGCAGCTACCAGTTGCATATGAAAGAACAATGCTGATTTAAAGCTTCATGTGAACTTATCATCATAGCAACTGGTGAAATGGTCAAGACAGTAGAGACAGTCTGTTGGTTGCTATCGTAATAAAACCACATTTAAAACTTTGCATTAGAATTGCTCTTTATATTTTCTTTATGCAACACTTCAAACAAAGCATACCATTTTCGGTATTTGTGCTAATATGATTTTCTAACTTAATTCCAACAACATCATGGCTAGTTTACATGTGCAGGACCGAGTCTACTCCAATGCATTTTAATGATAGGAAGGACTTTTATCTGTCAGCCAGTGCTACGGTATATGGTTCAAGGCTCTTTTCACTGTAACGAGCAGGGGCTGATGACCACAGGGTTGCCATAAGATGTTTTGGGGCCCCTTATCGAACAAATTGTCTAGGGCCCCCCTCCCCAGTTGACCCAACCTCTCCACACCACCAGGATATTTTCTTTTATTTTTTTGCTGAGAAAGATGGCACAGACAAGATGGGCACATTGACAACAAACAATATTTCAACAGATCGGATTATTATTATCTCATTGTACCAGCATTTATAATGACATTATCATTCAGGTTTGGTGATGTTTTGCAAAAATCAGGATTCTTTCCTATAAGTCATCAGACACCCACAGACATTTATTAAGATCTGATCTGTGCACAGTCCTAATATTGAGATATTGTTACAATAAATGTAAGTAGGTGATATAACATTCAGCATTATTATAATGTGGCATAATGATGGATGATGGATCATTAAATCACTATTCAAGACACACTCCTAACAGCTATAACTCAAATATCACTTTTATGCCCGCCCATGACATTTTTAATTATATTGTAAAAAAAAACCCATGACATTTCTTACTCATATTGTCTTGGGAAAATTAACATGTAAGGCAGCATTTTTTCACTTGACAATATTTGGCAAGCATAGCCACATTTCCTATTTGGAATAAAAAAAACACGCTAAAAATAAATCAAACAAACTGTCATTATCATTTCTCCTTCAATTATTTTACGCCAATTTTTCATTTATTTCTAAGGGGAGTCTCAGTCATTATTATTTGGTGTCATTGAAAATCATTAATCTAGAAACATTGACAAACATAGATTAAACAATATTGCGTCAACAGCGCTATTAATTGTAAATTATTTGAATTCCGGTTAAAATTGCAAAATTTGTAATACTTGTTGTTGTCTAGCCACATTGACAGATGCATATCAATTTTTAAAGCCCCGCACTGGAGTTCTATGAGTCGGTATAAATAGAATTTTGTTGACCTAGATTTGCTCCAATTTTCCCACTAAAGTTCCTTGCTTGGATAGTTTCATAAATAAGCATTTGAGGGCCATATGTTTAGTCATCTCTATACCAAGGGAGTCTCCAGGTGTATGTGGAGGTACTGCATTTCACAATTAATTATTTAGGCCAGCTTTTAATCTTCTGATGGTCAAACACCCAGTCTCTCCTTAGGGAGTGCCCAGTTGCCACTACTTATATGATTGCTCTCTGGTAGCCACACCATCACAAGGTTACACACTGCAGTGCAGGACCACCAGGAATAGCCGCTCTGCATCAATAAATACACACATCCAGCAGCAGGCTATTGGACTCAATTTCTCAAAAAAATGGACCACTTTGATTAATTGATCCCTCAGAGTAAGGAAGGTGATATGGCATCAGTAGTAGCAGGACTCCATCGGGGTAAGAAAGGAAATTGAGCTGCAGCAGCAGAGGCAGAGGAGAGCAGAGGGTAGGCACTGGCAAACAGACTGAATCCCCCTCATATTAGAACCAAGAACTGATCCACCAGAGTAAAGAAGGGCATTGAGGTACAAGGCACAAGCTAGGCCAGGCAGATCCATCCAGCCACAAGACTGATCCTTGCAATATTAGAAAAAATAAGAATTGATTCCTCAGAGTAAGGAACATGAGAGAGGAGCAGCAGGACACTGTGTGTGTGGACAAGCAGACACCTGGACATGCAGCCCCTAGGACCAGAACTGAATGTCCCCTATGTTACACAAATGAAAATAATTGATTGCCCAACCTAAGGAAAGTGAAAGAGGAGCAGCAGCGGCAGTAGTAGGGCACTGGACGAAAGCCACATGCAGCCCCTTGGAGCAGGCTTTAAATTGCTTAAGAGTCTCAATTGGGTTAAAATGCATTCATTCCCATTAATTCAGCTCCTTGGTAAGCAACATAGCCATGAAAAATTAGATAGGACTTGCCAAACATGGGGGTACTTTGACATATCGGCAGGCTAAGTAATATATGGACATATAGTGTGACAGAATATTTATGCCTTATAGGTGTTTTTTGGATGGTATTTCCTGGGCATGCGCTAAATACTTGCTTTGTTTTATGGTACACAGGTAGATCAATCTGTAGCAGAATCACTAGTCAGGAGAGTAGTCAGGCAAGCCAAGGGTCAAAAACAGCAAACATGAATCAGCAAATGCAATATAAGGGCCACACTAGGGTGTACAGCTGTCAGAGATCCTTATGGATTTGAGGTTTTGGGCTCTGACACACTTTGCATGGCTTGTTTTTCAAACTCTCTTCAAATGTCCCCCTCCTGCTTGGACATCTGCTGGATATGCTTAGGAGGTAGAGTGCATATATGATGGTCCTGTCCTAAGATTGGACTGATGGAGCTGATGCCAGGTATAAGAAGTTGCTCACCATACATTTTGTAATGCAGCAAAATCCCAACACGCTTCCTTCGTGCTTGGTTGGGTTTGGGTTTTTTTCGCACATGAGTGGGGATGGGCTCTCAATGTGAGTAGCTAAGTTAGGAGCTAAGTTTTGTTCTCTGCTTCATACAGGTGCCTGTTGGCCTCATGCTCTAGCTAAGTGGTCTGCTGGTTGGGGGGTTTTACTCCCTTTAGTGTTTTACAGTCCCTTTTCCCATTTCTCTTTCTCTATTTTTCTGCTCTTTTATACTAAGAGTTATGTTATTTTAGCCAAAGGCTGACTTTTAGCCTCTTATATAATGTTTTCTGCAGTTTTCGGGGTCATGGTTTTATTGAGGTTACTGGATATTGGCCTAAATTGTATTTTCTTTTGAGCAGGATGTCTGCTTGGGAGCTCTCTTTTCATGTCTTTATGGAAAATAAAAAGTTAACATAAAAGATTTAAGAAACCATAGTCTATATATCATTTACAGATATGGGCTTTCTTTAACTCACCACCAGAGATAAATCTAAAATACAAATGATAATTTTTTTTTCTTAATAAACAACTTAATAAAGTCTGTGCCCCCTGGGAAATAAGTTACATAATGTTTCTGTATTGGTTCTACCTTCTCTCAAAAGCCATTAGGAATTTAGCTGAAGTGAGTGAGCAGATGGGCAATTTAACAGGCAATGGATCAAGTAGCCTTGCATTTCTTTATGCCAGCATTATTAAAAATAAAAAGCCCTTCTCTTGACCTAGGGGAAAAAACCTTTCAATCTTTGTAGCAGTAACTAGGTAGCAGTAACTACGTAGAGTACATTGTATCTCTTTGAAATGCCTCCGCTGTGGGATACTTACTGTGACCTGCCATTGTACACTACAAACATAAAAATACATGATTTTAGTAGAAAGTGATTTACTTTGGATTGCAAGTTCTTTAGTTCAAAATGAATTAGTAAAGCTAAGATTTTCTACACAAGTACTCTAAATACTTACTGGACGTTTAAAAACCAGTCAGACAAAACTGATCAATTGTTAAATTAATAATCCCTATCAGAGATATGCAGGCACTATACAATCTACATTAAAAGGGAAAGGGGTTCCTAATCTTGCAATTTGTATAAGAAGTACACATAACTACAATTCTGTAAATCTATTATATTAATCTAGATATATCACATGATTTGAATCTTGTGTTGCTAGCCCCAAAATCAGTTTTTAAATACAATATAGAAACAGATAATTTAAAAGCATAGAAGAAAAATTCAGCCCATCTAAACTGCCTAATTTTCCAGCTGTTAGTTGCCTCACTGTATTAACATCAACCACTTCTGCTTATTTACCACCTGCTCAGTAAAATAAACATGCTTACATTGCATCTAATATTTCTTCTACTTATACACAAAACCAAAAAAGGTATTACAATGAAACTCAATGTGTGGGATACTAATACATACTAAAATACAGGAGTCGAACAACCTATTACACCTCTAAGCTTTGTTAAGGTTTCTCCACACCATCTCATCCCATACATTAGAAGCATCCTTCTTTATAGTGAACAGTCCCTCTTTTTTGAGCTGTCTTTTTTTTTCTTCAACCGATGCCTGCCTCTTTCAGGAGCTTTTTGGATTCATAAAGTATGCTTACATTTGGTTTGAAAAAGCTGTACAAACAAATAAGTGCAAAGTTTAATTTCTAGAAATTGAAACAATGAAGGAGAAACTCAGTTCTCTCCCTTCTTCAGAAGGGCTGAGTGTCTGGTGAAAAGATTTTAGCCATTTGACCACAGAAGCTCATATATGACATTATCCATATTTGCAAACTGTCTCGATTTCCACAGGACAGTCCTAGGATTTGGGAGCTTGTCCCAGTTCTTCAGTGTCTGCACTGCGAGTGTCCCAAAATTAGGGGAATGTGAGGTCTGTGTATATGTTTGTATACTGGCAGTATTTTGTGTGTATGGGCAGGTTGTAAGGTCAATGTATATCTGTGTGTATATGGGCAATGTATATGTGTGTGTATGGGCAGGTGTTTGTAAGAGCAGTGTATGTTTATATGTCTGACAGTCTATCGATTACTATTTCTGTTTTGGGCCTGAATGTTATACAATGATTCACTGTAACACACATTGAACCAATCATTTATTCTCTCACTCGTTCACACAAGCCATTTACACATATTCATTAATGCATTCACACAAATTCATTAATTATCTTACTCATTCACACAATTCATCCACAAATTAATTCAACCATTCTCTCATTCATTCAGACAATTCATCCACACATTATTTCATTCTTTCACTCATTCACACAATTCATCCACACATTAATTCATATTCTCACTCATTCACACAATTTATTCACACATTCATTCTTTCATTCTCTCACTCATTCGCAATCTTATTTATTTCAATATTCTTACTACCCCCGATCCTCACTATCTACCCCCTGCCCATTCCTCACTATCTACCCCTTCTTACTAGCTACCCTATCCCCCCTTTGTAGTTCACTTACCTTGTAGAAGTCGTGTTGTGGGAGCACAAGGCCTCTGTCTCGCTGCTCTGCCGCAGTGTGCGCTGCTCTACGGCTGAGCGCCAGTATAGGACGTCATATTCCATATGCTCAGTATGAAATGCCAGCACCGCAACCAAGACAGGAGCCTTGCGGTGAGTAGGTGAGTGGGAACACTGATTGAGGCTGCCCGGGACCCGGGACTTTAAGTCCCATTGTGGACTGTCCCAGGCAATCCTAGTATAAACAGTCTTTACATTTTTGTGCCCATTCCAGAGACAACCTGGTCCCAAATCACTTTTGTTATTATTCAATAAGCAACGATATTGTTTTGAAGATTATCAGACTGGTGAGGGATTTTTAGCTTCACTTTAACACAATAGATGATTTTAAGTTGGATTTAGAAAGAGTGAGTTGAGAATTGTTTAGAAATTATCCAGTAATAAAAAAGTTTGTACAAGAAAGTTCTAAATTTAACTGTTTTAGTTAAGACATTTTTAAATCATAATGCCTAGCACTTCATCTACATAGACTTAGGCTTAGCAAACCAAAGCTAAAATCAATTGAGACCCAAACAAATTTTAGCAAGATAAAAATACTTGGAAAATAATACAAGGCTTATTAAATCAACATCATATAAATTAATATAATATAGAGAGATTTTGTCTACGAGAATTTTTCATTTCTACTTTAATTTTATCTAATAGTTAAACTGCTTAGCTGAATCATTTATGCAGAGATATGGTAGCATACATGGCATGAAAGATCAAACATTGCTCTGAAATCCTTGGAGAGAGTATCAAGTGCTAAAATAAACTCTGGGTTAGTTTATGATGCTTACACTTCATTCTTCCGTGCCATTTATTTTAATACTAAATGAAATTGTGCTATAAATTGCTTGATTACATCTTTTCTTGCAATGTAGTGTTTAATGTTGTAACAGCATCACTACAAAAAAAATATGCAAAGCAAAAATGCTTGCAAGCTAATCCTCCCCCTATTGTGCTTTGGGATTATTATGAAGTTTTGCTAAAGAATTTTTCGAAACAATATCTCGCACATAATTTTAGATTTTTAACTATTTTGGTCTAGGAAAGTCTTAAACCACCAAGGCAAATATTGGAAACATTTACAACGATCATAATCTTTAAGATACCCCTATGAAGCAAAGCCATACATACCTGGGAGCTGTTATAATTTCACCTGGAGGCTGCAGAAATTAGCGCTGAATATCAGACCTCCAGGCAGTGCTTAATCTTTGAGTAGAAAGAGTGACCAACTTTGATCTACATACGATTTTAATACTACTCGTACATTTTTGATGACAGTGATTTCATGGTGTCTGCATGATGCGCTTAGACAACCTCCCGTGCCGGTACTCCCCCCCGCTGCTGGGGATCTGTATCCTAACCCTGCTGCCTGCCTGACGCCCAAACCTGCATGTCCCGGGCGTCAGGTGATACGAATTGCGCATTCCTGCACTAAACCCCGAATATAGGCCGCACCCATAGGGAAAAAAGTGTGGCCTATATTCGGGCAAATACGGTATATATATATATATAATGGACAGGTTGTGTAGAGGCATATGCCATTTTGGCATCTGATTCTGCCACAGTGTAAGATTTTGAAGTAGGTTCATTTTCTGATGAAGTAGGTCTCAAAAAGCCAAAATAAATCCCACCCCTAACATTCAAAGGTGTTATGGTAAGAAATATTTTTTAGTTCTTAATGACAGATGTAGCTTTGTCATTAAGAACTCAGCTCAGTGACGCAATTAAATAATTAAATAAATAAAAAAAACACCAACACACAATATGGGTTTGAAAAGGCCACAGCCATTTTATTTAACAGTAATTGTCCTGTAAAACCTGAAATAATAAACATAGATGCGTTAACAGACAATGACGTAACCAAAACCAGCCTAGCTTGCCAAGTTATCCAGGTACCATACCACACACCAAATTTGGGAGGGGACATACCAGGATGCCCCAACCCGGACCTGAGGTTCCGAGCACCACTCCTTGCAAGGAACCTCCCAACGGTTATGACCACCAATGATCATACCACCTCATTAACCCCTTGGATACCTGGCAAGCTACCACCCTCTACTGTGACTAATGCAGCAGCACCACTCCACAAACTCAACCACATACGGGGAGCGAGGGTGGGACAAACACCACCAGGTAATCTTAAACAAAATGGATCCTTACCCCTGCGATCACCAAACTTAAATATCCTCCTACCAAAACGCCTGCTCTAAATACCACAATTTCTGCCTTAGCCTAGCCCTGCTCAGCACTCTGTCAGGGCCCACTCTAGTCCATTCTGGCCCCCGTGGGCTTCAGTATCTCGGACACTGAATTCTGAACTAATATGGGGAACAATGATATGCTGATAAGATAACGCCAATGAAAAAATTCCATTACAAGAGTGCTAAAATATTATACTACTTCATTTCATAAATGTGATACTTTTTTCATCTTCAAAAGTAATAAAGATTTAAACATGTTCTTATCATTGCTTCCTTTCAAAGTGTAGTACGGTAATACTGATCAGGAAATCGTTGTGTTTTAGTAGAATTTTTTTAAATTTAAACCCAAAATTTAATTCATATACTACCTACCGCAATACAGCTTATTTGAGTGTCAATGATACATTTGTATTTCATATTAAATGATATACATTATATATGCAATACAATCTATCCTGTAAACAATAACTGAATAAACAAAACAAATGCTTATATAAGTGATGAGGTTACCCTACTTAATCAAAATCATTGTCGAGAGAATAACCAATAAAATTAAACTAAAAGGTGAGTTCAACAAGTGTTTTGAATTTGGTCATGGGGTTAAAGACGATTCAAAAATAACTATACTAAAAGATGACAAAATAAAATAGTCCATATATGATTTCTGTGCGTGACATGTTAGGCATGCAATCTGCGGTGTTCACTTTACATTTTTGTGAAGGTATCTGCCAGGCTACAATACTACGTCAGCTCAGGGGCATAAACCAGCTGCTTAATCACATATGCTGAATATATTTATATTTGATTGAAGCCAACAGACAAGAACAGCTTTTAAATATTTACACTTCATATCTGAGAGTTTCAGACAACTTTTTTTATTTTAGATGCCATTTCTTTCCTCACATGAAACTCCAAAGACCTCAGCTGAAAACTAAAGCATGGATCTGTGCCACTCTTTCATTTATTATTTTCCAGTCACAATATTGTGAATAAAACCTTCTTTTTAGTGAAAAATAATTCAATGTCAGTTTATATGACTGATACATCAGACCTTGAATAACAAGAGCTTTAAAACACAAAGAAACAAGCGAGTGATGTTCTTCAAGCAATGCAAATATGAAAGAGTGCAGATATTTCATTCAGTGGAATTTTCTGTAATACTAATAATGGCCTACTTCCAAATTGGAACTCACAAAAAAATAGTCCTAGGATGCTCCTAATCTAGAAAATAGGCCTGGACATTTTCCATGAGACTTTTCATGAGAGGCAGTAAAAAAACTGTTTGATGCTTCAGTGGCTCCAGCAATCGTATTTGCAGGGGAAGGCACAGGGACAAAAGTAAGGGGGAGGGCAATTATAATGCTTTGTACATATTACTCACACATACAGACATACACACACACAAATATTTGCAAACAATTTGGAAATAAACAACCACTGTAAAAATGCCTATGTCTACTTGTATTAGATATCCCATTTTATACTATGTACATATAACTTGCCCCAGCACCCAGATTGCACTCACATGACTTGAACCTGCATCCAGATTGCACCCACCCAGAACATGCCCCAGCACTCAGGCAGTCTTGCACACACACACAGACTCAGGCAGTCTTGCACACACACACAGACTCAGGCAGTCTTGCACACACACACAGACTCAGGCAGTCTTGCACACACACACAGACTCAGGCAGTCTTGCACACACACACAGACTCAGGCAGTCTTGCACACACACACAGACTCAGGCAGTTGCACACACACACACACACAGACTCAGGCAGTCTTGCACACACACACAGACTGAGACAGTCTTGCACACACACACACACAAAATACATCACCCTATGGACATTTATGGCCTAAGTAATTAGCAGTTGAGCATACTTCCTCTAAATTTTAAAGAACAACAACATCATAGTACACAAGATAAGTAGCAGGAATATAATTAACAAAATATATGACTAATAACAAAAATATTCAAAACAACTGGCACTATGTGTGAAACAAGTTAATTATTTTATAGTAGCATAAAAGATAGCAGGAAAAGGGGGAAAGGAGGAATAGAAAAAAGGGGAAAAAACTGATGTATTCATAAGGCGTGATTGAGACATTGTGGCAAGTTAAATATATTTTCTATTTTATGTGAGGAGTCCCTGGTCATTTCTAACATTTTTCAATGTATGGTAACCCTATGGGTGTGTCCATGGCACACGTGTATACAACGTTCTTTGTGAACATTCTTGAAGCCGTATTCTTCTTATTTTTTTATTTTATGTTTTTGCTTCATTGACAATATCTATTTATTGTTTTGCCTAAGAACTGTAAAATATGACACAAATTATTTTTCTTCAATTATTTTTTTTTCGACCATCTGACCCTAAATAAGTTAATTTAATGTTCAAGTTTTCTTTAAAAAACAAATTGCCATATTATCAAAGGGATCTGTAATAACTATGACTCACAAAATATTGAGATTTAGCTTGCTGAGACAAAATTGTTTTGTAAAATGAAGTTATCAACATAAAGTGTTAAGGAACTTGACATCAAAGAAGTTGAAATACATGGAAAGAAACAAATGGATTAACAGAAAAAACTGTTTCCATTAAGTTTTATAAGTGATGCATAAAACCAGAAGCATTCTCGTCACCGATACTAATCCCTCATTTCATAGAATTCCTCCTTAATTTGCTTTATGAATAACAAAAGCAGGTAAACAAAGTAAAAAGTAAAAAATAAGAAAAATAAAATTAAACATATTTCAATACATCCAATTGATGCCAGCAGGCCACAAAAGAAACCACAGGCCTCCACAGACCAAACTAGATCTCTAGTTCTCTAGTTATGATGCTCTAATACCAACTCCTGTTTGAAGATCTGACATTTATTAATATAAATAATTGCCTATGTATAATGTTGTTTTACACAACATAAGGCACATTTTTAGGCTTTGTAAAACATATATCTTCCTTTTTACATTATGTAAGCATCATTTAATACGTTTATTTAGCGTAGAGTGAAATCAGCATTAATTAAAGTGGAGGTTTGCTGTCAAAATGTATACTTACGGAGTCATCTATTCGGTCTGATGGTGTTTTCTTTCACTAATTGACCCTTGCCCTCCCCTAGTAACCACACAGACTAGCCAACACACTCACTATAACACATATACATGCTCACACTAATACACACTTACACCAGTACATAAAGAGGGATGCATATAGTGCATATTAGACTTGTGCATTCGTCTTGAAGCGAACATGACAGAGTGTGTTTTCATGTTCATTCAGAAGACATGAAGAAGAGAAGACAGTGGCGGTAAAACATAGACGAAGACGAAGATTCGTCTACTAATCTCCCCTCCCCATCTAGCCTACCCTATCTTCGCGTCATCGCGGAAGTTGACGAAAGTCGAAATCCATAGGTCCGCCGTCAGGGGTTATAGGGCAGTGCGAGTGAGCCCATAACAGGAGCCTATAACGGGAGCGGAAATGCGTAGGTTAAAGGGCCGTCCAAGCGACCAATAGGCTCACTCGCACGGCCCCTTAACCCCTTAAGGTGCAACAAGTTACGGCACCAGCATTTTAAAAGTGACCAATAGTGTTGCTCGTATAGACTTTTACAATCCTAATGCGGCAACTTGTCCGGCAGAGACCACTGGTCTCCCTGTTCTTTCAGTTCAATGTCCGTACAAGCGACTTTATTGGTCGTTCATATGGACATTTAACTGATGCAGGGAGACCAGTGGTATCTGCCGGACAAGTTACGGCACCAGGAGTTTAAAAGTCTGTACAAGCGACTCTATTGGTCACCAGCAGGGGGCTCGTCTGCCATCAACCATTGGTTGATGGCAGACGAGGCATTAAAAGGCATTTCATAGAGCACTCTGCCTACAGAAAAACTTACCGGTGCTTCTGACTCCAGGTGTGTTGTCCAGGCAGCAGGTAGACGTCTAGCGCTGCAGGGGATCTGGATCTTAGTCTCATAGTCAGACCTATTTGAGGACTGGTTATAAGACGACCCCGATTATAAGACAAGGGGTATTTTTCAGAGCATTTGGAAAAAAACTTGTCTTATAATCGAGCAAATACGGTATATATACGGTATATATAAAAGAAAAGGGATGTGAAAGTCTAAAAGACCTTTTGCATAAATTAAACATATGTATCAATAAAACCTTTTGTATCAATGAAACATATATGCAAGTGACTTTTGAAAAGATCATAGAGGTTAAGAAGCACAGGCCAATATTCTTCACTAAACCTTTTGTAAGAAACCTTGAGAAAAGTCTCGCTCCGCTCAAATTAATTGCTAAGCATTCAAAACTATGATCCTTATTATTATTGTGTAACCTTTTCTAAGCACATTACTTGCAGTATGATACTAAAAATAACATAATGTAATGACAAAGTCTGAGCCAGGAGTGTTCTAATTTCTCAATTTACTTGTGACTAATAGCTTCTAGCCTTAGCGGTATAGTACACCATCATCTAATTTTTATTTAGGTCAAGACTATCCATTTGTTCAGTAAAAAACCTAAACTAATCATATTCATATATACAGTAAACATCTATATACCAACCATACCAATATCTTTTACATGTATTATAATTTAATTATTACTTAAGTGAAAAAGATTTGACACAAACGTTTTGACATGTGCATGATTATACATAATGGAGACAATCTCAGCAGAATCAAGAAGAAATAAAAAAGGACATTACCTAGTGGATGGGTAATCAGCATTTTCACATAGCTTTTCCTTTCTTTTAAACGTCCATCCTCCTCCCACCTTTGACACAACAACACTCTGCAAATTCACCTTTCGGTTGGTGGCTGTTGTGGTTTGGATGACTGATAGTAGGGTTTTATGGTAATTGACCTAAATCCAGATTAAGAAGGGGCCTTGCACACTGATACTGTTGTGATATTTGATGTGTCTGTTGGCATATGGCATATAACCCCTGGTCAAGATCACTTAAATCACGACAACCGGCAAAAAACTTTTTGGCAAAACTTTCCTAGCCTGTGAGAACAAGGAGGGTTCCTGAGATTTACTATGTAATATCGATATGAACCATATTATTCATGGTGCTCAGGCTTAGTAGACTTAGTAAACTAGAGCAGCATATCATTGACTGCAGCAATTTTAATCATTATAATACTAAAGGATATCCACTGGGTTGTGGTCCTTATACGCAGGGGCTGCCCTGTAAATACTTCTTAGAACCTTCTTTTGACTGCTGCATCTAGTGTAGTCTGACAGGTTTAGATCTCACAGGCTGGCTTTATCACTCCTCAGAATTCAAGCTCCTTCTTCCTACTGGGAATCTCACATGGCAATCTCACTGAAGCACATGTACCCCCAGCCACATGGCAGCCTGGCATAAGGATCAGCAGCACTAAACAGTATTATTTCTTGGTAGCAGACACTTGTGGGATCCTCAGCAGCAGCAGTGGGAGCAGGAGAGATAAAGAAATGTCTTGTTGTGTCTTTGGGCAGAGACAAATCACCCCCTATTTCTTCTACTTGCAGCCACACTTCTCCCTGGCTCATTCTTTCCCTACGAACTCCCACAAAGCAGCCCATAGAAACACCTATTTACTCCATATTGGCAGAAAGTCATGTCCAGTCTTCCAAGGTACACTCTATGACTCGTGTCTATGGTAAAAATGAGGTTCTTAAGTGACTTGTGCATTACAATTTGTAAAAATGTTAATGAGATTTGCCAATTTTGTTAATTTTTACATATGTCCAAAAACTAGCATTTTGTTGCTTTTTTCACTCTCACTTGCTCTTATTTAAACTTTCTCTCCATGTCTCACTACCTACTGCACCAACCTCTTCAGTGTCCCTGTCTCCTTTTTCACTGCTCCGTTTCTTCTTAGGAGTGGGGTTCCATGATAGCCTATAGTGGTGAGCTCCAGATAGCTAAATAAAACACTTTCTTACAACAAGAAATACTTTCCTTCACTGTTGTACTATATGATGAAACAAAGAAAAGGGCTATTTTTTCAAACAAACTTTTATCTAAAATAATTTTATTTTGAAAACAACCTAGACATGGCTGACATGACGATGACAAGGCGGTCCGGGCACTTTAAGGCTTTTTAGTCTCACACAGCATCAGGCTGCATGCTGCAGTACCTGATCTGGAGCTATCAGCCAGCAGCCCACTGGATATTTGCAAATGCCTCGTAACGTGTTCTTTGATCAAACTAATGCATTGTAGTTGCTCTTCATCATTCCTTGTTGCATACATAGTACAGACATCTTATTCTATGATCAATTCTCCTTGTCAATTATCCCAGGTATTTAAAGAAAATTATAGTTTTATATACACAGTTGACACAATGTACCTAAACCTTAGTACTTGTAATAACGTTAGACATTTTTTAATCAATGCTCAATATTATTCTGCAGTACTAGATGTGATTTCTTAAAAGGGTTTTGAAACATTGCCTAATTCACTTCAGTGTTCTGCATTGGTTCAATGTAAATATCTGAAGATGGGTCACATAAATGAAGCTAAATGAAATGTACTTCTTCAGTTGAGTGTATTTATAATGAATGACATCCTGACATCTCTCTGTCCACTCATATCAAATCCAAATCCTGCTTTATAAAATGTATTTACATTGATTTCACTAAAAACAGTTATATTCATATTTTCAGGTTTCTGTCTCATGTCACCGAAACCAAAAATAAACATGCTGTACGCAGCATTAAATGTATATTAAGGGTGTAGAGAATTTTTACTTCATTTCCAGTTACACTTAAGTTATTAGTGAGTTTGGAAAGTGGTTTCCAAGGGATGACACAACACAAAGAGAATTCCTTATATGGAGTTTATTGGGTATATTCAATTTACCTTGCAATGTTCCGTAAAACTACTAAAACGATGACAAACAAACAAACTCTACAGCATTGCCCATTGGCCTTATAAATAAGCCAGCTGTAGCAAAAACAGTTGCTGTCTAGAATCGTTAACAGTATGCAAAAGAGATGTTCCTTTTAGCAATTATACTGCACGTTCACCTCTATGTGTGGTGAAAAACTTGCAGCTGGATTCAGTTAATGGAGAGAAAGAAACCCTGGAGTCATAGGCCAGCACTATAGGACGGTGCACATGGGAATAGGGCAGGAAAGGGTTAACCCAGCAAGGGTTAGCATGAGGAGAGAATGCACAGGGAACGAGGGAGGAAGTCACAAGGAATGTGACTGTAGGGGGAAGGGGACAAGGCTTTTACTTTTTACTTCAAGATCATTTTCCTAGGGAGCCAAGCTTGGTAATTAAATTCATTGAAAGTTTTAGGTCTGGCATAGAATAAACAAGTTCCAAGGTAATAACTTGCGGATGTTTTGTGTAATTAGTTTGTCATAAGTAATTGTATTTTGTGTGATAAAACTTTGTGTGTGCTCACAAAATGACTATGCAGATGCTGTACAATGCAGTTGCCATGAAAAACTGATTACTAAGACACAATTTCTGATATATTGGATTCTCCAATCCAATGCTGCTCAGATTGACAATAAAGAAGCAGTAAAACAGATTTACAGTGGCTGTTTATAGACGGAAATTAAGAATTTATTTAATTACTTTTCCCTACATTGTTGCATATATTTCCTGATTTTGGTTATTTTAGAACATCTCTTTTTTAGAATGCTACACTATACCAAACCTCTAAGCAGACGCTCAACGCACATGTACAAACAACGTTCCCATGGATCACTGGTTGGCTGGTTGATGTAGCCAATCAGTGACACAGATTGTGAGGAGCAAGACAAGAGAGAGAGAGATACAGATCTTCTTACTCACCCCCAAAATATCAAAGCCATAGGATAATATTGAGCTGGCTTTTGAGAACCTAAGTTTTACCTGCGCGTGTGCTTTACTTCCTGGCTTTGACAGTATGATTTACAGGCAGTTCATTCAGTGCTCTGAGCAGTTGAGAGGATGCTTTCTTAGTCACATATCCATGGACACTACTATCCTCACAATACATCAGAATTGTCATATGTGAATCAAAAGTACCGTTACAGACATTATGTAAATTTTGCAAGAAAATATCACTTATAAGCATAATTTACTCTATGGTTAAGTTATATCACATTGTTGCAAATTATGTATGTGCTTATATTTTTTTTACTCTAAGCTGTTTTTGTTTTGTTTTTTTTTAATAACGCACTGGCCTCACAGAGATTCATTGAGGGGTTGAGAGTGCTACCAACATTATTTTTGGTTATTGATAACAGCAGTGCCGGTCCTAAACCAAGTGGCACCATATGCAAGAATATTCTCTTACTCTGCTCCTCCTCTATCCTTTTACATAAATGGCAATATGGCAAGTCTCGAAAGATTGGGCAGTAAAGTAGCAATACAGAGTGGGATACAGAACAATTATGTCTTATGAAGGGGCTCATACACTATATGCAAACTCACACACTCAGTCTAACACCATACACTAACACCCAACACTGTATACTGACACCACCAAAAACACATACACTGGCACATACAGTTTAACACTGTACACGGTCAACCCCCCACACATACTCATTCTTACACTGTACATTGACAACCCACACATTGTATACACTCATTGTAGCACTGTACACTGACGCATGTTCCATCACCCTACACTAACAATCCTCTGATTCACGCACAGTTTACCTTCTACACTGTCACTCCTCCACACACTTATTCTAACCCTGTATACTCCCACAAACACACACACACTTATTTTAACCCTGCACACAGACGTACCCACTCATTTAGGCTCAACATAACAAAAGTAATGGATAGACTGACCAAATACACACATATACACTGACCTTATAAATGCCTGCCCATACACACATGCCCATACACACACATATTCAGTCTTGTCCTTACACAAAAACATCCTGGATTACCTTTGCCCTTAAAACCACATGCTTATCCTTAGACACTTTCAGAACACACATACTCTCTCTCTTTTTTCTCATTATCTCATCCTTTTTTCGTTATCTCTCTTCTTTCTCCCGATCTAACCTCTCCTTTATCTCTCTGTATCTTTCTTTTTTTTCTTTCACCATCTCTCCCCTTTCTTATTTCTCATTATCTCTCCCCTTTCTCCCCATCAATTCCCTTTCTCATTTGCCCTGATAACTGAGATGTCCAGTTGACTTATGTAACAAGTGCAAGTGAAGTGTATGGTGTTAGGGTGAGTGTATGTTAGAGCTAGAATGTGTGTGAGTTTTAGTTACTGGGGGGGGAGTATCTCACCAAGGGACTGCTAACCCTAGATTTACCCCTGATTTAAAGATATGTTTTTCTTGAAACATAAAGTTACCGTCTCGTTCGTTCAAAGCAGATTGTTTTAATGTTAAGTTATCCTTTTTATCATTACTTTACCTTTAAAGTGCCAGACAGGAGAAGTTAACATTTCCAGACCCAATCTCTCATTAACGAACAAAGAAAAGCCTTATGTTTAATTACTGTTACATATATAGCTTTGGTCTTTATTTTATCAAAAAGAGTTTCCTACCAAAGATGATTTATCCATTTTAATAAGGAGCTTTTAATATTGAACTACAATTTAATTTTTAAAATTGAGAAAAATGAAAAAAGTATATAGACATTTAACATAAAGAACCCAACTCATGTAATTTAAGGCAAGGACATAGACTATCATTAATTAACATATTAAAACACTAAATAAAGATACAGAACTTAATATGCCTTTTGTTTAAGAACATACACTTGATGGTCAGATGTGTCATTAGTGTGGTTGCTAGAGGCTTTCTTTTGCTTAATTTAATTTAATTACTATGTATAACATAGAGTCTTATTTACAATGAAAAGGCATATTTGCTTATTGAGTGCGTCCTCATTCTGGCTTTTCTAGTTGTTCTTCAAAAATTTGATTTCTTCCCAATAATTTATCAAAGGAAATATAAAAATATAACAATAAGCAATCAACGACATACACAGACCTGAGTCCATAATCATTTACAAGGCATGGTATATTTAACCCCTTTGAATTCATGATAGAATTCCATGGAATCATGATTTCAAGGTTATTTAGTATGAGTCATAATGGCGCGGAATCCCTTCTCACCCATCAACACGCGACCATTCATTTTTCAAAATGTTATGTTTTTTATCTTTGATTATCAAATCTTTTAGTTACATGCAGAATGTAATCTCCTTACATGCCCATTTTTCGTGAGCCATCTGTGTTAGTCACTTAATCACTTTGTAAGCATATACGATTTTATATATGTACTGTATATATTTATCCTTAAAGTAAACCTATTTATTATATGAAGTGCATTTCTACTGTGTCGTGCTTATTTTCTACTAAGTAGTGCTGCATTGTTAGATAACTTTGTGGGAGGTATACTGTTTTTGTTATAATACATACCTAAGTATATAGTTTTTTTGATATTTTTTCATATTTTTATCATATTCTTTCTTTGGGTGTATTGAAGGGGAACACTTTAAGTGTGGTTTGAAGCAATTTGAACTGGCACTGTATCTTATTTATTCATATTAAGGGATTACTTGTTACCCCAGCATCTACTAAATAGTCTGCTTTTCTTGGTAGATTTTTTAAATACATAATAAAATACATTTATTCTTATCACCCAACACCTATGTGATGTAATTCCTTTATACTCAGTCTGCAAATTAAGTGGCGGTCTTAAGGGGTTTGGAAAGTGTGCTGAGGTCACACCTTATCTTCAACCGCATGAGACATGTTGTCTAATATGCATTGGCTATAATAGAAAACTATTATTTCACCTCTTTCAGAGGAACTGGCAAAAAATACTGACACGTGGTGACTGCTGCAAACGTTGATCTTTGTTATAAACTTTTACTTCATTTTTTTATGGCTTTGTGTTACGTACCTTTGCTGCTGGTTCCTCCGGGTCCTCGGATCGGCAGCCGCCACGGAGAAGGGGGAGACCCCCGCCTCGGCACAGCAGCCTCAGCCGCCGAGGAGAAGAGGAGAAGAGGCCTCAGCCTCAGTTAATAAATAAAAAATGTATTATGGGACACAGCCCTCAATATAAATTAAAAGTTAAAAAAGTTGGCTATGATATGTAAAATATAGAGTCCAATAGGTTAAAAAAGTCAGTAAAAATCTTTAAGGAAATAAGTCCATGGAAAGTATCCGGAAATGTAGTATAGTAATCCTCTATGCGTTTCGCCACAGTCTGGCTTCCTCAGGAGGTTCGTCGGTGGGGGGGTTTGGGGTGGTACATGCATATGGGGCATTCTGCAGACCAAGATGAAATTTAAAAAGGAACAAGGCAGCTATCGTAAACACTAAAGTGCATTTGATGACTGGAGTGTTTGACAATGCCTATAAAGAAATCATTTGACCGTTGCTATTTTTCAATGTAATATTTTGATTTTTTTTTTCTTTAACAATTATGTCTTTGAAGTCTGTTTAACAAAGCCTTATTTGATGGTGTAGATGTTTTATGTAATTCCTCCCAAAAAAAATCAAAAATATATTAGGTATAGGTCTGTAAAATATGTAAAATAATTCAACATCATGTATTTTGGTCATTTCAGAGTTGTTTAATCGAATCCGCTGAATGCAGGTGATTGATATGAAGCTTTTCTTCTCGTTGCTATATGAGCTCACATACTCCATAAGTTGTTGACCTTGTTAAAGACCTCATTAAAAAGCTGTTAGACTTAGAAATGACTGATCCATCATGGATCAATATAATTCAAAAGCACTACTCTCTATAACAGGGTACTGATTACAGGAGAGATTTGAAGGGTTTTAAATACAGGTAGTAAGAAAAAAATCAGAAAAAAATCTTATTGTATACATAACTAGTAGTATTTCATTAAAAATATAGCACACAACAGAAAGTGCTATATTAAACAGTAGTGAAGATTTAAAGGGGGTTTAAAGCTAGTACAAAATGCATCTCAAATAAAGAAATATGTGGAATTATTCAAATCTGGCCACAGAAAAAATACAAGCATGTGGGGTAGCCAGAGGAATGTATGCCAATATTGCAATCTGATGCTTATTGGCATATTTGTGGAAGCTATCCTAGGAAGTGTCTACAGTATGATTGCTTTTCTTGTACTTGGCCAAGATGATATAAAAAATACCTTCTCACCCTTATGGGTGGGTACCTCAAGTACTCTACCAGAGTTCTGGGAGTTTGAGAGTTCTGCACAGTATCTTAGCTGTTCCTAGCACTGCACTTTTCTGGATGTTCTGATGCATTCTGATCTCATTCCTGAAATCTGTTGGAGCTTAGGAGTCACAGCCCAGGGTGCTCCTATGACCACTGGGGCTACTTTGGCCTACACTCTCCACATCTTCTCTAGGCCCTGGTAATTCTCCAGCTACTCATACTCCTTCTTCTTAATGTTGCTGTCACTTGGCACCGCTACATCTATCACCATCTAAGAGGGATCCTAGCCCTGCTATTCTCCACAACCTTCTGTGGAATCTCCCATTTGGACTTGGGAGAGTTTAGCCCATACTATGTGCAGATGTTCATATACACAATACAGACTTCTTGGTTATGCTGTTCAGTGTACGCTGTTCCTGCAAGCATCTTATACCTCAACACTATGTGCTTGACTGTCTCAGAAGCCGCTCTACATAGCCTGCACCTTGGGTCCTGCCTGGAGCGGTAAATGCCTGCCTCTATGAATCTGATGCTTAGTGCCTGCTCTAGTGGGTAGGATTTCCCAATGTCAGCCACCTCCGCTATTTGACGACAGTACATCCCATTGGCTTGCCATGGTACTTCCTCCACTTAATCTTCCTTGCGTGTCTGGTGCTGGTTCAGGCATTCTCTCAGCAGCTCATCTTTGAGTGCCACCTTAATGATGTACTCCCAGATGCTCTTGGTTTCTTCCAGGAGAGTAGCTTGGACAGTTACCAGACTCTTTAGGCTGGTGTACAATTTCTAGGTGTTGAACTTGGGGGGCTACAGTATGAGTAGCTTCCAGGTCTTCATGTTGGCAGCCTCAGTGTCCTCTATTGGCCAGCTCACTATGTGGGCAGGGTATCTGATGACTGGCAGGGCGTATATGTTAATGGCACAGATTTTGTTTTTCCCATTGAGTTGGCTCCTCAAGATCTGCCCTATCCATTGGTGGTACGTGAATGTTGATGCCTTCTGTATTCTGTGTCTGTATGTCTGCTATGTGGCCTGCTGGTAGTTCCACCCCATCGGTCTTAAGTACCTTCCCTCTCTTTATTACAATCAGGCTACACTTCTCCAGACCGAATGATATCCCAGTGTCTTTACCGTCTGTGTCAGGTCGATCAGTGAGTCAATGTCTCATTCACTGGTAAGCTCATTTCAGCAGGGCCTGCCTCAAATTGTTATGTTATATACTACATATTATGTTCTGTCTACCCTTTGTACAGCGCGGTGGCTAATGATAGTTCCACTCTTGAACTTCTGCCTGTATCCAGTCCTTGTGGTTAGCTGACTAAGGGGGTTCAAGCCTATGCAGAACAGCAGCGGGGACAGTGCATCACCTTGGTATATGCCACACTTGATGGTCACTTGAGCTAGCTGTCTTGGGTTGCCTTCCAATTTTGTCTTCCAAACTCCCATTTAGTTCTTGAGGAAAGTCCATAGTGCCTATTTGACTTTGTCTAATTCCAGACATTCACAGATCCATATGTGTGGCATTAAATCCTATAGACAATCCAGATTATGCTCAGGTTGGTCTATCTAGACTTGGAGTCTTGGGTGTCTATGAGCAACTGGAGCTTGGAGCCTCTGGGCTGTGTTCATGTATTGGCCCATGTGGTCCTGTAGCTTGATGGCTATGATGCCTGATAGGACTTTTCATGTTGTGAGGTAGTAGGTTATTGGCTGGTAGTTGGAGGGTGTTTTGCTCTTACCCCAACTAAGAAAGCTTTCAAAAATAGACATGTTAATAGGACATTTTTATCATTTAACAAAATGCAAATAGAGTGAACATAATTAAAATATTTGGTGTGACCACTCTTTGCCTTCAAAACAGCACCAATTCTAGGTGCACAGAAAAGTTGGAAGGCATATAGTTTATGTGTATAATTAAACAATAATACAAAACAGGTGTTAATGATCATCAATTTAATATGTAGGTTAAAATACAATCATTAACTGAAACAGAAACAGCTGTGTAGGAGGAATAACATTTTGTAAAAGACATGTCATGCTTACTTCTCTTTGCAATCGGAAGATGTTCAGCAGTGCTATCAACCCAGCAATGGCAGCTTGCGACCAAGAAGCCATACCTCTGATGTGGAAATAAACCCAAGAGACTCAACACAGCAACTGGGGTGCAATAATGGCAGCAAGTGTTCTGGACTAATGATTTTAACATTTTAAATATTTAGCTTTAGCAGGAGGCAGCTTGTTCACCGAAGGGCTGGAGGGTGCTACAAAAATGAATGTTTGCAGGCAACAGGGACGCATGGTGTTCCTCAATGTTGAAAAGTACAGGCAGATTTCCATCATGCAATACCATCAGGGAGGCATCTGAAAAAACAAAGTAGGCTGCCTAAATCCACAGAAGAAAAGTGGCTAGTTTTTCAAGATGTTTGGAACAACATTACCAGCCGAGTTCTCTAGAACAAATTTGTGCAAGTGTACCTAGTAGAATTAATGCTGTTTTGAAGGCAAATGGTGGTCACTCTATTGATTTGATTTAGATTTTTAGAGAGAGAGAGAGAGGGAGAGAGATCTTTAAAAGATGAAAGACAGCAAGATATTTTTAAAGAAATAAAAGCTCTATTTCAATTGCTCATTATTTCAAACCCAATTGTAATATATTCATCACACTAAATTCAGCACATTTTTAATAAGCCCACCTCCTGTTGTCATAATCACCCCTTACCAAAGGCCTAAAATAAAGTGCACCATGGGTGCTACCCATGAGTAGCTGTCAACCATAAAAACCAGTGAGCAATTAAGAATGTCTGATAGTTTCTTGCATGAACAATTCCAATCCTGTCAATCATATTGAACAATTTGTTCCTGTAATGGTACTGTCTTCCAATTATTAAAGTTCTGTAGAAACAAGTGGGCAAAATTAGCAACATTTCCCAAACGCGCTTGTAGTACGTTATATAAAGTCATGAATAACATCTGTGCTGAGTAATTACGAGCAACATAAATGTTGGTTCCTAAATAGCTGGCAACAACAGTTACATGCAAAGTAATAACGATTCTCCATTTTATTCACCAGGCTCACACTATCTTAAGGCAAAACACATTTAATCCTCTTGCAAATGTATGATATTCAATGCATTTTTTGCTCAGATCAACAACTTTCATTAAGCGACAGAAAAGAAACACAGTGGGGCATATACGGTGTATCTCAAATAAGGAAATGTTTTATATTGTGGAAATTTACAGGCATTATAGAAATTAATAACCATCATCAGGATGGAAATACTTCAAAACACTCTGGAAACACCTTATGCTGGGAGCAAGCATAACCCAAAAACAATATGATGAAGACTGTATATATATATATATATATATATATATACATTTTGATCAGTATGTGGTATTGAAGGGCATATTGAAGCAACCCTTGGGGTGAATATGATTGGTGCATTATGTTTGGGCCACTGTTGTGTATGCTCAGGGCCAGATTGAGGATGGTTAAGTGGCCTTGGCCATGGCCTTCAAAACACATACATGCAGCCACTGGCCACACGGTGCCCCATATTTATATTTTTATACTCAGCATATCTAGCTTACTGTTGTTCCCTTTTCAATCTTGTTTCTACCTATGCCCTCCGAATTAAACAAAATCTTCGTTTCAAAGTGTCCCCACCGCAGAAAAGCAGTGCTGCCTCGGTTCTGGTTTCTCAGCTTTAACATATTTAACATCTCTATCTTTAAGCAGTGTTTTAGGCACAGCAGGGGGTAATGTGAAGGCTATGAAGCAATGCAAGAAGTTTTGCTTATTTGCCTTTAGTCATTTTCAACATTTATGATGATTTATTATTCAAACAATCCAGTAGCGCTTGTATTCCTTACAGTAATCTTATACTGGATTGTTTATCAGGAAATTCTAATCTGTTCGCTATATAGGCTAATCCGCTAGATTAATTCAACCAAATTCTGTGGCTGTGATAAAATAATAGGTAGCTTTTAATCTTTGCTGCATAGAATTCTTTTTTGTCCACATCTGATTGTACACGTAGTCAGTGAGTTGCTATACCAAAATAATAATTTTATTTTGGTATATTATAATAATAACTTAATTAAAAGTGGACTTTGCTTTTGTTTCCATGGCATCTATTCTCCTAAAAGGTTCATAACTCATAAGGTTAGATAGATTAGCAAATAAGCTCTAGTTGCATGTTGGGAACAGCCACATGCTATACAGGAGCCAAAATAATATTATTATAGAGGATAACAATGAAAACTTAACTAACACACATGAAAGTTGAAATGACATATACTATTGTGTATGTATGGCAGCATACTTAAGTAGACAAAACAAGACATAAGTCCCATTTTCTAACTCCTCCAAAACTGCATGCTCTGATCTTCAAAGTTAATTTCCATGTGCATAAAACGAGATTACAAAATTAGGAATTCAACCTTATTTTTTTAAATTTTGGTATGTAGATTTTTTTTTTACCTGCAGAATCAGTCCCGCAGACCAAGAGGTTAACCCTTTGTATTTTTAGAGGTTACAGGTTCTAGTTTTCAATGTATCGTGATCACAAAAACAATTTGTGGCTCTCCAAAATTTACAAGGATGTCATCAACTATAATGTCCCAATGTCTACCCTGCAAAATGTATCTTCTGTAACTTTGCGTCACCGTAGTCTTTAAGAGCCAAGGTTTTATACGCTCACTCTTAGCTGTATGTGTTTTTCCATCTTTAACCACACATGATATGTCTACAAATCAATGTTATAAAAAGTGCATTAATGCCAACATGTTGCAAGGACACAACTCAATATTATGTCAAAATAAAATAAATTTAGATACCTTGCAAGAGACTTCATCTCAACATATAATTTCATGAATCTCCAAATCCATATGAAACATTAACATAATTTTAATCTATACTATAAAAATAATGCAAGTGTATTCTTTTATTAAACGGATACTACTAAATATATGTATTCAAGTAAAAATGCTTATGTACTTTGCTCTATTTTCAAATAAATGAAATAAATACATTTCTTATAGCATGTTGTCTTTACCCTTTTTAAAATGGACATACTGGAGCATTTCTGGAGTACATTTATGGTCGTTAATAGAAAAAAAAACTATTTTCTATTGGGTTTGTTTCACTCTGGCAAATATAAACATAATTACTCTATTTGCTTGATTCTAAGATGACACCCCAAATTTTGGATTTTAAAATTAAAGAAAAAAATAAAAGGCCTCAATACAAGGCCCCACAGGGAAAAAAATCAAAACCACTGGTTTTGCTTTTGTTGCTCTCACTCACCCACTCCCTTTCACACTCTCATTCACTCTATCTCACACTCTCATTCACACTCAGTGTCTTCTTTCCTTCTCCACCAACTTCTTGAATGTTCCTTTCTCCTTTTCAGCAGCTCTGCTTCTTCTCTTGCCTCTTCTTCTGTCTCCTTTCTTTGTCCGTTTCTCCAACGTTTGGATATGACAGGCCACATGTTACATTTTTATACTCATGTAGCTTACAGCTAGGCATTTCCAGCTGATGGCCACAGACTGCAGCACCAAATTTAATACTGGGCATATGGAGGGATGTCAGGCAGCGGCCAACAGGGCATTCACCCGGAACAACAGAGAGTGAAGATATAACAGTTTTACTAATATAGGCACTGCAATTTATTTTTATTCTTAATTTTGTCTTTTAGTCACGTTTGCTGAGATCCATCTGACCAGCACACCTCAAATACAGGAGCTTGAAAGCTCACACTAATCTATACCTCCAATAGTCCTAGTTTTCTTAGGTCAGTTACATTTTTTGGGCACTGTCCTGCTGTCTCAGGTAGGTGTCCCATTCTCCCACTTTGGCAGGCAATGGGGATCATGGGCCAGGGAGAAAAATTCTGATCTCCCTTTGCTGGCCATAAGAGCTGTGTATGTGTAGGAAATTCAGAGGATGGGTGTGCTGTTGCAACACAGACATCAATTGTAGCTCCCACGTGGCCACACGTGACACTATGAAACAGCACCGCGAGGTGGCTCTTCATGTAGGGCCACTTCCAGAGTCCCCCTCCAGCCTCTTGCCATATTCCTCCGTCACATGCATCTCAACTTGGACATTTTAGGGGGTAAGCCAATGGATTGGGGAGATATATTCTCTAGGCAGCTATAGTTCATAGCATCCAGGTGATAAACCATTGCCAACAGCAATAAACAAGAAGCTGGTGCTAAGTTTCAATTTGACTTGAATTCCCTCAACTTTCAAGATGACTATTGCTGCTTAAACCCTGAATAATATAACTTTCTATAATCTAAATACATTATTTTAGAAAACCATCTGCATTTATTATGGATAGCACACTCACAATGACCAGTTTTAACACTATTCCGCAGCTTCATTTCAATTTATATCCAACAACCAGTAAAAACCATCCGCTGTACTTCTGCAAGAAATAATCCGAAATAATCAAATCTCTTTTAAAACCTTTAAGAATCCTCAGGGTAGAATAAAGGGAAAACAATAAAGTTAACCTTTTTAAGGATTCTCCGATCATTGGCAATATCCTAGCAGCATAAGCTAAATGGTCCAAAACCAACTTTAGTTGTTTCATTTTAATTTTGTTGCTGCCAAGAGCTAAAGCTATCAGTGTTTCGGCTTTTTCACTTTCTCATTTGGCAGTACTCATTCCATCTTTACTGAATAATGCCAAGATATTTCATCTCAGTCCTAGTCAATTCCATTTTGCCATTAGCTAATGTAATGCCAAAATATTGAACCATAAAGCATTGTGTCTTCAAAATGTACTCACACACAAAAGATCCATCTATAATGTAAAACAAAATAAAACATATTTTAAACTTTAACTAGAAACTATAGAATGTAGGCAACACAAAATGATGGCATTAGACAGAGCAGTCAATGGAAAAAGAGTTGTCCAACCTTGATTATAAAATGCGTATGTGGAGAAAATTGTATGAAAGCTGTTGTTTTGCACCTGGAGTGACACACTTTCAGCGGGCCGAGTTGACTTCTTTATGAAAAAAAGTAAATTTAAGAAATATAAAATAGAATGACTGACAGCAATTAGTCATGGATAAGCGGATAGCAACCTTGCTCCATGCGTCATGAGGTCTTAGCAATAATTATTCCTTGGAATAAATCTTCATGTTACAGTTTTCCTTTTTACATAAATGCCTTTTCTCGAGTTTTCTCAAACCTTAATGCTGTTCATTCAGCATTAAGGAGACTTTCATGAAAACTCACTGATTTAACTATGAGCCCTTCTTGTAGAATTACATCCATGCCCACACACACACACAATTACACATCCATGCTCACACACACACACACACACAATTTGTAAGGGTTTCACTCTGCCTGCCTGGACCCTGTCTATTTTATACATTGCCATGCCTACCTGCAGCCACTAGTGGCCGGGGGCTTCCCTCTCAGGAGCCCCCGTTTAATTATTTGGGACAGCTAAGCCACGTTATCTGGACATCAGCCCTGCCTTTATATACCTGCTCTACCCTTCACTCTGGGCCTTTGCATCGGGGTCTCTGCTTCCTAGCCCTGTGCTGGTCCTACCAGTTCTTTTTTGGATTCTACCTGTTTTTCACCTGGCTTGTCCTGAACTCGATCTTAGCTTCTGATTTGGCTCCTGTGATCTCCTGGAGCTTACCTGGCTTGTCCTGACCTTGCTCTCGGCTTCCGGTTTGGCTCTTGTTCCTGTGATCTCCTGGTATTGACTCGGCTTGCCTGACTACATGTGCCCTGTCCGAGGGCTCCCTGCGGTGTGCCCTGTCTGAGGGCTCCTTGCCATGTGCCCCGTTTTGCGGGCTTCCAGCCGTGTGACTTGTCTGAGGATTTCAAGCCTTGTGCTCTGCCAGAGGAACAAGTCCGCTCCGTGGCCCCCTGTCTCAAGTCCGCTCCTACTCCCCTGTCCCAAGTCCGCTCCTACTCCCCTGTCTCAAGTCCGCTCCTACTCCCCTGTCTCAAGTCCGCTCCTACTCACTTGTCCCAAGTCCGCTCCTACTCCCTTGTCCGAACTCTATATCCTGCCGTGGTACATGTGACTCCTGTTCTGCCAGCACACTCCAATGTACTCTGTTTTCTGCCAGCCTTGTGTGTTTTTATTTGCCTGTTTGCACCTACCTACCAGTCATGATACATCGTGGGTTACAGACAGAGCCCATGGTATCCTCTTCAACTGGTCTCCTACCTGGCCTGCTTGCCAGAGTCCTGACACAGTTACACATCCATTCTCACACACACAGTTACACATTCATGCTCACACACACACAAGAACACATCCATGCTCAAAGACACAATTACAAATCCATGCTCACACACACACACAATTACAAATCCATGTTCACACACACACGATTACACATCCATGCTCATATACATACATCCGACTTCCCTCCCATCCCTGCTTATGTCTCACTGCTCCTGCAGCTTTCCCTCCAGCTGCTTGCACACTGTGCAGGCAAGCCTTGGTTTCACCATGGGGCCCTGTCTCCCTGTGCCAGTTCAAAATAGTTTAGAAAGAGCCCTTCTGACCTGCACTGGTGCGGTCCAGGTCGGAAGGGCCCTTGCTAAACTCTTTTGAATTGGTATGAGGAGACAGGAACAAGGGGCTGCAGGCAGTCGCCCCGGGCCTGTGGTTACGTCAGTGGACCCAGAGAGTGTACATGAAACTGAGCCTGAAGAGTGAGACAAGTGTTCGCTGCCCAGACCAAGCACCGGGGACTCATATGCACCGGTAAGTTGGGGGTGGGGGCATAACACAGGAGGATCCAGGTCCCCTGCATCGCTGCGGGGGATCTGGATCTTAGTCTCATAGTCAGACCTATTTGAGGTCTGATTATAAGACGACCTTGATTATAAGACGAGGGGTATTTTTCAGAGCATTTGCTCTGGAAAAAAACTCATCTTATAATCGAGCAAATACGGTATTTATTTAGGAGGGATAGGGCAAATAAAAGAAGTATAGAGTCTAAGCCTATATGTAAAACCAGCGTTCATGGCTCATTTTAGGGCTGCTATTTTTTATGGGAATCGGAAAAGTGTAGAATCACTAGTAACTGATCCAATTCCCAGGACACATTGTCAAATAAAAGGCACTAACTGCTCGACCACGTGTAAACATTTAGGAAACTTAACTCCGCAATTCTTCCTAATGAACAACTTAAAATTACCAGTCTATGCAGATAGAAGAAAACCTCTGGGCAGCCATTTGAGATCAAAGTAATTAAACAATTAGGTTCATTGAAAGGGGAACGCTAATGGAAAAATAAATACTTTTGTTGGAGCCTTAAATACAGTGCTGTATTCAGTAATGCAGTTTAGCACTGAGGAGAAATTATTTTTATTTGTTTTGTTTTTATTTGGCCTGCCAGTCCAATGACACATTAGCAATAAGAGGCATCATATCACTGCATATTAACAAGAGATTACATCATATGAATAGAATGCCAGATTTATTATATTATATTAGTCAAAGGTGACATCATACCATATACGTTTCAGATCCACTGTCAACAGCCCTTGCAGGTATAGGGTATTAAGAAGACTCTTAAGTAACTCTATTTATTCCTAGCGAACAAGTATATGCAGAGACAAACTGTGAATGTTTATTCAGAAAATGTTGCAGCCAACATTTTAATAACATGTTTAATAATATATCCATAGCAAATAGCCTTCCAAACTCTAATACCTTCGAAAAATGTAACATTTATATTAAAAATGTATATGTTTTCTAAACTCCAGTACCTTCACAAATGTAACATTTCAGTAAATAACATAATTGGAAGATGCAAAGGGACTTCTTTTCTACAAATGGTTTTGAGACATCAAGATAAACGAGCCGTAATAGCAGGAAGACCTGCTTTAAGTGATGACTATTTTTAAAGAATAACATTAAATTCAGTAGCTGTTCTTCCATATTATAAATTATTAATTGCTTCTAAAATATATGATATTGAAAAATGCAGGCAGAAATTAACGCTATGAATTACCAGATATTAAATGTGGCACAAAACGTGTCATTTTAAGCAGAGTTTTTCCAGCAAGCTGATTAAAAGAAAAATCTCTATTTGTAAATACTGTACATAAGGCGGAAGAGCGCAGCAGCTTCTGAAACGGGAGGCAGGCTTCACTACAACAAGGCAACTACACGTAATACAATGTCCCTACATTACAACTAGGATTATGGTGGTCTTTAATTTTATTTGGTGGTTCGCCTTCAGGGAGTTTGAGCAGCAATGCTGCTGAAATAATCATCCACTCTTATAAACCTTCTTAAAATATACTGATGCTTGCATGTACAAACATGCACAAAACGGATAAAAAATAAACTGTACATCAGAAGGCCAAAAAAGTGGGCATTTCTTATTTTTATTGTAAAACTATACTGCTAAGGTAAGCCAGATAAATAATAGATGTCTCTAGACCTAGCCTTACCATGGGCAGTAATCATCTTTGGCATCACGGTATGTTCAACAGCAAACTTAACAAAAGAGGAAAAATAATAGAAATCAGGTTAAGGTTCCTGGTATATATTGTTTATATATTGTTTGTTTTAATCTGTAAATATAATTATATACTGTATTTTAAAAAAAAAAGGCATATAATGTAACATTCAAAAACATGATGTAATCTACCTCATACCAGATTTTAGAAAACTATACATTTGCCCTTAAAATTAATAATGGTGATAGTAACAGTGCAAACTATTGACTGTTAAATGTCTTTCTTAGTTGACTCCAAGAGTCTCCAAGTAAAGCCTTGCTTCCCTGGGGTCTCCTGGTCAGTTCTTTATTTTTGCCCACTTCCATGCCCATGTTTTGCCCTCACCCACTTGCTTACAGTATTCTTCTTGCCCAGTTTACTCTTGCTAAATGCTGTCTTGAGCTAGCCCTGTCCCCATGCAGAGTCAATCCTCAAGAAGAAGCAGAGCTCTAGGTAACTCACCATTAAATCCCATTCAGAAAGACATGCAAACTCAAGAGCCCAGCAATAAACATATTGCATGAAAAATATAACTTACCTACAAAAAATACTACTACTATTTAATAGTAAAACATTGTTGAATCAAATTATGGCTTATATTTATAATTTGAAATCAACTTAAGAACCTATTTAAAACTTAATATTATTGTAACTGTAGTCATCTGAGCATAAGCTTGTCTTCGCTACCTGCTGGCAGACTTTTTCTCATGGGCACCTTCTAAAGCAACCTGCAGAACAACCTGCCAATTCAGGAGCATAACAACTCATTTGGCTTGCCATGTGTTGCAGTGTATTTTCCCACTATCCTCCAGAAACCGATGCACGGTTTTACATATTTCCCAGCACTGGGAAATTGACATTTACAAGAGAAATTAATTGGAAGTGGTTCCGGTGTTCTCTTCTGAAGCATATCAACGAAACTGATGGACTTGTGTTTTTTAATGCTTGACTACTTTTGAATGCCCAACATTTAAGTGCCACGTTTTTGCATAAAATACCTACACCAAAATGTTTTGAAAAACACACATTGTTCTTGATGATATATTTCCTAATAGCAAAAGAGGAAATCTGCGGATTTCTGGGAAACATTTGTCTTAAGAGATGATTATAATTGCTTCAATAAAATTGGCATCCATGAGGAGTGTCAGTAAAGACCATTATGCTCTTAACTAGAAACAAAATATAAAATATTACCAAATCGTTCAACATTCAGATTAATCAGAAAGTATTTGTTGGCACCATTCTTAAAGAGGCTTTTAGCTTTCTCAGTAACATCTAAACGAGCCATACCCTCTAATTTTTAAACTATACAGAAAATAAGTAAATAGATGTTATGTACATTCTCCTTAAAGAATTGACTATGTCATTGTGTGTGAACTTAAATTTATTGATGGCTCTAAAGTTTAACAGATACAATTATTTTCATTTTTTGCTGCATGGTTTATGCATATTTGAGGATGTTCTTATAGCTGTTGGGTCACATTATTCCCCAAAAGAAAATGCTATGGAATTTTCATTAAATACTTCAATAAGGCACAATTTAACTTTGTTTTGAACTTTGTATTTTTCTATGTTCCCAATATTGTAAAACAACATTTAACATTTCAGAGACCTTTATTCAAAAAGGAAAAATCACATTACTCCCTATTTAAGAGAGACATATCAGAGAAATGTCTGATGGCAGCTTATAGTGAATCGATCACTCTTCCCAAATCTTACATTTTATATCCTCTACACTAAATAAAGCTATGTAGACCTGCTGCCTTTGGTCTAAGGCGCCTCGACCACAATATGCCGCTGCTCTTGTGTATAGTATGAAAAACAATTCTTTCCGCATGACCTAAAATTTTCATTCTGTTATCTTATATATTGTTAAGTAAGTTGCTGATTGTTAGTTCAGGTAGCCTTTGTAAGGGTGGACGAGTGAAGGGAGAGTAATTGAGGGCAGGTTATTGATTGCACAATGCTGGCCCTGCAACAGAAATCTCAGCTTCCATGTGAACTTTTACACAGAATATTTCCAAATCCATTAGCCTTTGCTAAACACAATCTATAGGTAGTTTTAACAAATGAGTATAGTTGTGTTTAAAGGTGTGATGGCAAATGTTCCCCTTATAAATTATAAAGTAAACACAGACTTTTTAAACACCCTTCTGTAATCTGCAACCACTATTGTTAGGCATCCCACAGCGGAGGTAGGTTGGAACCTCGTTGCAGAGAGACCTGTTATGAAATCTGTTATGCTTAGTGCAGACAAGAGGAGTGCCGGAAACAAGCAGGCGGGCTGGAGCAGGTATGGCACACTGGGCAAATACCCATATGGAGGACATCTCTCCATAAGCACCCAATCTGCCACTCTAGCAGCAGGTGCTGTCATGAGTGGCCACCAACTGGATATGTGAGCATAAAAACGTAATGTGCGGCTTGTCAGATTCAGCTGTCATCCCCAGTTTCTTATGACAGTTCTAAAAATCCATATGCTTGGTAGACTGCTGACTGCAAATAGTGCACTTTTTTTTCTAGTACTCTTACAATTGAACAGGATACAGAGGAACCACAGAAGAACTTAATTTTTGACAGAATTCAGAAAAAGATCCAATATCACCAATACTATTTTTTAAATGACCTTCTTTTAGTCATATATACTTCAACAATACTCCCTAAGAAAAATGATAGCGATGAAATTACAAAATGTTCATGCCATCATCTTCCTGCATTGCAGGCTAGGCACATTAAAATATGCCGAACTGAAGGCTATGCATTTTTTTAGTGTGTGAAACCTGGTAATCTTTCTCACCTCCAGTTGTGCTCAGAGCGTGACTATCAGCAAGACAGAGGTAATAGATTTGGAATTAGACATTGTCATCTATTTATCACTGCTTGATGCAAACACTGTAAACAACTTAATTTGCAGACTGCAGAAATTCACACATCAGCAGCACCAAAGAATATGCCGCCGTATATCAACGGATTGAAAAAAAGACATAGGATTCTAGGACAAGTACAGTATTTCAGCTGCTAAAGCAATTTTCATTTGCTTTAGGAACTCTACCTTGTTTTTACTTTAAGCATTGCTAATGCTACCTGGTATCTTTGATAAAGACTTACTTACCACTCTCTGCACAGTTTTGTGGGTTTTAGTTCCCGTTTACATTATTGGTCATTCTATTAATTGTGAAACCTGATTTGTGCTGTGATTACATTTTATTGATAGCGAGGTTTGTGTTGTCTTTGACAACACAAATAATGGGCATCCTAGTAATTGTGAAACTTGATTCATGTTGTGAGCATATTTTATTGGTTACTAAATGGTTATATTTGTCATTATCTGTATTTAGTGGTCACTCTTCTTTTTTATTTCACATAAAACAAATGGAGCCACATTACAACTCAGAACTCTCTGTATTCTCAGGCATCATTCTGATCTCAAGGCAAAAGCTAACATAAAATGAAACAATTTTCTCTCTTTGAACAAGTATGGTAAAAGTAATAGATAGTAATAGGGAAAAGTAGAGGGACCATGTTAGGAAAACATTATTGATTCTCTGTTGGGTCCACTTTTGTCTCTGCTTGTTGATTTTAGTTGGTCACACCATACATGGCTTACCATGGCAATAATAAGAACAACGGTTTTGATTTTCACAAGAGCAGAGTTGGAGTTAGAGGAACATTTTACAAAGTGGAGGAGTATGATGGATGACGAATTGGATTCAGTGGTAGATTTTAGATGGCTAGAGTCTGAAGTTGACATTTGAAGTAGGTTGCACCAGTTCGTAAGAAGGATTACCCAGATTGGCTAAGAATGTAGCAACTATTTCTATCATTCAGATATTTTTTATGACAATTGACATGCTATGACCGTCATGACTTTAAACGGGTGTAGAAAGCGATCTACGGTTGCTTTCTTCACCCAAACGGTGTTGCTGTAATGCCTTGATGTCAAGGCATTCAGCAACTCTGAGTTCCTCCATACACTGTATGGTGGCAGACACCCGTTTTAGAAGAGCTTAGGAGGTGATCAACGATCTTCTCCTGGGAAAAAAAAAACTATATAACTTGTGTGGGTTCAGTAAATGGGAAAGAAGAAAATTACAGCTAAACACGAGCACTGCAGAAATGTTAAAACAGCTATTGTCAAGAAGGGTACAAAAAATAAAATCAGCCATTTTCACGAAGGGGTTAAAATACCCTGCCATTTTCATAATTTATATCACAGCTTTAAAAACATCCTAAAATGACCAATAAATATGATAGACTACTGGTTAGCTTTCTATAAACAGGAAAATCATTAAGTTCTCCATTTAGTCATCCTCTAAATATGAAATAACACTAATTCCGAAGGTAGATTTTTCAGCAAAATGTCAGTGCATGGACTTATGATCCAGTTTGTAGAAACTGGCTTAGAAACTGTAGCAATTTCAGTTCATAATTACAAATACAACTGCAACATTATTTGTCCTGTGTCCTGCCCTGCTTCTGGAGAAAATTCAGTGTCCTGTACTTTTAAAAAGTCAATAATTCAATTTGGGCGCATAAGAGCAAGGTCTTCTTCTCTTTCTGTTGCAACGTGTCATATGTATGTTAATGTTATTTATATATTTTTGTATAGTGCCAATGTTTAGCCTTTTTGTTAAAATTTCATATTCTCCCTCTTTGTAATAAAGCTTCAGAATTTGCTGGCATTCTTATTAAAATGTGAGCTCCAAATCAAAAAGAATTAGAATAAAACATCATATCTTTAAGAACCCAATCTTTCAATACATACAGTATCTGTAGCTTTTTTTACCACTAGAATGTAAAATATGTATAGTTTAATGCATTCATCTTAAATATGAAGATTTTTTAGTATAGTTTTTTGACAGTTCCTATCATGAGAAATCTTGGAACTTCACTCATGATTACAGATGCTTCCATGCAATAAAATGCAAACAATAACTGATCTGTCTTGCCAGTTTAGACCCAGTAGCTTTCTTTAGATGATCCATGGAGGGTAAAAAAAAACTATATTGGTCTCAAGGAGTACTTTCCTTTGTCTGACAGTCCAGCTATCTTGCATGAAAGGGCTTTGCCTCCTTGGAAAACATGACAATATTCAGTTTGTATTTCTGATTCCCCAACCATGGATCTTACTCCCTAGTTTGCCCGTTACTGTAGAAATGGTCTCCGACTCAGATTTTGGATTCTTCTATTTTGTATCTTGTCTCCGATCTCAGACCCACTGCTGGGCAAACCCTTTTTGAATGGTGTGTTCACCAAGTCTGGGTCGTTTGTTCATGAGTGGCACCTGGTACCTACAGTCTGCTCTGACTGTCCCACAAACCATGAGAATTATTCATGAATTTACTAAAACCTTCACGAAATTAATTTGTAAAATAAACTCTTTACATATAAAACATAATTTCTATGGATACAATTTTATCTGAGCAAAGACTTAAACTAAGAGTTTCTCTCTGGAGGCACTGAGGCATTGAAATACATTTTCACTTTTCCATTTTGTTGTTATTAAAGCTTTTCATTAGGACTACAGTATACTTATTTGTATCAATGAATTATTAGATTTTGCACATAAAAAATGTATTGTTGCAGGAACAATGCTCTCCTACACACAGATTTACAACACAAAACACAATGGATTGCCAGAGACCATAGGTTGTTACATATTGATTACACAAAAAGGATTTAGAGACAGAAAAGGGGGACAAAGACTAATTACCTTCATTAGAAGGGAAACAAGCACAGCATGAAAATCCGATAAATGATTTAATAGCAAGGTGTTTTAACAACTGTTAACAATGAACTGCAGATTGTACTGGTCTCAAAAGAACATACATTTAATATATGTCATCACAGTCCTTAATTTACTTTTAAAGGAAAATTATTTTGCAATAAATAACCATATAATTTAGTATTACATCTATTTACATTTAGCAGCCATGAGAGAAATGTGTACGCCTGTGGACTTGCCAACATGAACAATTGCAATATTTAACTTCTACTAAAAGCAAAAGCATAGCAAGTACCAGGTCAAACTGGAACAGTGTTATCTGAGTGTTTCTGGGCTATGGTTATGGTATATATCTTCTGGCTATGGCTATGTGTGCAACACGTGCAAGTGCTCATTGCGATAATCTATGGAGAGACTATGGAGAGACAACACGTTTTCCCTTTAAATGAGGGTGTTTCCCGCTGCCGTCAGCAGGAACTCACCCAATGTCAGCAGAAACTCCCCTGAAGTCAGCGGGATCTCCTACCGACGTCACGGGACCGCCTGCTGTATGGTATGGTGATTAGCTGTAGAAGTGATCACATGCACATGAAGTGTTCTCCTGTAGACTGCTTGCATCATGGAGCGGTGATTGCAGTGGTGAGGGAGAAATTTAAAACAATGACATATCAGGTTCGTCTTGGGCACTCCTCACTCCCTGCCCACTTCACCTCCAACTATAGTATATTTTTGGCAATATCTGCATGACTGCCCACCGTCATAAGCAGGGCTTCCTACACCCAAGGGGGCTCGAGGCCAGAGTCAGAAAGATGCCGGGTATGGTCTTTGGTCCTGCAGGACCAACTTTTCATTATGTACCTGATATGTCATTGGTTGTGAAACATAGAAACATAGAAAGTGACGGCAGATAAGAACCAGTAGGCCCATCCAGTCTGCCCAACCTCTGAGTACTTTCCTTTAGTACTTGCCCTTATCTTATATCTAGCTTGGCCTTATGCCTATCCCATGCTTGCTTAAATGACTTTACTGTATTAACATCTACCACTTCTGCTGGGAGGCTATTCCATGCGTCCACTACCCTTTCCGTAATGTAATCTTTTCTGATGTTACCATTAAACCTTTGCCCCTCTAGTTTATACTTGTGTCCTCTTGTTGTGGTAGTATTTCTCCTTTTAAATAAACTCTCTTCATTTACGTTGTTGATTCCCTTTAAGTATTTAAATGTTTCTGTCATATCCCCCCTGTCCCGTCTTTTTTCCAGGCTATATAGGTTAAGATTCTTTAACCTGTCCTGGTAAGGTTTATTTTGTAATCCATGAACCATTTTAGTAGCCCTTCTCTGAACTTTCTCCAACATATCTATATCCTTCTGGAGATACGGTCTCCAGTACTGTACACAATACTCCAAGTGAGGTGATCTGTACAGCGGCATGAGCACTTCGCTCTTTCTACTGCTAATACCTCTCCCTATACAACCAAGCATTCTGCTAGCATTACCTGCTGCTCTACGGCATTGTCTACCTACCTTTAAATCCTCAGAAATAATTACCCCTAAATCCCTTTAGGTTAAACATCCCCACGGAAACAAGCATTTTGGCTATTCCGGGTGTGTTGCATTAAAACCAAGTAACAAATCATGACTAGACTCATCCAGTGCTTTGCCTAGTGTTTTCATTTGTAGCCTGCAAGGTTCTAGGTACATACTCAGAAATCATGGCTCTCAACATTTCAGCCCCCTTTGAATACACTGTACAGCGCTGCAAAATTTGATGGTGCTATATAAAACAAAAAAATAATAATATATGGGAGTGGTTGGTGGTGGTTAGAAGGGCTTAACCATGACTTCTTAGGTGACCTAGAAGAACCTTGTTGATATAGATGAGTAAGGCATCTCAAAGAATAATAGATTTTATGAACACTGTTCAATGTATAGAACACTTCCCTGCTGTTTCTATCCATTGTTATCTTTATAGCTGTGATAAACTCTAACCCAGCATACAGGCACAATTGGGAGGTTTGAAACCCGAACTCAACAATTTTAACAGGTTTTTATTCCCCACATTCGTCTATATTCGTAGTGCAATCGGGCCCCTTCGTAAGCACGTCCGCTGTGCACAGCGACAGTCTCGATCCTACACGGAGCAGGGTGCATGTCGGATGTTGTAGTCGATTCCCTGATAAGCAAGCAAACGCGACTTAGACTTGGAAAACTACTACTCCCAGAATCCCGTGCGAGCCGCCGTTTAAAGATGGCCGCGACCTTACTGCATTATCGTGTTTGTGTGGTACCATCGGTGCATAGTTTGCAGCCAGGCTACTTTATTAAACACTTCTGCGGTGATGGGAGAGGACAGAGAAGAGCCAGCACCGTCTGCAAACATGCCAGAGACACAGGGTACATCGAGTCTTAACATGTTGTCTTCCCACTGGGTGCAAAGTGGAGGAAATGTACTACAGACACATTATTTAAACTATAACAAGAAATACAATAAATTAAATAATTGGCACACATCTATAATGTATCGATTCCCCCGTTTTTGTGTTATGCAATATAGTTTTCATAGCCATGGTGTGTTTAGACATGGAATCATGTTTATTGATGTGTATGCAGACCTTTATAAAGATGTGACGTACAAAATAGCAATACCTATTGACAGGAGGGAAGCCTGTGCGCCTTGAGACTCTTCCCAATATACTTTGTTGAAGTAGAAGGTCTAACAGAAATAGCCATTTATTGGAAATTGGGTCCAATGGAATCCCAAAAATGGATACACTTTTCCTTATTTTCCAAACAGTGCTTAGGGTCTTATGCGCTTATTGCAGTATGACGCCTCTAGCATAGTCCGTTATAGCCACATAAACTGTATCTGTAATCACTCTCGCTTTTAGACATATGACAATGAGCTGTTTAAAGTGTACTTAGATTTTAATTGCTCTCCGTCATATGAAAGGATGTGTACGTTAAATTTTTTTAAGCTTGGTGTTTTGTGACGTAGTGGCGGGCTAAGCAATATATGGGCATATGGTGTTACGCAATCCCTGGTATTTTTTGAATGGTATGCACTGAATTATTGCTTTGTTATGTGTACTTATTGGTCATTATTCTTATTCTAGCAGCAACTTGGGAATCTGAATTTGTTTGCCTTTTATGTTTTTTTTTTGTTTTGTTTTTTAGTTTGTGCTCGCCTCTATTGTATATTTTTTGCTATTACATTTGTTTGGCTCATTTTTGAACTGAATATACTCTTACTGCACATTGAGAATGTAAAATTAAACTTAAAAGTCGAGGTGGCCTGTTGAGCTTTTCCACTTGCACAAAGCGGTTTATTCACTAAAGGGAGAGTTGTTATTTGAGTTGTGCTCTTAGCGCTTCATTATGAAGGGCCACACAGACATGGTCAACCAAGTTCTACATGCAGCAGAAGCTCTGTGAGGCTCAACAGTCATAATGTATAGTAAAGTCAAGGAGCTGAAACACAAATCCCCGTATAGGGTTAAATGAACTGTCCATTATACTAAGCAAATAACCTTGAGCGGATCTGTTGTTTTATTCTTCCCTCTGTAGGTTTAATTATATAAAAACAAATTCAGCTCACACATTGTGTAACTTTAGATGCTCTACTAAGCCTGTGGTGAACCTGGTGATCCCCATATTTGTGGATGGCAGGTCCACTTAAAAGTACTGAGTACAGAATATGAAGATAGATTGACTAGGGGAATAGAAAACACAACATGTTCAACTGGCTCTTATCTTTTGTCAGGTTCTGTTCTTTATAACTAAAAGGATCAATGAACAATCATAGTGTTGGATTACTGTCAGAACTAAAAGCCTCCTAAGAGAGCTTTACTGAATAGAAACACAGATTGCACAAAGTGTTCAGGCTAAAATCCTTACGGATAAAGCCATTGATTAGTCTGCCCACACAGGTGTATGTTTTGTCTTGCATTGTACAAAACCGAGTTGTATCCTATGTACCTTCTCACTAAATCTCTATGAAAAGGAAAGTATTAAGAAGTGTATGAAGCCATAGCTGGTTTTAACATGATGATTTTTGACTTGCTACCAGTTTATATGTATGAAAAAACCACAGATTCACTAACTTGACTTTTCTGGGGTTGTTTGGTTGTAGAAGATCCTGATTTTGACACAATAAACACACATATTAAGGCACCACTTTTTGATTTGCCTTCATAGTTTACTTTCTGTATTTTTATAAAACCTTCTTGTTATAACTTCGGTAGCACAGGGGTGAAATGTCGAGTATGAGCTGCTAGGAAGGAGAATTGTTTTAATGTGAGCTCGGGTATCTGAACACCGTAAACCATACTTGTAATGTTTTGTTGTTGCAGATCCCTGCGTTGGAAAAGTGTTGTTGGCCTTGAAATCCATGCTCAAATTAATTCTGAGTCCAAGCTATTTTCAAGTTCCAGAGTGCAGTTTGCTGCTCCTCCTAATTCTACAGTTTCATTCTTTGATGCTTCCTTGCCGGGTACACTGCCTGTAAGTAGTTCATTTCAGTTTATCTTCATGGAAAGAGGCTTTATTTTTTTTTTTAAATGTGGAGAAATCAATGATTGGAATATGCAATATGCAATAGAATTTTTTTTTTTTTTGGGGAGCCGTGAAATGAGTCAAAATTCTTATTTTCTTCTCCACTAACAAAACTGCAATATGCATTTAAAAATAAAAGGTCTTTTTGGGGACTTCAGTGTTTCTTATGGCTATACTGACTTTTGTATTAATGAGATCTTGATTTCTATTCCTTTATCATTTATTCTCAAACTTGTGTGCTAAAAATGAATATTTTGTCTCTGGAGCAAAAAATGCCACAAAACAATTTGTAACAGTTTGTTATTGTTTATATTGTATTATATGTTTAACTTATTTTACTGACTTTGTTATAACAGCATAACAGAATCTACTGGCTCTATATACATAAATGTAATGTAATGGTGTTCAGCTAGTAATGGCTGACTGTATATCATGAGAGCTGCAGTTAGTGTGTAGTGTAGGTCACCACAACAAGTCCATAGCTACAATTCCCATCAAGTTAAGTCAGCAATATGGCTGCTTAATATTATTGTAGATACAGAAATATTGCTTGTACCGTAGACTTATTGTAGCCCCCTCCCCCAAGCTCAATTTACAGTTACCAGCTACTATTTCTACTATTGCTGGCTCAACATCATATTAGTAACAATCAAGAAAAGTTGATTGTTGTGTAGTGTATTATTTTGAGATATTACAAAAAAAAAAAAATCAAATAATCTTAGTTTTTTGGCTTGGAAGCAAAATAGGTAGATTTCCAGCTGATGGCTGAGAATCACGTGATGTGCATTCCACAGCGGCTGCAATGTCAATCCATACTGATACACAAATTAACCCGTGACACTTCAGTTATACTTTCTTTCCCATGATGCTTTTCATACCAGACTGGGGTGCAGACAGCTAGAAGAGAGGAAGAGAGCCAGCAAACCAGGGCTGTACAGAATAGAATAAAACCTTTTTTTCTGGCTCCCAGGTGCCTTTACATCTAGTTCACCTACTCCAAAAAGGCCTTCCTTCCGTCCCCCCCTCACTTCTGCTCCAGTGGGCTTCTTTGAAATTCCAGGAGGGGCAAGTGCCCTCTCTTGCCGACTCTGGATGCCCATTATGTAAATTACGCAAAGAGTATGTTTGGATAGAAAGTGATATTATTAAAAATATTTGTTTAAAAAAAAAAAAAAAGTACTGTTGCTGTTTAGCTGTAAATTTTCTTTTCTCTCATGTACCCCACACAAATTATTATATATATATATATATATATATGAGTAGAGCATACTTTAGATACCATTATTTTGTTCATATCAATACCCAGGGTATTTCAAATGCTAGTACTTTAGTACTATGTACATGCATTAATTCTACCACCAGTTTGGGGTAGTTTTTTTTTTTTTTGGAATTTTCTTTTAGGCACATTGTAATTTGGATATAAATTTAAACCCATGGAGCCACGTTACTAGAAACCACTTCCTTGTGTCAAGGGTATTACAGGGCTACCATTACAAATCCCCCTGCGGGGGGCGGTGTAGCCAGTGCTGTGGGGCGTCACGGCAATCGCCAAGAAAGCATAGGGTGCCGGAATTCACAATTGCAGCAGCATGGCTGGTCTCCACGAGGTGAGAGGGGGAGTGTGTGTAAGAGAGAGAGAGTGTGTGTATATGTAGGGCTGCAACTAACGATTATTTTCATAATCGATTAGTTGGCCGATTATTTTTTCGATTAATCGTATTAAAAAAATGTAAATTTTTAATTTATTTAAAATAATGTGGTAAAGTAACGTAGGATGTTAGAAACAAATGGCAGAATAAAAAAAACTTTGATAAAAATGCATTTCTTGTTTTTATTTCCCAACCTGCCCCCCAGTTATGCTCATGTGAGCCCAGACGTGCCACGCTGCCCTCCCAGACGTGCCACGCTGCCCTCCCAGACGTGCCACGCTGCCCTCCCAGACGTGCCACGCTGCCCTCCCAGACGTGCCACGCTGCCCTCCCAGACGTGCCACGCTGCCCTCCCAGACGTGCCACGCTGCCCTCCCAGACGTGCCACGCTGCCCTCCCAGACGTGTCCCACATTTGCCTTATACACCCTGATATGTCACTCCGTCCTCCCCAGGTATGCCGTATACCCCCCTGATATGCCATAGTGCACTCATAGATTTGCAGACTCGTTCACAGACACAATACTTTTATAAATAAATACAGAGTTAATATTCACTGCCCCAGGATTTAGATTCCCCTTAGTTTGCCCCCCTTTACCTCTAACTGCACCTTAAGTTAACTTTATTAAATTAAATGAACACTCAGTCCTCAGCATTAAATTAATCCTGAAGAGGAGACCCCATTAACTATACCTGCCCCTAAATTAACCCTTAAGACCCCATCAACCACAACTGCCCCTAAATTAACCCATTAACTATAACTGCCCTTAAATCAACCCCCACCTCCCCTAACTTTCAGCAGTGCAAACATTCATTTTATACTCAGATGAGTGTCACAGTCATGTGGATGCTACAGGAAATGGGTGGAGCCAATAAGCCATTTGGCCCCACCCCTTTCTTTCTCCGGCAGTGATTGCAGGGAGGGACTGGGAAGTAGGAGCTGCTGCTGTAAGTCACAAACTGATTATAAAACAAGGGGTGTTTTTAAGAGCATTTTCTCTGAAAAAAACCCTCATTTTATTTTGATTCAACTAATTGATAATGAAATTTGTTGGCAACGATTTTCATTATCGATTATTGTCGATTTTATCGATTAGTTGTTGTAGCCCTATGTATATGTATAGTTCTGCAGTTTATGTGTGTATGTACAGTGTGGTGTTAGAGTGTGTAAATGTATTTTAGTGTATGGAAATGTTTTCATTTTGTCTGGCCAATTCAATTTACCCAATCAAAACATACACTGGTACGCACTGCAGCACTTGTGTTTGCTCCGGGGAGCAATCACGCAGAGCCTCTGCAGCAGTTTTCGATGTTGCTGATTACAACAAAAAACGTTTGGCAGAAGAAAGTGACTTTTGATCACTTTCTAAAGCCATTTAACCCCATGACGTGCCAGGCACATCAATTGCATTTCTGTGATGCACATTGGGTTAAATAACAGTTGGTCTTCAAGTGGGTACCTCCAAGAAAAATGGCAATGCTACTTGTATACATTTCAAATGTACAAGTTTTATTGTAGTGAACAAGTACTACTCAGTTGGACCATCTAGCACAGTTCACAATAACAGATATATAACAGTTATATTTCATATGGATCACCTAAGTCTTAAAGTTTAACAACTAAGTATGCATTTCTCTTGAATAAGAAGGATTATAGACTATCGTTATGTTGTTTCCCTATGGTATGCAACAAAATTAAGCAGATATATCGCTTTTTTCAGCCTGACACTGCTGGTGGGAAAAGAACCCTATAATTTGTTATCAATGTTGTAACTAAATAGATTTGTGGCTTGCAAGCTGGTAAAAAATAGTCTGCTTAAGAGGGGATACAGACTTTCCAAATCAATGGCTTGAATAGTAGCAATATTATCTCACCACAGGATCCAGCCAATGCTGAGCCAACATCAGAAACACTATAGATAAAGCCAGAGTAATGTGAAACATAGAGGTATATTTTGCTATATGTGACCGTAACGAATTTGCCAGGTCAAGGTGCATTGCTAAGTCTCCAAAACATTTGATAGCAGTGACCCTGCGCACACTGCACAAATACACACACATACTTGTAAAACATTTCTAAATCGACAATATTGTGGTTTCTTCATTTCCAACAACCCCTGTAAAAATGTAACTAAGTCCTTCTGCTTTAGACACCCCATTTCTAACTCTATAACATGTACATAAGGACATGCCCCAGCAACTGGATTGCACCCACAAGATTTGTCCCTGCACACAGATTGCACCCAGATTGCACCCACAGTGGTCTCCTCATTCTCATTATATCTCCCTTTTTATCTCATCTTTTCCAGTTTTACTTACATCTCCTCTGATTTCATTTTATCCCTCCTTATTCTTCTTATCTTCTCCGTTTCTCCTATCTCCCCTTCTGACTAACCCTTCTTTTTCTTATTATATCTCCCCTTTCTCCCGATCTGTCACCATCTCTCTCCCCATCTCTGATTATCTGTCCTGTCCTCTTTATCTCAATATCTCCTTTTTCTTTATCTGTCCCCTTTGTGCCCATATCTTTTTCCTTTCTCACTATCTCTGCTCTTATTCGTTACAATGCTTGATTCAAGTATCTGTAATGTTATTTATTGCGCTAGAATAAAACACCTAGTGTAATAAGCACATGTATATAAGTTTTGCAACATATTATGCAGTTTGTCAATATCAGGACATACCCAATGAGTGGAAGTGAGTAATACAATTTGGGATTAATTCAAGTATAGATCCATATAGTGGTTGGTGATTTTCACATATGTCACTCTTACACAAGATTAAATATATTAAATAGTGTTCTCTTATCCTAGCAAAGCCAGCAATGCTATACTGAACCATATAAGTATCAGAATTGTGTATCACATGTTGAATACTTGCCTTGCATTGTGTGGAGTTCATTGGATGATATATTTTTAAAATACCTCAGCAAATGCAGATTTAAATAGATTACTTTAAGAGCAGGTTAATTTGACTAACAATGATCCATCATGCAGAAAATTGTTTCCCTAGACCAGATGTCTGATGTACCTCCTGCCTTCCAGTATTGCCATGTGGCTTTATAATGTGTTTAGGAGTTCTTTTATGATACAAATCAGTCTTTTGTTGAAGATAAAAATGCTACTGCAAATGCAGCACAGCTATATTTCCAGAGATATCCTGCATATAAAGATAAGTGGTGGAGTTTTTTTCCGTCAAATGTCATAGAAATATAGAATTTGAAAGGAGATAAGAACCATTGTGCCATTTGTTTTGATGTAAACACACACATCTTTACCAGTCCTTGTATTGGATTCAGGATATATTTTGAATATCTCATGCATGTTTAAATTGCCTCACTGTATTAGCCTCTACCATTTCTGCTGGAGGCTGTTTCATTTATGTACCACACTCTAATGTTAAATCTGTAAGTATCTAAATATTTCTATCATGTCTCCCCTCTCTCTTATTCCTACGAGCTATACGTTTTTTGTATCCTGCAAAAGATTTACTATTTTGGTAGCCTTCCTCTAAACTCCAAAATGACATAATCCTTCTGGAGAACTACCTGTGGTTTAGGCATATGGTAAAGCCATTCCAACACATTATGCGTAAATTATATCAGTACGTGTAAATTATATGTAAAGTGTGTGCCAATCACTAATATTGGTGCAATTCAAAATATTTATGTCCTTTCTAATTGAAAATAAATGAAAGCACATTCCAAACTGTAAAAAGAACACATTTTATTATGTATGAATTAAATAGCAAAATAAACTGTATTTTATATGTTAAACTTAAAAGGCTTGCTACTACAACCAAGGTTTTCTGTAGAGACAGATTGCAATACATTGCCTTTTAAAATTTAAAAAACGTCTGGCAGGTTGGCTAGATTACTTCTTATGCATAAGGTATTTCAATATTTGGGGGACAGCCCATCTAGGCATCTAGTAGTAAATGTGCAGAAATACACAGGGAGACTATGCTGTACAATTTGTACATATTGTACATATTGCACTTTATTTTATAGTTTCATATTTCTCCTGGTAACATTTAATATGCTAACTGAGGCCTGTAGAGTCTGAGATGTAACTCATGGCTTTTTTTGCAAATTCTCTGAGCATTGCATGGCTTGACCTCGGGGTAAATTTGCTGGGACGTCCACTCCTGAGGAGATTGGCAAATGTCTTGAATGTTTTCCACTTTTGAATAATTTTTCTTACTGTAGAATGATGGACTTTAAATTGTTTAGAAACTACCTTATAACCCTTCCCAGATTGATGGTCAGGACCAATTGCTTCTCGAAGATCGTTGCGGATGTCTTTCCAGATCAGCAAACTGCTAAAACTTCAGCTTTTATAGAGTTGGTCCCATTTGCTGATGATCAATTAGTTTCTATGGAAGCAGTAAGAATGCACTTAGTTTTTCACACAAGGCTTCACCATTTTGGCTTTATTTTTGTTGAATAAATCGTGACATGGGATGTCTACAACCAAACACACATCACATTCTCTGTAGTGTTCTGTGGGTATAAAATGGGAGCTTAATGATAATTTTTTGCGCCTCCCACACTTAATCTTATGGCCTTCATTTTAAGCACTTATTTTTTTGTGGCCTTGCACATTTCTATTACATTTATTCTGTATTTCTAGGTCATTAACAGAAGATGTATTGAAGCAGCTGTGATGACAGGCCTGGCTTTGAACTGCACTATAAATAAAAGGTCTCTGTTTGATCGGAAGCACTATTTCTATGCAGACCTCCCTGTGAGTATTTTTGTATTGCAAAAATGACGATATCTTATCTTTCACCTTGTGTGTGTGTTGGTAGTATGTTTAAAAGGTTTCAAAGGGGTTTAGAGTTACAGGGTTCAAAATGAAGCCAGGTACACTAGAACACCTGTGTGCAGTGTATACAAGACGCCATGTCTTTTGTGTAGGACATTTTGACGTACTTCATACAGCTCATATTCTGAAATACATAATTCGTTAATAATAACGAGTACTTATATAGGCATTACTTATGATCAGCAGTAGTGAACTAGCACCAAACTTGAGACAGCTTTCAATTTATTTCATAGTTCCCACAGTTTAACTACTGAAACTAATTTTCTTGGAGCAATACTTAGCTAGACGTGATTCTCAACACTGTCTTTGTACAAATGCTGCAGAAAAGTAACATCATGTAATATCTTGAACGGTCAGTGTTCTCTGGGGCAAAGAAAATGGATTACTTGTAGGAGCTTGCAAACTTTTTTGAGTGAGGCTCGATAACTGTGTATTAGTAAAACAATAGGAGACAACCATTTTTGTTTTAAGGCAATAAATACATGTTTTAATTCTTAATATGGACATCTTTTTAATGAAAATGAATTTGCTCTGACATTAGTGCTTCTGTGACCTTGTCCCCTTCTGCTCTGAGTGATAGCGAGAGGGAATCCATCAAGCCACACTGTACATATGTATAAACACTGAACGCTTTTCCTGTGATGAATTAACTTAATGTACTGTGTCTAGTAGTCCTGGGTATTTAATCATGCTTTTACGTCCTGCATTTTAAAAACAGCATTGAAATTCAGTCATGTCCTTCATTCAACATCGGTATTCACTTTATAAAAATTAAATAAATAAAAATGCTTGTTTAAATGGAGTTTAACTGAGGACAAAGCCCATATTCAGTTTCTAAAACTTAATAAAATGCCACATTCACATTTTAAATAACTTAGGACGACTAAAGGTTAGGTAACACTATATGTAGCTAAAAGTGATACAAGTGTATTGCATTAGACATATAGCCAGGGAGGTTTTTTTTAACATAACAAACAAGCCACAGGCGTAAACCATATTTCTGCATAAAGTATTCCTTTGGATGTTTTCATGTTACCCGGGGAAATAGATATGCTAATATGTACACTTATATTTTCATATGGATCACCAAGCATCCCTGGACAGAACAAAAGAAACTTTGCTAGAAAACCCAATTAAACCACCAGCCAGCAGTGATGTTGAATAATTAGCTTATTTCATGGCTAGGCAACAATTTAGGAAATAGTATTTCAAAACAAAAAAAAAAATAGTTTCAATGGCACATAAGACTAATGCTATAGATTTCATTATGGTGCTTTGGGGTCGTGCTACCTTACTCCTTAGTTGGCCAAACTTGACAACATTTGTTATATTAATTATTTTCATGTTCATGGTTAGTTATGTGGGTCAGCATTCCCATGAATGGTATATATGTTTCAGGTGTTGAAAAAAATTACATCAAAATCAAATAAAAAAAATAGACCTCCTTGAAAAAAATATGTCCAAATAAAAAAAACAATAGGAGCAAGTTATGCAATTGCTTAATGCTATTATTTAAATTATATTTGAATGAAGTTTGAGATATGATTGAGAGAAAGTGTTGCTGTGATAAAGTAGAAAAGATTTATTTTACAAACCTTAACTTTAACAAGACTCAGACACTGTTCTTTAATAGTATAGTCTGGGATAGAAGCCTCTGGTAACACACGGGTCCCTAATTGAATACATTGATGACTCATATGCTAAGCTATTGGATTTAATTATACATTAAACAATGATAAGATGAATTCCACTAACATCCTTTACAATGCTATGCAGGCTGGTTATCAAATTACTCAACAAAGGCTTCCAATCGCTACTAATGGAAACCTGATATACCGCCATCAAGTAGGAACCAAGTGGGATCAGATGGTAACCAAAAGTGTCAGAATCAAGCAGGTCCAGTTGGAACAGGACAGTGGCAAAAGTCTACATGATGACATAAGGCGACAGACCCTCATTGACTTGAATAGAGCTGGTAAGTCACATTTCCCTGCTTCATTAAGAAATCATTTCTAATGTAGTAGTATATATGTGTTTCATGGCATCAATAAGGTTGGTGTCTCATGGTCTCATAGTACTTGGTATAGTACTTAGTACATAGGACATTGCCCACCACCCAGATTGATCCACCAGACATTGCCCACCACCCAGATTGCATCCACAGGACATTTCCCACCACCCAAATTGCAGCCCTTCTCCCTCTACTTGTCTTTGTGCCTTGTCCTTACTGCTTTATATTTGCCAGGGGTTGGCCTTATGGAAATTGTCATGGAACCTGACATGAATTGTGGAGAAGAGGCCGCTGCTGCTGTGAGAGAACTTCAACTTATTTTGCAAGCCCTTGGAACAAGCTATGCAAACATGTCAGGTAAAACATTCTATTTGAAAATGTGTTTGTTAACATGATTTCCTTCCACTTTTATGTTTCATTGACACACATAACATTTATGGTACACAGTATTACCATGTCCTGCATTCATTTCATTCAAATGTGCTATTCAACCTAGGCAAAACATTAATTATGCTCTCTAGAACAATAAACACCTGAACCTCGTCAGATCTGTGATTTTATACCTTCCTTGAAAAGTTTAAACCTAACAGCCCCAACCATGTATATGGTACATGGTTTACCAAAGGCACTCAATGGTGTGGTGGTGCTCTAAGATCCCTTTTCAATGTTTCTTAAAAAAGTTTCAGCAGCCTTCTCTTGTCACCCTGTTTTGGTCTCTAAGTTTTAAAGTTTCTCAACAAGTTAGGTAGTGAGGGCCTGCCAGATAATGTTGTGTGGAAGGAGAGACTACCAGATTGTATTGTGTTTAGGAAGGGAAGAGGGGCAATTCTTAAGTGTTGTATGAGGAGGGGCTGCTGGACGGTGATTTGGGAGGGGGTGCCATGGAGGCTTTTGGAAAGTGTGGGGGGATGAAGGGCTGCAAGGGAATATAAAAAAAGAAAAAAAGAGAGAGACAGAAGAAACACGAAAAAGTGAAAAGAAAAAAACGAGAATAATTTTGGTCCTTTTTTTCGGCATTTTGCAGATAATGCCCTGTTCGGCCAATATGTTTCGCCCACATATATATCGGTGCATCCCTACTTTCAGTCTGCCCCTTCATCCCGCAAGGTGCAGGATAAATAGAAACCCCCCTTAACAGTTATTGACTTTAGTTGAGCAGCCTTGATCTCCGGATGCTGATAGCTGGTTTTCCAGATGTTAGTTTCAGTATCCTTGAAACATGGTTGTTGTCAGCAACTTGGGCCTCATCTTTTACTTTTTAAGTAATCTAATCACCTATTTACCCTGCACACTTTATGTGTAACAGTATCCCCCACCAACCTGAGCATTGAGCCACCAGGAGCTGGCCAGTCAGGATGTGCACCATGAAAAGCTTGGGCATGAACAAGGCCATGTTTGTCTTTGGTAGGAACCCAGCTTTTCTTTGGGCTATACCCCATCCAGTCCACTATATAATGAGAGGAACCTTTCACCAAGATGTGATGTAGATGTTTACCTTACCGAGAAGGTGGTAGTTAAGTGGAACAGCTTCTGGGAGAACTGGTAGAGGTGAATACAGTGCGTAAATTTACACATGCATTGAATAGGCATAAAGCTATCCTGAATCTAAGACAAGAATAAGGACCAACAAAGGTTTGAGTCTTTATAGCAGTATAAATGAGCAGACTAGATGGGTGGAATGGTTCTTATCTGCTGTCATTTTAACTTTCTATTCAGTTAGCAGTGGTAAGCTCAAGGTGTTCACTCCTCCTTCTGGAGCTTCCACCAAACTAATGAGACTTAGGAATAGTGCAGATCTGGTCAAGATGTACCAGTAAGGTAAACAAATGCTGGACACACATTTTTCTCCTTTTCTGCTGGCATTGTACCCTCTGCACTGAGGAAGCCTAATGTTGATCCATCTTTTCTCTAAAATGTGCACCCCATCGCTTCACCTCAATTTGCTGTCACTGCTAATGATCCATCACTTGGCTCTTTGTGCTCAATTTAACACAGTGGCAAGTCTACTTTAAAATTATCTGCATAGTAATAAAAAGAGATAAAACATAAATTCTTTCCACAGTTGTCACTTTCTCTAAGTGATCCTTTTTAAATTAGTTTGTCACGTTCAAAAGATGATTTGAGAATAACTTGAAGATTTGAAACAGACGTGCGTTTATGAAAACCTTTTTGCAACTACCTTGTCAGCTTGTAAAAAAATGCTGCCGTGTCATGTTACATTTGTTTGTTTTAACACTTATAAATTAATAATTAGATTTTTTTCTCACCGTTTGCAACAAATGGTTACAGACGCTTGTTGTTGAAAAAAGTATGCGGTGTCTATGACTACAGTCATACATTTGAAATGTTTGAAGAATTTCTTATTATCCTTATGCCAGGAAGCTTTTGTCTAATTGGAAGATATAAATGTTGCAGCAGAATGTTATACAGAAAGAAGATGCTTCACCAACTTGAAACGCATCTTGAGCCAGATTAAAAATGATGTCTAGCCATTGATGACATTTGTTAAACAGGTTAGCTCAGGCCAGTTAGATCTTTAATTAGCAAAAATTACCTTTTCTCTTGAGTTGATAGCTTAAAAATCGTCTCATTTCTGATTTCAAAACTTGAGGCAAATTAATTCCCTGCCCGCTCCAGCTGCACTCTGATCTAACCAACCCCTCCAGATCCACTTTGATCTTACCAGACCCTCCCTGCTCCCACTGCTCTGACCTGCCTTCTCCAGCGCCCATCTGATCCCTCCCTTTCTTCCCCTTCTGGGTCCAGCCACCCTCTGCTTTCACCCACCCCTGTCACTTCCATTATGAATAATTAAATTGTTATGTGTGTTCATTTAATAAAATTAATGTGATATATTTCATTTTTACTTATCTGTATCTTATGTTTAAGATGTAAGTAAGGAGGGGAAGGGTGATTTGAGGGAAATGATTAAAAGGAATGCAGGTAAGACTTTATAAGTAAGTTGAGGCCAGGGAGAAAGGAAGAGAGAAGGGGGAGATAGAGAAAGGAATGAGAAGATATATATATTAATAATATATATAATATATATATATATATAATATATATTCTGTAGGCTTACTACACATAGGTTGGCAGGATATGACATCCTCATTGCTCTGGGACTGCAGGGTTTTTCTTTTTTTAATACAACTTAGCAAGTTGCTTAAGCCACACTACTTCCCCCTCATCTCCCAAATGAGAGATGAGGGGAAGGTAGGGTGGCCTGTGCAGAGAATATCTTATTTTCATAATAATTCCTGTTCCTTCATTTTCAGATGCTCCAGAGATTTCAAAATCATAAAAGATAAACCTTATTTATTTGTTATTCTCGTCACTTTAGAGGGTCAAATGAGAGTTGATGCAAACATTTCAGTTCACCAACCAGGAGAGCCATTTGGAGTGAGAACTGAAATTAAGAACCTCAATAGTGCCCGTTTTCTGTCCAAAGCAATAGGTGAGTATCATGTTTAGTAATCATCAAGTTCAACTTTGCTGTTTCTTTTTAATCAATTCAGTTATTAATTTTCTTCAGTAGAGTTCTTTTTACATGAGTACAGACAACTACAGTAAGCATTCTTACGTTACAGCATTTTTTTCCCTAAAACTTTGGCACAGTACTGTGTATGTATGCGTGTGTGTGTGTGTGTGTATATATCTATATATATATATAGATATAGATATATATATAATATATATAGATATACTGTGGTTTTTCGATATGAGGATATAATAATCATCTCTTCCTTAGCAGGTCCAAAAAAAATAGGTAAATATAATCTGATGAACAACTACACATGACATTTTACACTGCGTTATGATTTATTCAACAAAAATAAAGCTAAAATGAAGAAGCCATATGTGAAAAACTAAGTACACCCTTACTGCTTCCACAGGAAGTAAGATGCTAAGTAGCAGACAGGTGCTAGAATACTTCTAGCATCTAGAATACTTCTAGCGTCTAGAATACGTCTAGCGTCTAGAATACATCTAGCGTCTAGGATACGTCTAGCGTCTAGGATACGTCTAGCGTCTAGGATACGTCTAGCGTCTAGGATACGTCTAGCGTCTAGGATACGTCTAGCGTCTAGGATACGTCTAGCGTCTAGAACACCTCTGGTATGCAGAGGAGTTCATGGTTGACTCAGTGGCTGCAAGGTTTCCAGGTCCTGTGGCTGTAAAACAAGCCCAAATCATTACCCCTCCACAGTGCTTGACAGTTGGTATGAGGTGTTTATGCTGATATGCTGTGTTTGGTCTCTAGAATACTCAAGTAAAACCTCGATGAGCTAAAGCAACGTTGTAAAGAAGAGTGCGTCACAACAATGTGAAAGACTGATATAGTCATACAGAAAATTATTCTACAGTTTAGCTTTATTTTAGTTGAATAAATCATGACACGGTGGAATATGACATGTGTCGTTTATTTTTGGTTGTATTTACCTAACTTTTAGACCTGCTTAGGAACAGATGATTGTTATTATGTCCTGATATATAAAACCATAGAATTTAAGTAACGTATGCTTTCTTTTTCACATGACTGTGTGTGTATATAATATAATGTATTTTTTTCCTCAGATTATGAAATTCAAAGGCAAATCAACATACTTAACAACGGAGGAACAATTCTGAATGAAACCAGATCATTTGATCATAAACTTGGGTAAGAATAGATATGTATCTGTGTGAGTACATATCTAGTATTCAAAAGTTCAAGAATATATATATATGGACCCCCATGCATGTATATTTCAGTTGCAGTTGTTGAGTGAAAGATGATTTTTGCTAATGCCATCCATATCTGAGATTTGTTTGCAGAACAAGGAACTGAAAAAATGTAAATATGACATTGACTGACTGCTTTTCTAGCTTCAAGACCTGCAAATTGCATTAGGACATGGCAGCTAGATGCATTTTTAATTTCCTTATAGCAATCTTTCCATGGCACATATTATGTTAATCTAATTTGGGGTGTTTTCTCACGTTTTACAGGTCCACCATACCAATGAGAGATAAAGAAGGAAAACAAGATTACCGGTTGGTAAATTTGTAACTCTGTTTAATAATATATAGATAACGTCACTAACTGTGCCAGTGCATTCAAATTCAATATATATAATCTATTGTCAGGAAAACAGAGGTTTGTGGAATTAAAAACTTGGGAATTGCAGGGGTTTCATGCATACACTGGATAATGTGTTCTGCTTTAGCTGCATGGTTTGGTCCATAAGACTGATTAAAATAAATTTGTTGGCATAGAAAGAAAACTTACTGTCTCCTGTAAAACCACACCATTTCCATTTTTAAATGGGGAATTTGATGACTGTCTTGCCAAAATCAACTATATCTGCCAAACTGTAATGTATGAACGTATATGTATGCATGTATGTATGTTTGTGTAAGTAAATGTGTGCATGCATGTAAGTAAGTGTGGCTATATGCTTGTGTGCAGTACCCTTAGGGTAGGCACCACCATGCAATGTTGGCACTTTGAGGTCTGCAACTTGGTTTCATGCAGATAAATGGGCACTCAGGCCCAAAAATATTCACTATCACTAGTATATAGTCATGGGAGTTATGCTGTAACACCATCAATGCCTGGCTTACCTAATAGTAATGGGAGTCATGCAGTACCACCTTCTGTGTCTGGCTCACTATATAATTACAGGAGTCATGCTGTACCACTGTCTGTATCTGTCGCACTATATGATTATAGCACTCATGCTGTAGCACTGTTTGTGTCTGGATCACTATACAATGATAGGAGTCATGCTGTACCACCATGTGTGTCTGGCTTGCTATATGATATGAGTCATTGTGTACCACTGTCTGTGTCTGGCTTGCTATATAATGATAGGAGCCACGATGCACCACCATCTGTGTCTGGCTTGCTATATAATGATAGGAGTCATGCTGTATATTTTCTCTCAAAAAAATGAGTGCTGCCCATGCACACATACATTTCTGATGAAGTGGCCCCCTGCAGAAAAAACTTTGACACTCATGCAGTAGGACAAGCTGCTTAAGCATTGACCACTCTACGCTGAACTCATCTCACAATTTTTAAATATTATATTCAAAATAGATTATGGTTATCAAATGCTTGATTTGTCACTTTAATAGACCATACATCAAAACTATACCAGTGTTTATGATATTAGAAGGTGTAAACCGTCGGACCAGTCATTGCCTTTCGTTATTTTTCTCCTCTATCAAGTTATTCTTTCCTCTTGTTATTTTATGCCCTCCTTTGGGGTAATGTAAAGGAGATAATTTAGGACAGGATGTTGATTATATATATTGCAGTTTCTTCAACCTTATCACATATACCGTATTTGCTTTCCAGATGAGAAGAAGAAACCCTTACATTTAATCTAAATAACCCTTGACCAACTGCACCAACTGAAGAAAACCAAATAACAGAAGCAGTAGTTAGTATATAGTTCTAATAATTATTTTAGCTGTGCCAAAGGATGTGAATGTGACAGTTCCCCTTTAAGTTCCTTAACTGAGTTAACCTCTACACTTCTGCAAACACTTTCACAATGTAAATCCATTTTTTCTGTTTTGTGAATTTTCTATTCCACTTTCTTCTAGCTTTATGCCGGAACCAAACCTTCCTCCTCTAATACTTTATGATTCAAACTCATTGCCTCCTGCTAACGTGGGTCCTGAACAAGTTGTAAACATTGACTTGATTAAGAAAAAGATGCCAGAACTCCCCAGTGTCATCCGTGAAAGGGTTGTTGAGCAATATGGAATATTACCAGAGCACAGTTATACCTTGGTGGTAAGTGCTTGCTGTATTTCCATATATACAGTTAAAATAACAAATGTTCATTTTAATGAAGAGGAATTATTTATTAGGAATGTTACCAATGTTATCCGGTAAATTCACATTCACATTTCAAATACATAAAGTGAGGAATCAAGAATTATGAATATGGTCTATGGGTGAAACATTTTTCATCTACAGAATAGATGAAATGTTGTATAAATAATGAAAGGCGTGTATTATGAATGTCTCCCCTCCTGGCTTAGTGAATATACCCTAATCTGTTTCAGTCCATGATTTGCAGGGACTTCTACAGAAGTAAAAATGTCCTATAGTTACATCTCACTGAGTTGCACCTCACTCACTCTTACGGAAACGAATAAAAAAAAAAAAATCAACTCTTCTAAATGTTTATAGATCAACATCACCTTTGGTGTACAAAAACCTTTGCACACAGTCTCTGCTATAGTTAACACCTAGCCTATATTTCATAGTAAATTTATTAACCCTTATAAGGCATTTCATCATAACCTAAAACAATTATGGTCTCTTGATGATTTTGTAACCAACAAAGGCCCAACAAAGTGAAATTATTTCCTTTAATATATTTAATATACTGGTAAATATGGATACAGTTGGTGTTTTGTCCTCACTTCTTTATAGTTGTGAGCAATGTCTAGCGTTACAAGCACATTTAAAGTCTAAAACAGAAAGCATGCATAAACTTCCTTCCAGTAAGATTTTTATGCAGTCGTCACTGTGGAAGCAAGTGAAGATCAGTTGTATAAAATGCCTTGACGATGTTTGTGTGAAAGCAGGTAAAATGTCCGGGCTGGAAAATATAATTCTGAATAAAAAATGAAAGACATTGAACAAATTTAATAACAACAAATTATGGTTTCCAGAAATCAATTATAGTGGTGTTCCATATTTAATGAAGTTAAAAAAAGACATCAGGTCTATCAAGTTCAAACCTTTTAAGGACATTCTCTAATTATGTAGATCCAAATAAAAGCCAATTTTGCCTTAGGGAGTATAAAAAGGTTAATTCATGACTTCAGTAATTATTCACTTTTTTCCCTGGATTAACCCCTATTAATTGAAATCAGATGTCCTCCCTAGTCCAACTTTTTCTTTAAAGCTTTCATATTATCTAGCCTCAAAACCCCCACGGGTAATGCATTCCAGAGGTTTACTGTAAAGAATTCCTTCCCATTGTTAAGTTGGAAGTGGTGTTCTTCCAATCTTAGATGGTGGCCTCTTGTAACTTGTTCAGTCCATGGGATAAGCAGTGCCCCTAAAAAAAACATTGTACTGACCTGACATTTCTTTTGAGATGGCTACTTTAAATGTATTAGTCCATTTTGTAGTCTATCCAAATGTAAAATAGCATTCTTTTGGATTGGTATCCAAAACTGTAGTGTAACTGAGGTCAAACCAGCATTTTGCATAAGTGCCACTTATAATTAATCCTATTTTTTCTTCACATGTTTTCTGCCAACAGTAGATTTTATGGAGCTCCCCTGTTGAACACCTGTATTATATTTTAGGCTTTGGGTAAACTTTAAATAGGGTCTGTATTATTCTTCCCAAGATATAAACAGTAATATTTGTGTGCGCTTATTCATTCATACCTGTGCCCTTTTATCTTTAGTATATAACCACTGAATGTGCTATTAATCCACTTTTTATTTTACACTTATTTACACAAAACAACATTGATAGAACTAGGCATTTTATTTCTTAAATTGAACCTAAATAGCTAAATGTATTAAGGATTGTAAATGTATAACGATATTGGCCTTTTAGTACATATAAAGAGACTATTTTTACAAATGAGTTATTAGAGAGAAGGCTCCTTATGAACTTGTCTTATTTATTGACACGTGATATATTTGGTTTAATGATAATGTTTCAGTTATTTCGTCATATATTTCCCCTTTACGTCTTATCCAATTATACAGGTTTATTCTTAAACCCATGAGCTCATATACAAAACATTGTTAATGACAGAGTGCAGAGTTGTGTTTTAACTGCCGGAAGAGTTGAGTCAGCCCGGCAAGTGTAGTGAAGTCAGTGATCTAGAATGTTTCATCTCACCTCATTTTATCAGCAACCCACAGTTTAGTGAATGAACCATTATTGACTTATTTTAGTAGAAGCAGTTTCTTGTAAACATCATCTTACAGTATAATTGTGCCGCTTTGGTAAGAATCCCTACACTGCTTTTGAAGTCGCCTTCACTTTCATTTCCAGATTTAATTTTAGTTTTATATATATGCCATAATTAACATCCAAAATTAAAAATATCCTTTAAACATGTCCATCCATATTTATTTATTTGGCCGTAGAGCATGGATTCTCTCACCATCGCTTAAGTATTAGGGATTTGATAGCTGCCTTATATAACAGAGAGGAGGGCGTATTAAACTTTCATTAGATATAAGAAATTTTGTCTAGATCAGGAATGCTCATCTGAAAAATGTATCACTCCCAGAAAGTCTTCAAGTAACCCATAGTCAACAATTTTTTTCACTTATTAGGTTGCTGAATAACTACATAGGATTTTTTTTTAAAAAAAATAGCGTTTTACAGTTGATTATAGATCAAACAATCTTTGTCCTGGCTTTTCTCCTATTCCTTTTTAATTCCTGCGGCTAGATTATCAAACGACTACATCAAAGAAGAGATAAGACAACAATATTAGGCAAGAGATGAGAATCGGTAGATACATCTCTGTCCTTTTTAACCTTCTAAGTTACTTCAAATTCTTTTAATATATGGTCGTTATATATATAGACATGTATATAATTGAGGGTAGCCTTGAGAGTTTTCTGAGGCCTTTCATGGTAGCGCTGTGTAGATTGTTGGCACTATATAAAAAAAAAAGATGATGATAATATCCCATTGTCCAAATTAAATTTAAAAAATAAATAGAAGTCTTTTTGTTTTGTCTTTAGATTATAAAATCTGGTGAGTGGTTTAAATATGCCGTCACATGAATCGTATGAATAACACATATGTTTAGTCTGTGTCACATAAAAAAAAGAAAAGAAAAAGATAATGTTAACTACGTTGTTTCTGTTCCAAACAAACCCCTAAAAAGGCTGCAGAAATATTAAAACTACTAGAGCCAAATGTGTCTGTTAACATGGTGTTATCATGTGTGGAAACAAAATGAAGAACATGAGCATAAATAGACAGCAGCTCTTTGCCTCAATCGTATATGATTACCATGTGCCTTCTATACAGTTGCGTTTCCTTTACTGTGGCTTTAGTTTGATGTTTCCTCCTTTCCTCTGATTTATGTCTGTTTTCCTTCTGTTCCAGCTGTGCTCATTGTGTTTACTGCCTCTCAGTCCATTAACTGGACAGATTTTGCATGCAGTAGTGATTTTCACCCACATTTCATTGCAATTGCAAGTTGCATAGTCTGCAGAATGACTTAGTATGTTACTTTGGATAGGATATTATGTAGTGTATATTCCTTACCTAACAAAAGATTAGTCAGCACAAAAATGTGTTTACATAACTTCAAAATATACTCTTTTTTTAATATCTGTTTGCAAGAGCAGTGCAGGATCTCAGGGTTTCCCCTCAAAGTAAAAACTCAAAGTCAAGGAAACTCGAGGGCAAGATTTGAAAACCATTGCTATAGAGATCAGTTGTCGTGTTGCTCTTTTTTTTGCCTGTTTGCTGTTCATTTGACCATGGACCTTGCCATTGGAATGGCAGGGTTACATTTTTCATAGCTGTTCCCCTATCTACATCTCCTCACGTATCTCCATATACACATCTTACACATCATATACATCATACACAGGTATTGGAGCCTCCAACCATAAAGTAGGGGAACTAAGGGCAATAACATGTGAGGGGCATATTTTGTTGCCCCTTCTTTCAGCTGCTTTGGACATCTCACAGACTGGGACCTGGGTTCTCCTGCAGAATGCCCGTAATACAAAGAAGGACCACTTTGATAAAAGGAGGGAAGCCACAAAGCTCAATTAAGTTGAAAAGCAGCAAAATAAAGCTATACAGAGCTTATTTAACTAGCTTCATATAACATTCAAAATATGAATACAGTCTATAAAATACCACTCCGAGTATGACATATATCACAACTCCTGTTAGCTGCAGAACTTTTTGGAACCTAGCAATACCTCTACTCTTACGTGATGATCTTTGCCTGTTCTGTGCACTAATCTCTACCTCGTGCTCGTATGCAAGACTTCTCAAGGGCCATTATTCTTTGGCATGCCATACCCCAATGTGTTGTACTTCTGTGAGACAGTCTATCAACTGGCAACATGTCTCCTTCTGCTTCCTCTCCTTTCCTAGGCTCACTCCTGCTGTGAGGAGCCCCCCTATACCCTCACAGCTAAGTCTGCTAATACTATTTATTTAAATGTTTACACTGTGGGTGGCTGCCCTACCTCCAACATTTTTACCTTCATCTTATGTGTAATATACCCCCACTGCCTTGTAGATAGGTTGTAAGGTTTTTGATCAGAGCCCATCTCACCTTTTTTTTATTTGATTTCCCATTGTACAGTCTTATGGAATATGAGAGAATGTGATTTTAATCTTTTTTTTTTTCCTTGGCGTCTTTTTTTTTTCCTTTGATCCTAGAATGAGGATGGATTACAAGACTACTTTCAGATTGTGGTGGAATTGACCAACATTGACCCTAAGAAGATGATTGGATGGATAATAAAGGATTTGCTTAGTCACTTAAGACTTCACAATCTTACTGTCCAACAGAGGTGGGATGTAATGTTTATTCAATGAATTTCCCTGCATCAATTAATTTTTGTTCTAGCAAAGTTATTATTTTGGTGGCAGAGCTCTGTGTTTTTGAAAAGTCAGATAAGATCAGAGGAAATTGCTGTTTTAACAGACATTCTGAGCATATTTCATGTAACTATGTGTAAGGAAATACAGTTAAATGTCATTCAATGTCTATTAAATAGCACAGCACAGTACTGTGTTGGAAATGTATAGTGAAAAGTAGTGAAAAATGTAGGAAGCGAAGAGCACTACTATAGCAGTAGAAAAAAGGGGGTGTGATTTAAAAATTGTGTATGGGGACAACTTTTATTCAGCATTGAATACCAAGAAATGCCTCCCTAGTATGTGCCTTTGGCAATCCACAAGTTATTTTTAATAAACAGCTCTGTCATGGCAAACACCTTCTTTCTTGCTCCATTTAACTTTGTGATATTCACCTTAGGTCAAGGCCTAAAGCAGCAGATAAAGGGTGGCAGCCTCCCCTGCTGCAAAACTGCTCAATCTTTGATCTCCCTAACCGGCCCATTTACACTATGGAGAATATGCTGACTCGGCACAGCCTCCATAGACTGCATTAGAAGGCACTGCACGCCTTTAAGACACAGAGCCCTGAAATATGGTGCCTAGGAAAGCAAATATATCTCTGTCTATAGTTGTCCTTCAAATTCAGATTGACACCCCCCGCTCCTCTGTCTGTTCCCACATATTTCTCACCTTTTTTCTTCACCAACTCTAGATCCAAGACTATCACCTATACTATAATTTAATCACCAGATCAGGAAGGTCTGTTAAATCTAACAATTTTCTGGATATCCGAACGATATTCAAATATGGCACAAATGTAATTTCCAAAACTTTAACAGCCAAATCTTGCAATGAATCCTCTGTCTTATATTTAGGTAGAGTTTGTAGATGGAATACAGAGATTGGGGATTAAGAAACTGTCACTTACACTGTATTTTCTATTCCTAGCCCAGTCAAAGCAGTGTCATTAGCTGAACTTCTGACCCTTTTAGAGAATGGGGACATCTCGTCTTCAGCTGCTAAACAGGTATGTGTACCAAACAACTGTCAGCCATAAATATATTATTGCTGATTTAATAAAATAATGTATTCACCATCAAATATTGTTGGAAATAACAAAGTTACCTGTGAAGACATGCTGCAATCATAAAAGGATCACATAGGTTCTCCTAGAAGTTACATACAGTTGCAACTCTAAAAGTAATATGCAAATGTATTATATATGTAATAATAAACTATTAGTGAGTAGGAGGAAAGAGTGCTATCTTATAAAACAATTTGTGGTGCTATATTGATTGCAAACGGCGAAGAGAGAATAATTGTAAACACACAATTTAAATTGCTTGCAGTGGCAAGACGGACTTATATCGCACAAAACACATGACGGTCTATTAATATAGGCCATTAAAATACCATAAGAAATGTTTCCACTGCATTCCAAAATTCATCCACATATTAGCCTGTATGATAAAGCAGACAGAAGCCCAGAATGCCTCCCATTCCCACTAAAACCTTTAAATAGTCTGGTCATAACAAAAGATCACTGTCATTATGATTTGAACACTTTATTTAGCTGATGAAGCCATTAAATGTAAGTCTACAGATGGTTTCTGTCCTGCCTGAAAGGTCCCATGCTACACTGTTTTTTTCATGTGATGTTTATTTTTAGTTGAGTGTCACCCATACTGGGTAGGATTGAAAACATCGGATTTATATCTATTTGTGTCTTTATTCTGGTTGTCAGCTGCTCTCTCATTGGATCATTAGCTGAACATTTGAATATGATGCAGCGCTATGTAGTAAATTATTAAATGGCAAGCTCACTGTCTTTCTTTCTGTGATATCCCAATACGCTTATTTGACACCTTTCACCAGCGCCAATGCTTGTGGGAGCTTTCCTTCTCTCCTATTTAAAATAACTGCAAGGCTAATCCTGGTAAATGAGGAGATAATTGCCAGGAAGGAGGGCAAAATATTAATTTTAGACTTTAACTGTTGGCTAAATAGTTTTGTAACCTTGGGATACCAGGTTGGGAAATGCCACTCCTGGAGCAAGTGTCAAGAGCGAGGGGCTGTATTGTTGTGAGAAGTGTGAGCAAGTTGCTTACTTAGATACTAAGATATTGGATCTAGGGGAGCAACCGGCATCCTTGAGGGACATTGATAATATGGAGTGCAGCTTACCCCTTACTGAGCAGGCACTGGCTGAAGTCTATGTTGATGAGGGTAGGGATGGGGTTGCTTAACCCAACATTTTGTGCAAGGATTCTGGGGAGATCAGTTCAAATTTGGCATTACTGGAGCAGGTTGATTTAGCTAGCAGCCAGGTGAGTAGCCTCTCTAGTATAGATGGGAAATAAAAGGCCAGGAAGCCTAGACAGGTTGTGGTGCTAGGGGACTCAATTATAGGGAAAGCAGGAAGGGTGTAATCTTCAGCCATGACCCTGAATGCCGAATAGTTTGCTGTCCCCCAGGGTGCTCGGGTTCAGCTTGTTGTGGTCCAGATGGTTATTAGTAACCACTTTCTTACAAAGTTTTAAAGATGCCCAAACTGTCTCTAGGTTCTCCTCCTTGTATAAAATTAACCTATAAGCTATTTCTTGCATAAAGGCTACTCCTCCTTCTCTTCTGCCATCCTTCTATTCTTTCTGTAGAATGTAAGAAACCCCAGTTAGCAGGGAAAATATGGTAACTTTAAAAACAAGTGTATAAATACGTTCTACTTAAACTCTCCACAGTATGAACAGACTTATCCATGGGATACACCAGAAGTTATTAAAAGTGCTCAGAAGAGCAGACTTTTTTAACCGCTCTCACTATTGGCAGGTAGTAGTTCCTAAAGACTTGATGTTGGCAATTATAGTACCTCTTCACAAAAACAAGTAGCAGGGAAAACTGTCTAAACCTAGAGGGTCAGAGGCTTAGGTATAATGTAAGGAAATTCTTTACTGAGAGAGTAGTAGATAAATGCAACAATCTCCCAGCAGAAGTGGTGAAGGTTAATACAGTGAGGGAATTTAAACAGGCAAAACCTTTTTTTAAAAAGACCCACTTTTTTAACGACGCCTACAAACGTACGTTGTTCATCACATATTCCTTTAGTTCTTCTTCCCTAGTCCCGTTCCTGCAAGTGTGGTTGGTCCACCCCCAACAACGCCACTTCTGCCTCTTGTGTAATACACCCTAACTCCCTCTAGATGTTAAGCTCATTTAAGCAAGGCCCTTCTCACCTGTATGTCGTCTTGTTATGTTTAGTCTACCCTTTGTACAGCACTGAGGAATTTGATGGAGCTGGATAGCACAATTAATTAAAATAATAATAATAAGAAGAAGAAGAATTCATGTGATAGGCATCCCATCGGTGTTGATTGTTTCCTTGGGTTTTATAAGCTTTTGAAAAATATTTCATATGTGTCTCTATAGTCATCTATGTTTAATTGAGTTATTATTATTATCATCATTATTATCTTTTATTTAAATAGTGCCAACAATTTATTGAGTGCTTAATACAATACATATATTCAAGGGGTATGACAAGACGAGAATTGACAGACTAAGACAAACCAATACAATAGGTGGAGAGATGTTGACAATATTGTCCTATAGAACTTACTGTCAATTAAATTCTTGACTGGTGTCTTGCAAACTAAAACAGCTTTTCTTTAAACTCAGTGACTTGAAGCTAGACTCAGTTTGGGCTTCCTTAGTTCAGAGGGTATATCAGTCAGTGTTACTAACAAATCACTCTCGCGTAGCAAGGGATCAAAGACTGCCTGGTAAATCTGATAGCACAACTGAGAAATGGGCGAGAGCAACAAGTCCTTGTAGCAAGTATGAATGCTGAACCAAGTGTGTAATGCTTGAAGAATTAACGGTTTACTACTTAAACATCTGAAACATACTCACGTGTAGCTCAGGCATAACATATTTGCATAAGTAATAGAATTAGACTGTGATGTCTATACTAAATAGAGTATCAACAGTGGCCAGCCAATTTCAGATTTGCTGTTAGTCATAGTTGCCTTTAGGAAAGGGGAGCTATAACCTCTTTATACTCTTTCATTTATTTTTTTTACTTTATGTTGTTACATCTGAAGGTTATTTTTGAAAGCATGAGATGAGCCAGTGCAAAAATTCCTGGTGCTATGCCTTCTGGAAGGCTGTCTAAAGCTTATTCTATGAGCCTTTGAAGCTGTAGAAGATAATGGTAGCAACAGCCCATGAATATGAGTGTTGTAGTTGCTTATTATGCATCCCCGTGATTAATGTATAAACACTGTTCATGCACACACGGGGTTGTCATCTGGTTGCCTGTGCATTCAGTACTGCATAACGTCAATGTGAAATACAGTATCTGAGCTTTCCAGCTCTTCATGTTTTGCATTGTCTAGATACATTTTCCAAATGGTTTATTTATTATAGTCTGAATTATGTCTATATCGTGTTGGTTCTAAAAAAGCAATTAAGATTTTTTTCTCCTCTCTGTCTTTTAATCTGAAGCTTAATTACATTAGCAACCCTCTTCAGTAGACTCATTAGCGCAAGGGCAATTGTTAGATCATGCATTAGAAATACTGCAAAGTGGAAAATCTGTGATCTCGCGTTAATCGAATAAGCATCAATCCGAGAAAACCCAAGAGAGAGGATTACTGTTTAATTCAAAGACAAGTTTCTTCAGCTTCTTTGCTCATGCTAATTTCTAGGTGTTCCAGGAGCTCTGCAAGGGCGAAGAAAAGACTCCAGCACAGATTGTTGAGGAGAGAAATCTTGGGATTCTCAAGGACAGAGCACGACTTGAAGAAATCTGCCAAGGAATCATAGACAGTAACAAGACAGAGGTATTGTGCAATGAATATATTACAGTTATTCAGCCCGGGAATGTAGATTACAATTGGCAAATATTTAGCGGAAGCACATCATATTCAGTATGGCAGTTATAAGAAACAAAGTTATGGAAGTGAAATTTATTTTTAATTGTCCTTGGAGTTTTATGAAATTCTGTTTACTTTCTCATATACTTGGACTTATCCTTTCTGTCACTATACGAACAATGACTAGTTAACAAAAATACATACTTTTCAGCTTTAGTGGCTCTCTAGATGAGTTGGGGTTTTTTTTTGTTTTTTTTTCCCACTATATTTACAGTTTTGATACTGTGTTTTACCCATTTTGCTCCCATAAAGCATATTATTTCAGGGTACTTAGAATCAAATAGACCTGATTTCAAATAACAGCAATATTGTACTCATCCTCATACATGAGGTCATGTACACACTGTAGCTCATGTCAATTAAAATTCCACGTGTGTTCTTTCCTGTTGGATAGATCTGAATTTCTCAGTGAATTGTATTATCTGACTATCATGTCTTGCCATAGCACAGATTAATATATCATTTCAAGTTTGGGCAAAGTGAACAGTCCTGGACATATCCCAGCAACCACCAACATTAAACCAAGACAAATAACCAAAAAGAGTGATTTGTATGCTCAGTGAGTGTCCCCCCCACCCCCAAAAAAAAACTAAAATCCTAAAATATATTAACCTTAAAAATATATGAAGGTGTAGTAGACCACAAATCACTGTTACTGGTTATTTGTATGTATTTTTTGTAATAAGGAAGCGCAAAGGATCACGGTAGAGTTCGTGGAGGGTTAAGCACCTGGTATTTACTTATTTATTAAACCAGAGCAGTAGTGTCTGTTTTACCATTTAACATTCCCCATTGCCTTTTCCTGCTCACATCCACATATGTACTCTTTGTGTGAATTTTGTCACTCTCTGTTTTGCCAGGTTGCTGCAATAAGAGAAGGAAACCTTAAAGTTCTGAATAAACTGATTGGCTTAGTCCAGAAGACTACAAAGGGTCGGGCAGACCCTGTCCTCGTAAAAACAATACTTGAACAGAAAGTGCTGTCATAGCTTTCAAGACTTCATTGTTATTCATTTTTTGTCTCAACGCCATGCCGTTTTAGTGGATTCTGTTTTGACAACCTGCTGGAATATTTATCAATGACTGTATTTCCTCTTTATTAATTGTATGTTGGAAATGGTCCCTTTTGTACATAGATATCTATGGGGAAAAATTATATTGACCATTATCATATTGCCTCGTTTGTATGGAGTTTTACTTTATTCAAACAACTCTCTTTTTCTTGCCATGGCTATGTGATTGTGGCTAATATTGGCACTTGCACAGAGCCTACAATTACAGGGGGGGTGCACCAAAACCTACACATGTACAGTGGCTGCAATTTTTATATTTCCTTTAAAAGAAAAAAAGGTAAATTAAGTAGAAATTTTTTTTTTATTATTTGAACTTTTGATGATGTATTTTGTGATGAAGTTTAGCATTAAAGTGTGTATTTTATTTGGTCCCAATAAACTACTAATGATCTATTTATCTAATTAAGTTGTTTCCATTATCGGCTTTCATTGGTCAGTGTACATCTTGGTGATTATGACTAAGACATCCTATTGCTTAGTATGATAAGTCAGGGTGTTTGCTAGTAGATTGTGCTCAAATCAGCTACAGAACATGCACATGACACATTGTTACATGTAAACAAAAATAATATGGAAAAAAAAAATTTGTGATTTTTTAGTAAAAAAAATCCCCTTTAACTTTCTGTTACCGGATTCTGCATGATTATTACCTCATATTTGTCCCATTGTTAACATGCTGAGTTAGTTTTTGTTAGTTTGTGCAGACAGGCTTTGTAATGATGGGAGCAATAAATTCTGGACCTTCCACCGTTCTCATCATCCATGAGAACGACTTACAAACTAAGTATCTCCAACACAATTGTGCTAATTGACAATAATCACAAGTTATATGTAGAATAAACAAATTCTGTTATGCTAAAAGCTGTGAAGAGGTAGAGCCCTTTAAATGTCAAATGTGCCTAGCCCATAAAAATGTAAGTCACATATAATCTAATATCACCTGTAAATCTCTATTTTTTTCTGTGCAGTCCCTTGAGATATGTAAATAGCTTCAATATCATACCGCGGAACAGTAATTAACTTTTAGGCTATTAAAATATGAAATATGCGTATAACTTATATGCGTATAATGCTGAGTAATCATCCACGTTAAGTAAGCCTATTGGGGCTGGAGTCCAATGCCTGGATCTCAGCTTGGCAGGAGGGCGATAGCATAAGCCGAGTCAGGTAGTATAAGCTGTTAAAAGGCTTCTTCACACACACCTGGACAAGTGTCTCCAGAGGGCTAGCCACACATGTGCTGACTTGGCTATCTGGCCTGCCAAAGATCTTGTCTACCTACATGTTTAATAGGGAGCAATAGTCATAGGGATCCTGTTTAATGGAAACCAACTCAGTACAAAGACATACATATAATTAAATGATATCTTAATGCGTTACACTGTTCCTTCAGAGAAAAGAACATCAGAGCTAATTAGAGCTATAATTATTTAGCACTTCTAGTAACACCAGTAAATTAGGGCAATGCATGTAAAATGTCTTAAGTTTATGCCGCTAGTTTGTTCATTCAGAGGTTTATATATAAATTTAGCCTATTCAGACATTAATTGTCATTCTGTGCCAATGAACCATTGATTTGCAATTGTTTATCCCCATGTGCAGAATATAATGAACCTCTCCTTAAAAAAGTGTAAAAAACAGAATTGCTTAGTCTTTCTCGGGCTGTTTTCTGAAATATACATAATGTCTGGTCCAGGTTAAGATTTCATCAAAATGAGAGTATGTCAAAAAGTGCTGACATGGCTGATTCTGTAATGCCTTAAATTCCAGGAGTAGGAGATGCATAGCAGTAGGCTGATCAGCAGCAAAGGAAAAAATAAAATCTGTTTTCAGGCTTTGGTCCAGTGAGGAGGCAGCCATATTTTCCATGCCAACAAGTGTTAGAGTGCCAACATGCTGCCACCTGATCTATTGTGAAATCAGCTGGCTAGCATGCAGGGAAAAAAAGCCGTAACGCTGCCCATGCCCACTTACCTTCAAAGTAAAAATACACTTGATGCAATTTTAGTGCAATTTTGTCCCTACGTCCTTGATCATTATACTGCGATTAGCCATTTCATCTTAAATATACTCAGTTGTGAGTCCATACTGTGCTTTTTTGCAAATGTCGAGTAATCTAAATGATACAGAACCTGTCGCCCACGACACTTTTGTTTACAGTAGCATGGATGCCATGTGGATTTGCCAACCTCAGATTTCCAGCTAATTCTGTAATAATCATAAAGTCAGGGTCAGACTTTAAGTAAGGTTTGGATATATTTGTCCTGATATTATGTCAGTTTTTGTAGTGCTACAGCTGAAAGGCGGTCAATGTGAAAATTCTTCATACTCTCTCTCTCTCTCTCTCTCTCTCTGAGTTGCTTGGTACCCTCAAGTAAAACAGTTTATACCGCAAATGTTTTTGGTATGTAAGAATTATCATCCACTCTGTCCGCATATACCGCAGGTTCTGTTATATCTAGTAGATTAATATTAACGAGCACCACATGTAACAGAATTTACCTTACACCTGAAATTTGGGAAAGACACCTTTTACTTAAATTTCGTTTGTTTGCCATGGTACTAGAGACTCAAATTTCATTTCTCTGGGGAGGGATGAGTGGGGGCAAGCATTTTGGACAAGTTACCTGATATCATTATAAATGAATTAAAAATATCTTACATCGACCAAATGCAACTGTCACTTCTATTCCCACTGTCACTTTTATAGTAATTATGACAGTTAGTCCCATTGACTTAGTCCATACATTGACAAATTAATTTTTATTATATACTAATTAGGGATTCTTGATAGGGAGACGTTTTTCTATCCAGTATGTAAGTTCAAATTATCTACAGCCTTCTTGTTAGAACATTTGTAGTTATTGAAATGAGTCGTGTTAATAAGTTTGCTTATTAAATGGTGCATTTCAAACCATTCTGCTCTCGTAGTAAATCAGAGCCAGAAGGTAATTGAGTTAGTCAGTCGATAGGTATACACTTTTCCTCCCTCTGGCTATATACCAATTTTGTGTATCTAATGTGACAAGTTGGAGGTATAGAAACAAGTGATTCTATAATGCGTGTTTTTTGCCATAGCAACCATCAGAATCTACCTGCTAAGTAACTGTTCTAGTGATTTCTTTAATGATAGAAACATCTGAAACTGCTGGCTATATTTATTTTCATACTTAACCAAAACCTGGTGCATTTGACCTCAAACACCCAATTGAGTCTGACTCTTTGCTGCTTCCAAAACTGCACACATATAGGGTCATCTGGCTTGAGCTTGGTCCAAACAGTCTAACGTATGTTACTATATGAAGGAGATATTTCAGAGCAACCATCTACCCATCCAGCAAATCAGCCAACATTTAACAAACCGTTTTTGCAGGTAATTTCATGTGACAGTGCAATATACCCTGCATCTCTGGCAACCTCATATGTTTCCTGGTGAGCAGCCTCAACAGAGCCAGCAGTGTTTCGCCACAGTTTTTTCGGGGTGCTCAAGAGAACAATTCACTGAAGTAATACGGTCTCCCAGTACTGTGAAATCGTGTGTGCTAGTCCTTCCTCCTTCCAGAAGCTAATGGTGTCTCGGGAAGCAGATTTGGAAGGTCTCTTCTGGTGTCCTAAAGAAACTTGTCTGCATTTTTAAATGCGTAGATATCTGTTTCATTGTTTCCATAGCTGTCACATGTCATTTCTGGCGGTGTTCTTTCTATGCACAACCCAGAGGTGGTTGATACAGAAGCACATATAGACTACAACTACTGAACCTGCAAGCATCAGTTTAGAGGTACTAGTGACTAAACTGTATCCCAACATCTCCATGCCACTGAATCACCAGGTAAATAGTACATTTTCAGTTTTTTCTTTTAATGTTTCCAAATGAGGATGCCAGGTAGATATTTTCTCATATCTAATTTTGATATTTCCTGTATTTTAGCTACTATATTTGCTGGTGTGAATAGAATAGAAGATCCATGGGTTGGACGTAAGGGTAGATAGAGGGGAATGATGACTAACCCTGCTTACATTCTAGTACATAGTTTTTAGCATTGTATTACCTTTGGAGCAAATGGGTTTTTCCTTTCTTATTTAGTTGTAGAAGTGAATTCATGCTTTTATTAGATCCCTGGTTTCTTGCCAAGCAACCTCATGCCCATTAAAATTGCATACCAAATGTATTTCACACAGCAGGATGAAGCTAGTATTCAAAAGACCTTGCAATATTTATGTCTATCCTGTGGCAGAATATGTTTATTAGCTGCAGAATGAGAATTGCTTTGGTACTCTGCTCTGGGCCTTTCGAAACACAATTGTGTTAATATTATAGATGGGTCAGGGCCGACCCAAGACAAAATGGCGCCTGGGGCGAAGTTAAAAAGCCGCCCCCCCCCATTATCTACCTTCCTCCCCTCCCTATTACTAACCCTTCCTCCCCCTCCCTATTATCTACCCATACCCCCCCCCCCCTTGTACTTGCCTTTCAGCAGTCCTGTGGCGAGTCTCCCTGCCGGCTTGTAATCCTGAGCGCCGGAAATGACGTCATCTTCCGGCGCTCAGCATTACAAACCGGCACCGAGACCGAGCTAGAGGGCGCGAGCGGGTACTGACAACTTGGTAAGTGAAAACCACTCTGCACCCCTCTGTCTCTCTTCCGCTTTAAAAAAAAAAAAAAAAAGGCTTGGGGCGGCAAAGTGCCGCCCCTTCAAAAGCGCCACCTAGAGCAGTTGCCCCACTCGGCTCCATTGTCGGGCCAGCCCTGAGGTGGGTGAAAGTCTTGCCAATAACAAAACTTTATATGAGCACTATTCAAGTGATGGAGGATATACTGTAACTGCTTCCTACCTGGGGTGATAAGCCCCTTGACATATATCAAAGTTCTTCCTGGAAAATGTACAATCTGCAAGCAATGAGTTTACAGTGTTTTATTTCTCTTTTGGTTGGAGTTCTTCATCATTTGATTGAGTAGGAGAAGACTTCTATATGAAACTGATACTGGTAATCAAAAGACACAAGCTGCAAGTTCACGATTTGTTTCTGCATCTGCAAAATTTGCTTTGCGAGATGGGAAATTAAATTATGCTTTTCAGTCAAAAATGGCAAAAACATGAATGTTAGTGGACTTGCTTTGGGCCTCCCTTTTTTAACTGTACCTGCTAAGGTTGATGAGGTGATAATATTCTTTATTTTTTTTTATACTAGTCTTTATGGTTAAGTGTTCCAATTATGCACCCATAACACACATTGCCACGTGGGGGTCGCAGATCATGGGCAAGGCAAATCAGATAGACTGTATGTCCGTACAAGCTACAAAAAGAAATAGACATATATTTAAGGAGCCCACAAATGAAGTGATATTTCCACCCCCAAGCACACAGCACCTACAGGTAGTCTCCCAGTGCTGGACTAGGGAAAAAAGCCGCTCTGGCACTTTAAGGCCAGCAACTGCAGGGTGGATGTGTATGGCTGAAGGCTATGCTCTTACACTTGTGCAGGGTACGCCTGCATGCATCCAGTCTGCGGTGGAACAAGAGACTTGCCCCAATTCCAGGCTCGTAGCCTCCCGTTTCTGTAAAAGTACCACATAATTGCATCAGACAAGGGGTACACAAACCTTGTAAAGAACTTCTTCATAATGTTTCTACCAAGACAGATGGGAGATGCAAAAATAAATAAATGAGACTGAACCACCATTTAACCTGTAAATACTGCAGTATAAAGAAACGTTTTAAAGAACCTGATGCCAGCATACCAATCAATGGAAAATGTCATTCGTAAAGAAAAAGAAATCACACTCTGACCGCATGGTTGTCCTTTTTTAAATATATATATATTCTACATATTTGTATATATCTAGCCATCTGTCTATCTATAAAACAAGGTGCAATATCAAAGCAGTAGGAGATTATTTAAATAAATAGCCAGTATATTACAAACAGTGGTTTACCAAGATTATAAGCCTAATAACATTAAGATGTTTTAAACTCTTTATCTACAAGAGTGAGCAAACCTACCTTAAAGCTTTTGCTAATACCTGTTCTGGCACAGACAATGACAAGACAATAAACTTCTTTTCCCCAAATACAGAACTAAAGATTAACGATAAAACAGACAAATATAAAGTGTATGAGCGATACAGTAAGGCATCTTTGTGGGCTTAGGCAGGTAAGAGACACACCAAATGAATGCAATAAGCTTTCACAATTTCTGAGTGTAATTCACCAGCATATCAGGCACATAAATAGTATAAGGCTATACACACATTGCAGTGAGTGCACATTACAGTTGCCTAAATCGCTGCATTCCGTATAAGATTATATTATGTTGCTTAACCACATGAATAATAATCTTATTGTACTAACATTCCATGTTGTGCAACTGTAGCTACAAACCTAAAACACATTTATCGCTTATTAAAAGCACATGAAGGAAAAGTCTGGGGATAAAGAGCGATTCATTTACTAAAGTGAGAGTTGGTAGGAGAGTCGTGTTTTTAACTTTAAGTTTGCCAATGAGCTTCTGCTGCAAGGAGTGATTGACTGGCCCTTTATGCATTATGTGGAACCAGCTCAGCCCTTCTAGCTGCATGAACCTTCCAGCGTTGACCTTTCATTACAAATAGTGAAATGAGGGAGTTGAAACCACAACTCTCCTGCAAACTCTCCCTTTAGTGAATAGACCCTATACTGACTGGTAAACATTTCATATCTTCTCTGAGTTGCTCTCCCACGTTGCATATAGGATATGTCAATAAATTCCAATGGGAGGGCACAGGCAGCCAATATAGCATTGTACATAAGCATCTTAGTATCAAAACTGATAGTTCTGTACCTGACAGTGAAAGGGTTAAGCCTTATTTATTTGGGTAATGAATATGTATTGCTAATGCAGATGAGATTACACTTTCCCACTTTATCTGGTGTTGTTTATTCCATTTGGTAGGATGGATCTACTGCAATTCTGTATAAGAGCACCCTGTAATTAAATGCCTGGTGTCCACATCTAAGTAGCAGTTAAGCCTTGCCAGTTACTGCACTATGACAGATGAGCTAGCACTTAAAATAATTATTTGGAAGAAAACAGTCTTTTCACTCTATGGGTAAAAAGGGACAATCCTGTCATCTGCATTTCTTACAGCCTTCTCAAAAGTTGTTTTTTTCTGTTGTTTTTTTCTAGAGAATATAGCGGTAAACTCTTTACAACTTTTACAACATATTTTGTATAAATGAAGATCCTGTTTGAGGAATGTTAAACTGCTTTCATTTTTTTTCGTAAAAATATCAAATAAGCTTCAGTCTTTGTGATTCTAAAGCTACATCTACCCAGAGACTGGGAGGAAAAAGCCTTGAGATTCAGGGTACAGTGAAATATAGGTATCTATGCCTACTGCTCACACGCCATTCCCATGCCTTTCCAGGCACTTACTGATGTCAGATCCGGATAGGAGCACTAATCATCTGCCCATGTGAAAGAGTGTGCTCCCAACATATTCTGGATCAAATACATGTTTGTGGTACTTTATGTGGTGGCTGGGGTTTAGACTCAAAGCACAGTGTTTATTACAGAGTTCCTCTCCCTCACTGACACCTTGGGGGAGCCACAAGATAACCGAGCAGACATAAATGCTACTCGGCTTACAGGTAGACAGGTATAGTACAGCACCCATAGTTTAAATCATGTTATAAGGTAATAGAGAACAAGTTAAGAGGAAAGGGATATTGCTGATTGAGACAGATTCAGTCTGAAGCCTAACATCAAGCTTGGACCAGCTAACGGAGGTATGGGAGGTTGGACCAGCTAAGGGCCATCCTTCCTAACATATCTCCTCCGTTTCTGTATTTTGGGTCTGGAAGGATGCACACAATATGTTTTGTTTCCCACGTATGTTATGTTTTTACACGTTGCTTGGCGCTTCAGTCCTAGAGATGGTTCCACAATGGATCACGTAAGGAAACTGGCTCTCTCACCTCTAATGGAAAGCATTCAGGTAGTAATATATTTTTGTTATCAAGTATTACAGGAAGTATTAACAGCCCTCTTCAAGAAAATTAGTTTGGTCTTTCTCAATCTGTTGACAATGGAGTAACATTAGTAGGGAAATTTGTTATAGGGATCATTCAAATACCAGTTATTGGTACTGAACTACTTCCAACTCCCAAAGTATCCAGTTAGGTACTTTAACTCCAAAACAGAGAAAAGCTGGTGCAATAAAACTAGTAGATAAAAAGTCAGGTCTATCCCATAGAAAAGTCTACATAACAAATAAGCTTTTAACACCATATAACAAAAAAAAAACTAGTGCTTAAAATAGTCACTGGTTATGTAATATAAAATGGAATGTTCTTGGGCCAGCGCTGCTAGTTCTTTTAAGAATTCTGGGAAAAGAACAGTTGCAAGGACAGCATTCCTGGTGTGTTCAGGTACTCCTGAAAGCAGAAGCTGAGTCTTTCCTTTGCGGTCTTTATTTTTCGGTAGTACTGTTTGGGAAGCTTTGTTTTCCTCCACATTCATCAGTGCATTATCTGTGACAAAATAGCAATTTTCAGTCATGGGAAAAAAACATCAAAAAGGGTTAAACAAAGAACCATTGATATCTCAAAGGCATATAAACAGGTGTTTATGAACAAGTCTAAAGGCCAGGCCACATTTACAAAATGATCTGTAATATAGATACGCTTGAACATCCATTTGTTAAATCAGTGGGAATAGGGAATATACAGCAAAATCAAAATATTATGGATAGTCTAATTTATTACATGTATACAATCTTGGTTATATTTATTGTAGGAGACCATTATGCAGCAAACATACGCATCAGAATAGAGCATACCTTTGGTTAGTGCGTCACTAGGCTGAGAAGGCATGATCATACGGGTATACAGGTACTGCTGAGCATCTGCAAGCAGCATGGCAAAATTCTGCTCTCGGGTAGCAAATTGCTCAATTTTATGTTTGACAGAGGCCAGAACCTGCAAATCAAGAAGAAAAAATATATGTCTTCTGTGGTTCTTCTTGCTGAATTACACTTCTCCTCTGGTTTTAAAAAACAGGCTGACTTTATTTCATAAGGTGATGAATGACCAATTTTACAACAAAAAAGTTCTAAAGTCCCAGGTGAAGCCAGTCTGACCGAAAAGGAATAAGTATCTGTCAGGATGAAGTCTCTAATATAACTCGAAACTCCCTTAACACCCTGAGTTCTGGGACAGAATCATTGTTTGATTTATATTGTGTTTCACACCAGGAACAAAAAATAGCTTAGGGACACTGCCAGGTAAATCACAACATAGGTGCCATATAAACCTAAACACAACACAACGAATCTGAAGGTGGTTTAGTTACGGTACATTCTTATGGATTTATACAGATGTAGGAATCATTGGATTTCTACAGTGTTAACCAAACTCAATTTTGTTTTGCATTTCACGCTGCCATCTTATAAGATTATACAAATGATTTATATATATTGTATGCACATTTTATATTTTTCCCTTAGTTCACTGTGCATATTACAAGGCACCCTAATAAGAGAAATATTTAAGGCTGCTTGAGGCTCCTTCCCTTACCCCTAAGTTTGTAAACCAAGTCTATGTTCTACTTTTGGATGACCAAAGTTTTTACAATTTTTATGGCCTCAAGATGTCTTTCTACTTGGTTTGGTGACAGGTCTATTTCATCCTAATGGTTGAGTCTGAAATGTTCTCTACAGAAGCAAATTCCATTTGACACCAAAGCGCCTCCTTAATCATCGAGATGCTTTCCAGCCACAACTACTTGGGCTGCTCGAAAAGATGTCACACCCTCAACATCCAATGCTCACAGGTACAAAGTGGAAACATCGCTTAATACTTGAAATGTGCAAGCGTCTTTCCCTCTGCAGCTTGAGTTTCTATAGCTAGTGCTTTCATTTCTGATCTCTTCTCGATATTGTGTGACAGTCATTGCTGAAATGGCTGCCATGGGAAGCAACAATAATTAAAGACACTTATCATCTTCACCTAATTAAGTGTCTCCTTCTACTCCTCTGTGTGCTTTTTGCTTATGAGTTAGCTTTGGTTAGATTAATCTGTATAAGAAAGCCATAAGTTCAAGTTGAAAGGTGCAAAGAAAAAAGAGGAACACTATAAAATATTTTTGTTTTGACAGTTGGTTAACATTACCATAAACCATCTGGAAAGATAAACATGTATCAGTGATTCTTCAGTTTCTGTAACTTTGCATTGCTTAAAATATAACATAAGTCTATTAACTTTGTAAATAACCATTAAAATATTTAAGCGGTATATATTTTAGAAGTATAGAACAGTTTTACAGGGAATCTAAGAGGGCACCTGTTGATGGAACCTGAATATCTAATAAATCTCTTCAAGTTATCACTTTTCTCCTTAGCCAGCACCCAAAAGACAAATGTCTCTGGCGTAGTAAATCTTTTGTGCTTTCGTGTCACTTTGTGCTTCACGGTGCTATTTCAGAGGTACTTATATGTGACTTTTTTATGATCTTTAAAAAACAATTCTCTTGGAAGTTGATTAAAAATATTCCTTTTTTAATTTTTATAATTAAGCTGTGTGAGCGCTTCTGAATGACCTTCTTTCTTCGTTGTTCTGTATTTTGTCCTTTACCCATTACAAGCTAAAAAGATGCATTTTATTGTCAAAGTGTAATAGAAAGTATCTATTAACGGAGAGAGAACGGAATGAAAGTGAAGTGCATTAATCAGACATGCCTTCACCATACCTGGAAGCTTTATAAATAAGCTGACCTTGAGACTCTTTCGCTATTACCGTTTTAATAGTCCATTACAAAAATATCATTGTTGTGACTCCATAAAGGTGGAAACAAAATGGTTTTAATAATGGTTCTTATGAAAACCATTACTTGTCAGGAAGTAATGATATTCTGAATTGTCACCTATTTTGAAGCAGAGAGGACTAAGCTGCGATACACCATAAATAAGAACACCTTATCAGTAAATATGAGCAGAATAGAAGTCAGCTTCAGATTTGGTGATCTGCCCACTGAACAGAAACTAAGTATCCAGGTATGGCCTTTTACCATCTGCTATCCCTGCTTAAAGTCACTAAACCGCTGCCCCTTTCGTACAACAAAATTCTTAAGAAGGAAATGTGACAAGAATAAGCAAACAAGAACAAGACTATAGATATGTTGAGTAAAAGTTTTGTAGATTTTTATAAAATCTCCAATACTTTAGAATAAAAAATGGGATGACAGACATTTTGCATCTTGTTTTTAAAATGCTTGTGTTATTTTTTCTGAAATTGCTACTTTTAAATTATTATTATTTTCATTATTATCCTTTATTTATATAGCGCCAACAATCTACACAGCGCTTAATACAATATATATATTCAAGGGGTATGACAAGAGGGGAATTGACAGACTAAGACAAATCGATACATTAGGCGGAGAGAGCCCTGCTCGCAAGCTTACAGTCTTCAGGATGTATGTTGTGTCTTGTAAAAAACGTACATTAAATCTGAAAGTTAACCCCTTGACTGCTAACGACGGCATGGTGCCGTCGCTAGCAGTCCCAGTCAGGTGCTAACGACGGCACCATGCCGTCGCTAGCACTATCTTACCTTGATGGGGGTCTGTGGACCCCCATCACCCCCTATCCCGGCGATCTGCCCCTCAACCTGAAGGGCATCACTGGGACCACCCGATCCGGCCGGTGACGTCGCGCGTAATGACGCGATGACGTCACCGCGCAACTTTATTTAAAACTGACAATTGTCAGTTAAAGCGGTATGGGGGCATGCTGCTTAGATGCCTGTATCTCAGGCATCTAAGCAGCTACAGACCCCCAACATATACCGTTGGAAAGGTAATCGCCTCACCTTTCCAACGGTATACTGCTTGTAAAAAAAGAATAAAAAATATTAAGTAAAAAAAATAAAAATGTACAAAAAAAGTAAAAAAAATGATTTGGGGGTCTCTAAAGGCAGATAAATAAAGATCAAAATTGCCTAGAGACCCCCAAATTAAATTATCTAAACATAAACTGGTTTAACTTTAAAAAAAAAAAAGTTTAAGTATTCTAGCTAAATGATCACTGTGGTAGCCAATGTTACCACAGTGATCATATAGCTATAAAAAGTCACATTCCCTTTTTAAAAATGGCCGATACTAAATTTTAACCCCATGATCCCTTTGATCATGGGGTTAAATAATGATGAACTGCAAATATTATTAAAATCAGCCATTTAGCCTGTAGTACATAAGTTAACCATGTCATCCCTGGAGCCCCTTGCATTTTTACTGCAAAACTTATTTTTGCTGTAAAAGTGATTTTTTTTTCTCCCTTTACGATCATTTCTTTGGGATTGTAAGGGGAAAGAATGGTGTGTGTGCTTCTGTGAGTGAATGTATGGAAAGTATGGTGTGTGCTTCTGCGAGTGAATGGAGATATGAAAAGCGTGTGAATGGTCAGTAATTAGGGTTGTAGCCTTGACGTGGCATTACTGCTCACGTAAGAAGTTAAATTATGGCACAAAAAGTACATATTTTCAAAAACTACACCCCTTGGCGCATCAAATGAGGGGCTGCATGTGTTTCTAGTACAAACCTGGTGTGCGCAAGACACAAATGAACATGTCGCTATGGTTAGAAAAAACATATTTTCTAGCCAAAGCGACACATTCCATCGTTATTTGTGAACTCAACTTTTGTCCTAGAAATACATGTAACCCCTCATTTGAAGCTCCAAGGGGTGTAGTTTCTTGAAATGTGATGTCTAACTTTATCTTCAGATATGGCAGATTGGAGAATCTTGTTAAAAAATTGTCTTAAAACATTTAGGGGTGATGCCTGCATTTAGACAGCTCTAGGCAGCTGGGAAGTTAAATTATGGTACATAAAGTATATATTTTCAGAAACTACACCCCTTGGCGCATCAAATGAGGGGCTGCATGTGTTTCTAGGACAAACCTGGAGTGCGCAAGACATAAATGAACTTGTCGCTTTTAATTTAATTTTTTTTTATTTTTATTAGTGTGATATTCACTTATTTGTTGTGCACGGCAGATTTGTGATACAAATACAAATAAGACCTCATTTGCTGCGGCTGGGGGTGTAGTTTCTAAAAATATATAGTTTTTGTGGCATATTTTAACATCCCGGGCAGCTAGAGCTGTTTAATAGACGGCGGCCATGCATTAAATTTAAAGATGTCTTTTGTGATAGTCTAGTAAATGTAACTTTTAGCAATAAAATATTAGAAAAACACAGTCTACTGTTCTCAATGTCTGTTTATTTTAGACCGGTTACCTACTACAAATATTTAGCAACACAGCTTTTGATATTAGGGTTTAGAAAAATAACATTACAAACTAGTTTTTATTGAGTTGGAAGTGAAAAATTACACTTTTTTCCCATTTTTGGCTGTATTTTGCAAACCTAATGAGACATACACATATAAAAATGGTATATTTGGAATCTGCAGGGTGTGCTGAAAAAAACAATATATGGTTTGTATAGTTTATTCCCAAGAAATTGACTTTGAAACGTGAGATGCACCAAAATGCCGAAAACCAGCTTAGCACCAGGGTGGGAAATGGCTTAGCAGCCAAGGGGTTAAGGTGCAGTTAGAGGTAAAGGGGGCAAGCTAAGGGGAATCTAAATCCTGGGGCAGTGAAGATTAACCCAGTACTTATTTATAAAAGTATGGTGTCAGTGTGATGCCAATGGGTCTGTGACTCTATGAGGGTACTATGAGATATCTGGGGGGGTATAAGGGCATATCTGGGGAGGACGGAGTGACAAATCTGTGGGTATAAGGTATATAGGGTATATAAGGCATATGTGGGGAGGCCAGTGTGGCATGTCTGGGGAGGATGGAGTGGTGTATCAGGGTGTATAAGGCATATCTGGGGCCACAGTGGCATATCTGGGGGTGGAGTGGCATATGTGGGGGTAGGTGGGTGGCCATGTCTGGGAGGCAGCGTGGGGAAGCTGGGCTTCAAATGTGCATAAATGGGGGGGGGGCTGGTTGGGATAGCCAAAGAAATGCTTTTATCAATTTTTTTTGATTCTGCTGTTTGTATTTAACATAATTTGTTAAATTATTTTAAATAAATGAAAAATTTACATTCATTTTTTTGATCCGATTAATCAAAAAAATAATCAGCCAACTAATCGATTATGAAAATAATCGTTAGTTGCAGCCCTAATTAGACCCTGCTGCCAATATAAAATATTAGACCCTGCTTCCGATATATATCATGATACCCTGCAGCCAATATATATAAATATTAGACCCTGCAGCCGATATATATGAAAATATTAGCCCCTGCTTGCATATATATATAAATATTAGCCCTGCTGCATATTACTATATAGCCTTTGCTGGCAATATATTTATATAAATATTAGACCATGGCTGCAATAAATTATATTTATTTATAATTTAATATTTTTGCAGCATGGGCTATTGTATATATTGGCAGCAAGGGGTTTTAAACTATAATATTTATTGGCAGCAGGGGGTAATATTAATACATAATGGCAGCAGGGGCTAATATTAATATAATATTATTATACTGCTATTATTATTATTATTATTATTATACTTTTAGATGTTGCTTGCATAATAGTTTCTCTTGGTAGATTCATCATCTATTACAGTTTTGAGTATCATTCAAAATTGTAGCAAAAGGGCAAGATCAACTGTAATGCAGTATATTTTATATGAATTACATTTTAAATTTTCTATTCAATATAAACATTTGCATTTAATACCCTAATGCATCATACAAATAAAACACATATTTGTTGTATACACGCCAGTGGTCTGATGGAACAAATATTGGTTCCAACCTGGCATCCGGTGACAACCAATGCTCCAAAAACCCGAACACCGGCCTCTGACTCTGATTCCACAGAGACTCTGAGATTCGGGCATGTACTGTAGTTGCTCGATTATAAAATGACCCCCAAAATGTGATTATTCATTTAGAAAAAAAGAAAAGGCCTGACTATAAGACTACCCTATATAAAAAAGTTTTATTAGTAAATATTAATTCACATCTAAACTATTTTTTCATATTTAATTAAAACCATGAGTGAGAAAAATGCATTTTATTTGTTTTTATTTCCTTTTATTTGCCAACCGGCACCCCAGTTATGCGCATCTGCCCCACGGCTTGCTACTCTGCCCCCCAGATATCCCTTATACCTCCCTATATGCCACTTTGCTCCCCTATATGTCATTCTGCCATTCTGAATTTCTCTAACGTAGATTCAAAGCTATGGGCTAGTCATAGTGCCTGGAGCTTATGATCATCTTGATGGACATACATATCCCAAGGAATCCCCCCTAACATACATTTTCCCATGGACACCTGTTAGGCAGGGTTAATAATTCTTTATCTCATTCTTCCATAAGCCACCATTGGGGGTCAAATCACGATTCATTTTGGAAGACGGCAAATAATTGTTTGGGACCATAATTGTTACTTTATATGAAGAGCCAGGATCTTCTATCGCTCTATCATAATCTAAGAATCTTTAGAAGTGATGAACCTGGGGACAGATAGGAAAAATTCACAATTTTACAATGGATCACTACTAACATAACAATTAAGTCTAAGAATTTAAAGAATCAGTAAATATAAACCTCACATTAGGAAATGGGCGAATTATCCTAAAAGTGAACATTCTGATTACCATTGTTTCAAACACTTGAGACACGAAAAGTCTTCTGTTTCGAATTCTTACATTTTACTGATAAACGTCTGCAGCGCAATCTAACATATAAAAATCTTATATGACAACGTCTGCTGTCCTTTGCTACGTCATAGAGAGCTGATGGTCTTGTTGCCCCTGACAGAAGCCACCATAGGAATAGATTCACTAATAAGGTATTAACTAGGTGGCCAATTTTCCTAATGATCAGCTATTGCCCTAAAAAGAGTTCCTATTTCTAGCAGATGAACATGGGCTTCAGTGAAGATGTGTGTGTAAATTTTTATATACTATAAAAAGGAATCCTTCTTTCATGTGTATGTTGTTTCAAATCATTACATTACATTAACCCCCCATCCAAAACAGATTGCCCTGGGAGTGGGGATAAAGAGGTCCCAACATCTGCACTTACCTCTATCTCCTTAACTTCCAGGAGGAGGCAGATTCACAAAACATCACAGGGCGATCTTGCTTCAAACGCAGGCTGATGCTTTGTGGGGTATGTGAGCTGCGTGTATGTTAGTGTCTGCCTAGGTATAGATCTTACACACTGTCTGTGTATGTATATGTGTCTGGCAGTGTGTGTGTGTCTGTGTATGTATATGTGTCTGGCAGTGTGTGTGTGTCTGTGTATGTATATGTGTCTGACAGTGTGTGTGTCTGTCTGGGAATGTTGGTAATTGAACATGTGCCTTGAGTATGATAAAATGGGTGTCTGGGTTTGTTAGAATGCATATATATCGTTATGTTAAAGTGTGTGTATCTGTAAATAAGTGTGTTTGGTTATTTAAGTGTGAATACGGATCATTGGGTAAATTAGACTGGGTGTCTGGGTATGTCAGAGAAAGTGTGTCTGAGTATATTAGTGTGGATATTTTAGTGTATCAAGATGTGTGTTTGGGTATGTTAGCATGTACGTGCCAGGGTATATTTGTGAATGCGTGTGCGGGGGTGGCATTTTAGTATGTGAACATATGTCTTTGGCTATGTAAGTGTATGTGTGTGGGTATTTTAGTGGGTCAATGTGTGTGTCTTTGTTTGGGTATGTTTGGATGTGTGTGTCTGGCTTTGTGTTAAGTGTGAGTGTCCATCTCAGTCAGGCTCTGGATCCTCCCTTGATGTCCAGATTTGGAATTCTTCTCGCAGAATGAGTTTGCTTAGCGCATGCATCCATGCATCCAAATAACTAAGTATTTCATGGTTTAGAAAAATGAAGTGTGATAGAACCTTAGGAAAACAATCAACAGGAGCTGGAACGTCGTGGTTGCTTTATTCAGTGTATCTTCCACAGGTCTGATGGATCTCAGAGTGTTATTCATTTAACATCAGTGTTTATTCATTAAACAGGTTAGTTTCCAGATTCACCTAAGCAGCCTCATTAAACATTATAAAGGACTAATTGAACCCAAGAGTAATCTTCTCCTACAAGAACACAGTTTCTTTGGAGCTCTCATATGTTATCCTGGCCTTCCTCTTATGAATCCTGCCAACGGTCTGAACGGTCAGAGTACCACACATTTATCAGCACAATCTGGGGTGTAGACAATTTTTACATGAGCGTTTTACTATATTCTGTTGTGATTTGGTCACGTACATTCTGCCCCATAGGATTTGCCCTACCATTTTCAATCCTGCTTTAACTTATTTTGAGGGCTTTCTAGGGATCATAGATTGTGTATTTGTATACATAAGTGCAGGTCAATTTAAGTTTCAGAAAAAAAAATACTTTAGATTTTTATACAAAAAAGTTTCTTATAACTACAAAGCAATTAATAAATACTTGTCTAAAACCATATATTATATACCGGTGTATACATTTTCATTGTATGAAACTTTTTTCAAAATCATCTTTAGCAATAAAATCACATTCAGAATCTTATAATAGCGACATCTAGTGGTCACTAGGAAGTCCAACATTAAACCACAAGCTGTAAAATATTTGTTTCAATAACAGCGACACCTAGTGGTCAACTAGTAAATCCGACATTGGACCACAAACGGAAAGGGTTAAAGAGTAATACCTCGGCTTGTACATAAGGTATTGATTTGAGGACAAATGATCTAATTCATTTGCTTATAAAACACAATGTAAGATTTGGCTTTTTGAATTAAAAAGAAATCAAATAGAAAGCAAGTGTTTTCCCCAAATTCATGCTCTCAAATGTGTAGAACTGTAGTATCATAAAATTAGCATTTTTGTTTAAACTGTAAATTAACCATCCAATCCAATAAAGAGCCAGAGACAGGAATTGCTGCAATATATATTTTAATTCAAAGTGAATTTAGACAATAATACACCATAAATTCATATTTTTGACACTCGCCAAAATAGTTACCTGGAAAACCCGCTTTTTGTGACAAAGTACAGAAGAGCCTTGGTCACATTTAAAATCACTGAGAACTAGAGAGAAATACTATAGCAAACTGTAACAAGACGTACATCCATAAAAATGTTTCCCAGTCCTCGATTAGAATATTGCACAGTGCAATTGCTACATGGCAAAAGACTAGTGTAGCATAAAAATCAAAAGCCAAAATTTAAAACAAATTAATAATAATAATAATAAAAATGAAAGCCAGAAATCTACAATTTTGTTAAAAACAGTAACAATTCAAAATTAAACAAAGCTGGATTTCTAAACAGTCCTAACAAACTTGCAGCGCGAGTTCACTTTTACTTGGTACGAGACCAGATCACAATTAAGTAAATAGTTCATTCAAAACCCAAAATCAAATCGGTTAGTACAGTAGCAAATGTAACACCCTGAATGAGTAAGTTACCAAATACAAGTTTGAAATAGCAATGGGTGGGGGTGGGGGATACCTGTACAGCCAGGCAGTGTTTTATTTAAAAACCCCAAAAAAACCTATAAAAAAATTATAAGATGGTTGATCTGAACTTAAATCTGATACATAGCACTGTCCATCTCATCGGACAAACCCATGAGATTAGGGCCTTATTACAGTATGAAGCCCGTAACGTCCAAAGGCTTTGTGTTACCCCAACTGAACTACAATAAAGCACAACGTGTCTCACAACACACAAAACCATACAGCAGGTATGACTGAGGGTTTTAAGACATTATAATCTATATTTGGCCAAATCAAAGTTAATAAAACTGAATCAAGGTAGACTGGGGGGGGGATCACCAAAACCTAATGGGCAATGGCAACCGAGACTAGGTTAGGCAATGTCTGCTAAAGAGCTACCTGTTGGTGGTCTGCGTGTCTTCTATCCGCTACGGAACAGCTAATCAATGTATGCGGTATTGACTCGCACGCGGACTCGTTCAGAGTTTGTAATCGCTTTCATTTAAGATGAGAACTGACTGTGGGGAGCACCTTGAAATCAAGGTCAAAAGTAAGCCCGATATCAGATGGCAGCCAATAACTGAACATTTTATGGTAAAAATAAGCAATATTGCACTGTATTATTGCGTTATGCTGCAGAATGATGGAGAACTCCTAAAAATAATAAAAAAATTCAAGCTGTACTGATGTACGGGGCAGCAGTCAAGTGTTGGGGAAATCAGGAAAAACCTGGAGAATAGCAGTTTATTTTCTAAGGCTTTTCTGTGATTATTGTAATACCCTATGCTACATGTGATAGATTTAACCCAGTAAATGCCAGAAAGGCGTGTTGACCCCCTCTCTTCAATGAACTTGTAGCGCGTCAACTTTAAAAATCATTACCTTCCTAACCAAGTTAGCCATTTGGGCGCCATGTTTGTTCTTGCCCAGTCCAAAAGAAAAGGATCATATTAACAGGGAAGGTATGATCAACCGACATCTACAAAGATTCCTTATTCCTGACAGCTATAGACAGAACCGTGTTATCCGTTAGAAAAGTAATACTAGAAGGATAATACCTCTGTTACATCGGATTGACAACATTAGCACCATTTGGTGAATCTGTGCCTTGAATTCTATTATAGTTCAAGCTTGCAGGACAATTTACGTTTGTTCCAATGTGTCACCATCACGATGAAAGAATAAGGATGCGACGCTTTGGAGCTCAGATCCACTAAACGATGCTAAAGTCAAACTTGTGACACATTAAGTCAAAATTATTCTTGGGTAACTTGTAGACCAGCATAAGAACTAGTCATTTCCATCAAAAATAATACACTCACCTCCGGAACGAACCAAAGAGGAGGAGAGGAACTTAGAGAAAACCCACACGATGGAGTCTGTTCCGTAAAGGAAGAGAGGGAAGGAGTTATGGTTTCTACTCACTGACTTCACTCATCATTATGAAGGTCCAACACTGGCAGATGTCTCCAAAAAGAAGGGCAGACTGTCCCTGTGTAATGCATTGCTCAACTGGTAAGGAGACTTTCAAGACTCCTCGCTGATTTAATTATACATTATACAGGGCCAGCAAAGCCCTACCTGCTGCAGAAGTCCACTGGAGCTGGTCCTTCACAATGTAAAGTAAAACAGGGGAGCTGAATCTACAAATCTCTCGCAAACTCTACTTTGGTGAACAGACAGGTTAGCAGACCAAATGGGTGGAAACATGAAAACCGGACATTCGCTTACTCGCCATTTTAATAACTGTTGGGTTTGTTTAGGATACACAACGACTGACATCATCGTGCGTTAATATTTCAAATCCTTCCATCAATACATCAGCACTCCGGGTCACTAACGGCTTCACCCCAAGATTACAAAACTCATCCGGCCCCGTCAGGGATCATTAGGCAGCGCCGGTACTTCCGCACCGATTGTTTTTTTTCTAGTTGCAGACTTCCTAACTATTGATGCGACTCGGTGGGGTATCACGTTCAGGGCGCTGACGCGTAGTGGAGAACAAGGTTACCGCTTAAGGCTGCCACCAAACCTCTGTTTCTTGGTCATCGTATTCGCAAAACCAAGGCCTTCCACAAAGAAAAAGAAAAGACTCTTCCTCCAGACTTCCTTGAGTCTCCTTCTACACCGATTGGAAACAATACAATAAACGCAACGCATGCCAACGCCTCTAGCAGTGAAAGATATAAAGCTCTGCACACATTTTACATCATCTGAAAGATGTTGCAGCTCCACCGTTGGGTGGTCACCACCCTCTGAATGTCCATAAGTTGTAGAACTACAATACCCACAATCCCTCGCAAGCGAGAATCATAGGAATTATATCACAACAGTTGAAGCTGCTAGCCCCTGACTACAATCAGTGAGTTTACTCTAAATAGAAAGTGAGTTTACTCACTAAATAGAAAGTTGTGCCTTGAGGCGAGTTAAAGAATTGCATCTCACCACAAGAAAAAAGTCAATTTCATAGCTGCCAACACACCCGGCTGCCAGCTGTACCAACTAATGTCCCCTTCAGACGGGACTACGAGAAAGTCAGCATGCGTGGTTCTCGAATTGGGCTCTGCGCATGCCTAAACAGGGACAAAGCGCTTGCTCAGTGTGCTCCCCCGACACTGTATGTTTCAAAATGCGTTTAGTATGAGTTTGTCCTTTTAAAAGGGGCCGATCGGCGTAGTCAGCGCTGGAAGATGAGATTTCTCATCCTGCCGCAACTTGCGTACTCAATATTTGGTAAATAAACTCTGCTGTTAACCATTAAATTGGCTAAACTGAAGAGAGCGGGGTTAAAAATGCCTTCCTGTATCCAACTATAATGTAGCTGCGCGTTCCCGCAAGTGAACTAACAAAGCTCCGACCCTTAAAGCAGGACTCCGTTTCACCGCACTAACCCCACAAAAAAAGTGATGGTTAACCCCTACATATATCTGTGTGAGATTGTTAAAGCAGGGCGCACCGGAAGGGGCCAGTTATCAGTTATGATGTAAACATGGTTTAAATGTCGCAATACCGATGCAACATCCTGGTGCCAGACAAGTATGGCTTTCGTACAAACTTGTACGTATTCATTATAATTACCCCCATACTAATGAGATCTGACAGTGCTGTACATAATGCATAGTGAGGATTAGTAAAACGTTGACTTTGTGAAAAAGCAGATCTCCAGTGATCAGAAAAGTTCAGCTGGTTTATTTTTTTTCTATTTTTTTTTTTTTAATACTGCTGTATTTTTTTGTTTTTTACAACATTTTTCTTCTTCTTATAAAATATCGATATAGGCACATTTTAGTTTTAACATTCATTAAATAAAACACTGCTTGTGTTAAGAACATGTAGCGCTTCACCATTCCTCTTCTGAATGAGTAGAGACGTAGAATGAGAGCGTATTGAAGGTTAGGCAAGTGCTGTGTATAGTGGTGTTAAAGGGAAATGATACGGGGAAAACAATTAAGTAGCATTAGCCAAGAAAAAGTGTCCTTTTTGCTACAGTAATTCATGTATCCAGTTACATACTTCTGATAAAGATAAGCGATTTCACATCATAACCATATACTGTTATAATACAAAAGCTCTCAGCAGTTTTATGTAGAAAATGGCTGTTTTCATCAACCTTTTGTTTCAGATTTTGTTTATAATATATTTATATATATATATATATATATATAATCAGAAGATTGCAACTGTGGATTACTATACATAGATGTATAACCAGCCAATTTATTTTGCAGAGGGAGGGCGTTACAGAGAATAATTTTCCTTAATGGGGAAATTCTCCAACGTTTCTTATTCCAGTCGCTGCTACTCATTTGCGTTCTAGATTCCTAAATCCCCCTCCCTCCCCAAAACCCCCCAAACAACTCAAGCCTGTAAAAGGTACAGTTTTTTTTTTTTAAACGACACAATTATGAAAAACATTTAAAAAAAAAATTAAGTTACATTTAATACACCCACTTATATGCAGTAATGAGCACAAAATTTATGGAGATAAAATACTGATACATAGAACACACACACACCCCCCCAAAAAATATATATATGCAATTAGGATCCATAATTTACAATACAGTAGTTACAAAGACACGGCAAACATGAAAGTAAATTAAAATTTAAAAAATAATAATCAGAGAAAAAAAAACCCCCACTACATTTTCATATAATTAGACTCAAAACAGAAATATGACGCTATGTGAAATCTTGATATGAAGCTAACTTCACAGCTATCCAAAGTGGCATTTGTTATATATAGCAGCTTATCTATGATACATTCAAGATAAATGATTACTTGCCCAAAGCTACCACCATGTTAGTTTTAACACTTTGCGTGCCAGTGGGAGATGCAATGCATTTGTCTAAGCACTCAAGCTGGCTCCCAAAGAGTTAATATATATTTATATATATTATATATATATGTAATATTTTTTTTTTCTTAAAGCCCACCACTATACTACAGTATAATTTAGATCTACGCAATAAGAAGCTACCTTTCAACTTCATTATAAGAAATGGATGATTGCAAAAAGTCTTTGGTGCTGCTAGAACAGCTTGGTTTGGACGATACACAAATCTAGCAACGGAGAACAAAATATCGAGATACGCACAGAAATCTTTTATGTCCCTGACGGAATGTATTAAATAAGCAGTCACCAAACGGGAAAAAAAAACAAAAACACACTGAAAGAATAATGTAAAAAGAGTCCTTAAACACATGCATAAAATGAAAAGAAAATTGCACACACAGAGAAAACACCTCATATCTGATCAAGCTTAAAGAGTAAATATCTGATACAAGGAATTAAATACTGCATGGTTTGCCCGAGCTCTGGTCACGTATTGTAGCGGTCGCCTCGACAGGAAGGGTCGGCGAAACATTGCACTGCAACATATGGACCTTTCTTCCACAAATGAAGAGATCGAAGGTAGTCTTGTCCATAACCAAAAAGAGAAGGCATGCCTGCTACGCTAGTAGATATGATAATCCATCCGATGGGACAAACACCATGAGAAAAAATGAAAAACACATCAGAAAATCCACTTGGACTATATATATCGCAGTTCCAGACGGCCATGAGATTACCAAACGAGCGGCCAGCGTGGCTCCTGCGTACTAATAATAAAATCAAGAACAGGTCACCAAGCTACCCAATGCTTGCTACTACTATATCATTCTTAAAAACCAGACAGTCAAATAGGTTTACAGCAAAACATGCTGTTCAGTTGGTAAAGAAAACACCCCAAAAAAAAGAAAAAAAAAATCATACCACGCATGGGGGAAAAAATTAAAAGGAAAATTAAAAATCTGAGCATTACTCAAGATATCCAAAATAGATTTTTATATAATCAGCAGATCTGAAGTTTAAGTGCTGAACTTGACATTGATATTTAAGAAGTAACATTAACAACCTCAAATATTTAAGGCACTATGTGTGGGAACAGTTTACAATGCAGCTGAGATTATTAGGACGACGACATTAAAAGAGCAAAGGTCTAGGCCGACTTTTTCTTCTGCCCATGCAAAAGACACATGCAAAGTGAAGTACGATGTCATAGCTTAGTGAGCCAACACGGAAACATCAAGACATAAAGGACACCAACGACTTACTGGTACACCGACCGTACTGCAGACGCTGTGTGGATTTGTTGCTCTAAACCTGTACACTGAATGGCTTCCCAAAAACGTAGACGTGTCTTGCACTAAAGTTAGAAGGCAATTGTGTAAAAAAATAGCAGGAGAGAAATTGGACTTTTGCTCCTACGAGTCACCTGTTACTATAGTTACTATATATAAGAGAACAGGACCAAAGACGATTTATACCAAATGTGCAAAACACATTAAAAGTGATTTTGTTTTTTTTTCTTTTAAAGCTCAAGATTGTTTAAATTGCACCCAAGTCTACATGATTCAAAAATATTTTTTTTTCTTCCTTGTGCCATGGCGAAAATTTATTAAAAGCCATGTTCTTTTATTTTGATTTTTTTTTCTTCTTCTTCTTCAAACTTTGCGTTTGAATCTTTGAGCTTCCTCTACACGCTCTCGAGTTTTCACATGTATGGATACTGGTTGAGTTTTGTTGGACTCATCGGAAATCCGGTGTAAGCAGGTGATGCTGCGATGTACGAATGCGATGGGAACATCGGCTTGTACTGAGTCTGATGGATGGTAGGGGAAGGTAAGAGTCTGGGGTTTATGCCGACTGCAACCTGGTGAACGATGCCGCTGTGATGAGAGAGATTGTAGGTGGGATGCGGTAAAATAGGTCTTGCGGTGGCAGGAGAGGCGAGAAGGTGAGCTACGGGGGCAGCACCGTTCAGTTGTGCAGATGGTGGGTACGAAAGGATGGCAGGTTGCCCTGCAAGGTGTGCACTTCCAGCCAAATGTGCATGCACAGCACCGTGGTTCGGGCTTCCGTGTGGAAGGGTGAATGGATGACTTGCAACTGGTGTCAAATATGCCTGCTGCCTCCTATGGCCATAATTCCCATTCCATTCCTGGTGCCCAGATCCAAAGTGCTGCAACTGGGGAAAAAAAGGCATCAATATGAAACATATCGGTATCTATTATGATCAAAACTACACCCTAAACTGAACTTTTATTTGTGTACATGTTCCAGCATGTATGACCCTGAGAAGAATGAGCTAGTGGCTCCTAACATAGGCGCAATTTTAAATACAAGTAACATTTGTTAAGGAAATTGCTCAGAAGAAGAAATGAGATGTTTTCATCCTGTAGACTATAAGCTTGTTTGAGCAGGGCCCTCCTTCGCTTTTGTTTCTGCAAGTCCAAATTGTTGTTTTTCACTACTTGTTATGTCCGGTTTACCAACCTTTTGGATCAACAGCAATTAACAGATATGGGAAAGGCTGGACTGGATGGACGCATGTCTTTTTTTCAGCCTGTGTAACCATGTAATGTTTAGCGCTGCAGAATATGATAGAACTATACAATTCAATAAATAAACTACTTGCTGCAAGAAGAAATATTCCGGCAGCAAACCATAACTCATTTGCAGTGCATTCGTGCTGGGGGTACCTGGCTGAAGCTCATGGGCTGCTGCTGCTGGAATAAGGATGAACGTTTCTGCTGCCGGTTCCCTTGGGCTGTAGAATGGGACATTCTCCCCTGCGCAGATCGACCCTTTATTAATGGGTGGCACACTGGATCTGGAAAATAAAAAAAAGTTTCAGGTTTGTCTGTTGTCAAGGCAACTTCAAAGCAAAATGTTGGGAATTACCAGCATTTATGTATACATTTGTCTTCATATAAGTTACAATACAGAATGACTGTATTAACTAACAACCCACAAATTATTGTATTTTTCTTGTCCATATGGAACACCTCAAACATTTAAAGTGTGGGTTGTAAAAGTATTTGAACCCATAGGCTAATCACTTCAACAAAAGTTAATTGGAGTGAGGAGTTAGCAAACCTGGAGTCCAAACAATGAAACCGGATTAGAGGAGTGTGAGTTAATTTGACATAAAAAAAAACCCTCAATTTTTTCTATTCTCAAGATGCATCTGCTGGTGCCAACCATGCCTTACAAAAAAAATCTCAGTAGAATTGTTGATTTGAATAAAGCTGAAAATATTTACAAAGCAATCCTAAAGAGTTTATATACGTATCAGTGCACGGTTAGACAAATTGTTTATAAAAGGAGATGAATTAGTACTGTGCCTACTCTCCCTCGAAGTGAGCGCCCAGCCAAAATGACTCCAAGTCCACAATTTGTGGAGTGCTCAATGAGGTAAAAAAGAACCTTAGGGCTACAGCTAAACGCTTGAAGGAAGCATTGGAACGGCTTAACATCTCTGTGAGTCTACATATGTAAAACATTGAACAGGCATGGAATCCGTGGAAGGACACCAGAGAGGAAGCTGCTGCCCTCCACAAAAACTCCACAATGCTACTGGGAAAATGTTCTGTGGATGGGAAAAAAACTAGCGTTGAATTGTTCAGAAGGGACAAGCAGCACTATGTAGGGTGTAAAAAGGGCACCGCAAACCCACATAAAAACACCAACCCTACAGGGAAGTATGGTGGAGGGAGCATCGTGATTTTGGGCTGCTGCGTCGGGGCCTGGACAGCATGCCATCATCGAGGGGATAAGTTTATCAAGGTATCATACAGAATAATTACCAGCTGAAAACACTTTTCCCACCAGCACTGTGAATGTTTAATCAGTGTGTTCAATAAAGACATGAAAATATATATGTTTGTATATTATTAGCTTAATCATATTGGGTTTGTCTATACTTGTGACTCACAAGATCACATCGTATGAACATTTTATCCAGAAATTCAGGTACTTCCGAAGGGTTATTTATGTTTTCTTGCCTCTTGTGTGCAAACAAAAACCTAGAATGGTGCACCAATTCCATCAAGACAAAATAAAGAGGGACAACGAGAAGTGTTTGATGGTCTTGGTCAAATTAGTAGTTGGCCTGTTTTCTAAAACCATATGTTCCGCTTGGGCTTGTAGGTACATAGAGACACAGAGCGGTGCTTGCCCATACATCGTACTCGCTGGCATCAAGAGGTTTAATTGAAATGAAAAGCTTCACGTGTTGATCTGCACTGACATTTTGCAGATATCTTAGTTGTAATGTATTTATAAAAGCCATGAGGGGTAATCCTGTCATTTTTGTTTGAAAAGTGAGTGTTAAAAACTCTAAAACCTGTATCTAAAAATGACGGGGTCAAACAGCCGATGTGCTCCTCACCTTTGTTTGATGCACGGTGTGCGCTGACCCGCAGGTTTTCTATCCTGATGGGTGGAACGACCACCGTGCACACTGCAGGTTTGCTTTCAGCCTTCTCTGAAGTCCGCGCTTCGGTGTTCTCGTTGGTATCCCTGACAAAACTGCTCTTTACAAACGGGCTGTCGTGTCCCGACGAGTCGGAGCTTGAGGATCCGTCCACAGTGTCGCAGCCGCTCTCGGGCTCATCGTCTGATATGCTGTAAACAGTGAACATTATGAGAATGGACCGCCATTGCGAAGTGGTGGAAACAACAAAGTATTCATCACCATCCCAGATACACCTATAACTGATGAGGGGATCCATACAGATTATACTTACAACCAATACTACTTTAATAGATGAAATATCTCATTTCACAGAATACAAATATCTGCAAAGCTGACGTGCACCAGCACGATCAAATTAATGTGTGTTTAGCATGTGTGAATGTAGATCATTTACCGATTTCTTCCAATAAACCAGATATTAGACCATTCAATAACAATATCTCTTTAATAGTCAAATCAAATATTTTAACAAAGGGGGCTCAGTTTGTAACCCCTGCTACTGAACTTCAGGACACACACGGTCGTTGAAGCCACTATTTTCTAAAAAAATCAACATTTCTATACTTATTACCTGCTTGAACATTCAGCGCTTTCAGCCTTTATAATGCTGATCTTTCCCCATTCTTATGACATCAAAAAATTATTTTCTAGATGAGGTCATTAAAGTAACATTAATGTTATTAACCCCTTTCACACATACACACCCAACACCCTGCTAGCTTTCCATCTTGCTTTGGGAAGCTAACTTTAAAGCCTTGTGCTATGGCTCGCAATTAGGCAGGGTTATCAGTTTACTTGTTGGGTCTTGGGTTATCCGTGTTATTTCAGCTGTTTACCTGTTTGGTCTCTTGCAGGGAGACGGGCTTGACTGTCCCGAGGAGCTGGTGCTCAGTGTACTGTCAGGGCTGCTCAGGGAACACACGCGGTCGATATTCAGGGTGCTCTGACACGCTTCACAATCCAAGCTACCTTTACACCTGGGCAGAAAAAAGTGGCAATTACCAAACAAACATCAATCTAAGAAGAGTTTTCATATTAAGCATTCGGCAAATTAAAACTTTCTTTTGGTTTTATACAGCTGTTTTGGCACTTTACATAAAGTCATGCACAGCAAAATAATAAATGATACAAAACTACATTGTATGCCTTTTTTTGACAACTGCGGCTTTGATTTTGTAGTTGATTTCCATGTGACTGTGTACTCCTACGGCTGAATACTTACTCTCTCAGAGAAAGTGTCTGTCCCGGATCCTCCTCGTCGGTGTCGCTGCTGATGGTAATCACACTCACTGCGGGGCTGGGTGAATCAGCAATGAGTATCGTTTGCCGCTGCTGGTTTGATAAGTTGGGGGCCGGCCCCTCAGAAGCCTTGCAAGAGTTCCCCTCGGCCTCGGAGTTCTGATTGTCCCGCGGTAACACGCCACTTTGTTGCTTTTCGGTCTTTGTGTTGTTTGGTATCTTTGGAGAGGCAGTTACTGGATTGTGGACAGCCGTGTCCTGTATTGTGTTACTCCTGGGAATTTAATAGTGTGGCAAAGTCATTGAGAAGTACTTCTTTGGCAAAAAAAAACAAAATTTTTATACCAAGGTGTAGTTGATTCTCGCGAAACATTTGATGGCTGATAAATAAGTCTATTTCATATTATTTAATTTTCCCTAAAACTATCCATTTCCATGGGCCAGCTTGGTTACTATTTTGCTACCAGCCCTAACGTGGTGATGACCCATATATATAGAGATTAGTATAAGGTGGCAACTGGTTTAGTCCTCCTTACCTGTTCTGGCAGAGTTTATTTCTTTTGTTAGCAGCCGGCTGAGGCCAGACAACATGCGCAATGCCTAAACTAATAGGTTGGGGGGCAGACAGGGCCATTTGGTTGGTGAGGAGAGGCTGCAGAATCATTGAATTGTAATGGTTTCCGTGTGGAATAACTTTTCTGAAAATAAGAAAACAAAAATGTAAGAACATTTTCAGTCGTGCTAGAAAATCAGTAAGAAAACTAGAATAAAGGAACAAGGGATTGTTATTTTAGGGACGTAGTCAGCCCAATAAATCTAATCCTTATAATTTAATCAATCCCCTTTAAGGTTATTTTTTTAACTACTTCACAAGAATGATTGACTTAACGGAATGATTTGAAACATAGAGACATAAGCTCGGCAGGTGCTGCGGCAACAACTTTGTAGCGGCGTCCACTTGTGTCATATAACTACAGGCTAAACTTAATGAATCTGAACAACAGGATAATTAATGGCTAAATAATAATTACATACCCCCAGTCTCCGAGTCTCTGTGGGCCCGCCATGATGTCAGAGGCCAGCGTTGTGGTTGTTGGAGCAATGGTCGTCACCGGTTGCCAGGTTGGAACCAATATTTGTTGAGTTCCATTAGACCATGCATGCTGCAACAATCACAGAAGCATAAGAAGCTTGGCATAAATGTAAGTAAAATCATTAGACCGGAATAAATGCATTTCTGAACCATGATTAAAAAGTAAATCCAAAAACCAATCAATACCGTTTGTATAAAACCTACCTGAGAGAGGACACCTGGTCTCATCTGCAGAGGCATCGCCGTAGCCTGCGTCACCAACGGGACTGCATTATCCACACGTACCGAGTAGCTTGTTGGCTTCCCATTCGGTGGAATTCCTAGGAAAACATTTCAAGGGTTTGATTTCCTTAAACTACATCTTACATTCAGTTAAAATTATTTCATTTTCAAGGTATAGATAGAACTACCAAATTAGATTGTATTTTACACTTCAGATGATCTCCTCAACAGCGCAAAGGATAATCCCAGTTATCACAGAGAGCTACCAAGCGCACCGGCTCCGAGAAGGCCGAATCATATGGCTAGGGGTCTCTAGTGAAGAGGTAATATGCCTTTTATTTCAGGCCATGACTGCATTAAAGGATGGGATCAGTTTGATGAACTGAAGGAGATTTTTTTTCACTGTAATGTAAGTAAGTACACATTTTGATAATATCGTGTCTTTGCTCAGAAAGTAAGACTTGACCATTCTGGATAGATCTAGCCTTATACCCATTTGCTGTATTATACACAACAGACAGAACAAACAGAGGCATTATCAACAAAAAGTAATATTTTCTCCTTATAAAGTTTTCTAAAGTTTACATAATTAAGATTTTGTCATCAGACAAGGCATTAGGCACTTTTACCGCTGGGTTCTAAGGCCTGGAAACTTGTTTCCTTTGTCTTATATTTACAAGCACTATGAACACTTGCCGTATATCGCGGTATTAAACACTGCTCCGTCAGTTTATTTCCACTGGTATATAGTATCTGGGCTGTATTAATGGTAAGAGAAGACATACCTTGCAGGGTTGGATGGCAAAGTATCAGTGTTTGCTGGAAAGTGTCGTTACAGCCAAAGGGTGCAGTGCCTGCCTGCACGGGTATCGCATGGTGTATAACAGAATGACCTGATGTAGCTAAAGCCTGGAGAAGAAAATACAGAAGTTTATCAAGAAAAAAAGCATTAGAATACTTGCAAGAATTAATAAATTTAATTTCCTAAATAGGCCATCTACCAGTAAAGGTCTCAGTGACTCCATCGTCTTGGCGAAAACTCTCTATACAGCACTAACACTATACAGTTCCACTTCAACATTTTTATAACTAAATAATGCTTTAAAAACACCACTTCAGGTACTATTGAGCGGCCAAGCCCTTTGCAGAAATAATTCTTTAATCATGTAAAAATCCGGAATCTTTATAACTTTGCTGGGAACTTTTGCCGAGCGACACAAAAGCAGACATTGATTGTTCGTTGCCATAGAAACAGAAAAGGCTTCTCAAAAGTTGGCGTGTGATTAAACTTTCAGAGCATAAAATTGTAGATATGTTGTGGTTTATTAGCTTATCATACTGGGGAGGGCAATAAATAACTTAGAACAGCTGTGTTTATAGACATTTTTGCAGACAGTTCATTTTTTTAATAATATTTTTGTTAGCTAATCGTAAAGATCTCAACATAATCGATGCTAAAAGAAATATGCACGAGCGTAAGGCCTCGATACACCAGCATAGTCTGAAACGCTACATTTGACTAGATAAAAAGGAGTGATTGTACAGCTCTGCATTTAAAGTACACCGTTAGATTCATGGTAAAGAGCATTTCTGTGTGGACTGTTTTTAAATAGAAATAATCAAATAAGGACTCCAGCCAGCCACGTGACTACCAATACCATCTGAAATAGTCCGGAATACATACCTGACCTCTGACGGTACCAATTTTGGTGAAGCCCGCTGCATTGGCTGCAACCACCGGCCTCATGACTGAGGTTTTATTGCGGTTAGCGGTGTCGCCCACGTTGGGCCGCAATTTGCAGACATCCATGATATGAAAACAAGATTTTACACTGTAAGAGAGGGTAAAAATAAGGTTAATGAGAACTATAACAGTCACTCGGACACAATTGTCTTGCTTATGGTCTAAGCAAACACAAGGGCAAACTGACGGAGTTCAGAAACAATCGTTATGCGTCCATTGAAATAAACAAACTCCACTATGCTTCTCGATGGCGGTCCATGGGTCAGAGAACATTGCATGGTTTTATCAACCCTTAAACCTGAGGAACAAGTGACAAACGCCTCAGTCAAGCTGGGCCAAAGGAGAATACATAGTTCTCTCTCAGGTCCATCGGTGCTTCCAAAGCAGACCCCGAGACGTCAAGCTGCAACTGTGCTACAAACATAACACATGAAGGGGTTAACACAGTAGCCGTTTTTCAGGCTACCGCTTGAATATTTTCTGAAGGCCCCTGTAATTATGTAAGCCTACATTTTGTTAACAACCTCTTATATTATAGGAGTACGGGAACTAAAACAGGCTTTAGTTTTAGCAGCTTCATCTCCAACAAACACCAGGAGGTCACCAAGTCACTGTATTCAGGTTTTGTGGCATCAGAAAATAGACATAAGTCATACATTTTCTGCTTGGTTTTTGCTCCACTTGCTCACTGAAATTCTTCTTAAAGGGGCCATCCTGTGTAATTTTAACCGCATATGTCAGACGTCTGTATCTTGTCTACCTAACAAAGGCCGGTCGCATGGGTTTCACGGAATATACTTTTATAATAGGTCCTTTTATGTTTAATACCTTGAATACCGGGTGTGACTGGCACTATGCATTGGTGGTCCCAAAGGGCTACGTTGGAAGGTCTTCTTTAATAAATACTACAGATTCACACAAAGCAAACTTGCTTCAACATAAAAGCAACATCCTGGCAAGATGCTGGCCCTTTAAGGATAAAACTGGGTAGTCGTGGCAAAAATAAGAAAGGCAACTAAATGCGGCAATTTAATATATCTGGCCCTTTGCCCTGTGAATCGTTCACATTATTTAATGAAGGATGTTTTTATCTATGTTTATTCTGTAAAATGAAAGATTAGAAGTTAAAAATCTCATGAATATCAGTAAAGGTACATTTTACGAATTTAGTACCTCTGTGAAGCTATCGTTATAATTCTGTGAATCTGGGAATATAATCTTCCGGGAAGGCAGCAGAAAATGACTTTTTGGTCCAGTAATTAGGTATAAAGTATGGGGATAATGTACAATGTGTCCCATAACGGAGAATTGATTCACTTACTGATTACTGTGAGGGAAATCTAAGAGGTGCTTCATGGAAACAAACGAGTGGCTCAAAGTATCAGCCGGACTGATTCTCGCATCTGCATCAATCATCAACATTTTCTTTAACAGGGCCACAAACTCTCTTCGATCCGCTTTCTCTGCCACTAAGTCACTGCCATCCAGATCCATCACCATGTTCACCTGCGACAGAAGTAACACACGGTTAGTAGCAGCAATCAGTTTGCTGCTCTTCTAAAAACAGCCAAGAAACTACACACACAACCAAAAATAAGCTCTTTAGTCGTCGGACAAGGAAAAACCCAGCACACATACAATACTAAAAAACAGATTAGCGGGGTTTACAGCTGATATAATATCTTTTAAATGTTACTTTTTTGACACATGTTCCTTACACAGACAAACGTCCCAGCAGTCCCAGCAGCTCCAACAGCGCTGAAGGGACAGTTTACGGTGTTTGACAGACCCACTAAAAAAGAATGCATATTAATGTAAAGCGGCTCTTCTCCTACATGGACTGATGAGTTTTTAAATCAATGGCAGTGCTTTCCACACGTGTTCACAAGGGTCTGAACAGCCCCCAGCCCGTAGCCATCGCTAAGCCAGAGCTGGAGTGCAAAGTATATAAAGTGCATAGGGATGGGTTTGGTTGAATGGGGGGTTTATGGGGGATTTGCAAAAGAGAAACGATGGAAATTTAAAAGGGACCCCCCCAACTATCATATACATTAAAATGCATATGGTAACTGTAGTACCCCTGTAGTACTCACATGCACTATATCATCCAAACTGTTGAAAATATACTTTCTGGCTTCTTTTGACTTCATTCCTGTTTCAGCTTCGTGTTCTTCCAAAGTCTATAAAACCAAAAAGACAAAAAAAGAAAAACGGAGGGTTTACAGCGTGGAATATGGTTTTCTAGATGCCGCTGTGTGGACCTGCGCAAGATATGTGCCTGTAAATTCTTCATCTACCACCTGCTGATATAATGGAATTCCTACACCGCGGGGTCCGGCAACTTTTAAAGAAGAACGCAGACACACAATCCAAGCTCAATATCACATATTTCTGCGTCTCCTAAGATCTACAAAAACTTACAAGCCCTCGCTGTACATCACGTCTCGCTGCCAAGGGACCAAGAACATAGTCATCTGGAGAAAGGGGACTATACAGTCAGATACGGCTTAAAACTGTGATTTTCGGCAACAGCATTATATAATAGCCTTTATTAAATGTTCATAATTAGGTAAATATATATATATATATATATATATATATATATGTACCCTGAGGATACAGATATTTCTTCGAGACAGGCAGGAAGATTACCTTTAACCTCCAACTGGGGTACGGAGCATCCGGGTCACGTAGGAAGAACCTGGACGTTTTTGTACCAACATTTAATAAATGTTCTCCAGGGAACCCCTGTGTCTGAGAGATGTATCGGATCTGGAAACAGAAAATGTAAATAGTTTCGTTAAAACTTTAAATATCATAAATAATACATATTTAAGTTAATAATAACCTATCCGCAAGGACTATATGATACCGTCAGCCTTAACAACAGCAACAGGAAAACATCCCAAATTCTTTGTAACGATTGAACCCTTAGATACTGATGGCAAACATTATTGTTCTCAGAAGGGCATTAAAAGGAGACACAACAAGGAGCCGAAAACTCCTGCGGTCTAAAAGCGTTCATCCAGAAAAGGCTGTATAACGTGATAAACGTATGTGACGTTGGGCAAGTCGTACTTCGGGGGGAAAATAAAGGAAGCGCATGCTCGGAAAGTACTGTGAAAACTTCCCTTTTTTTCATGAAGTAGGAAGTATCACGCTAGGTATCATTACGCTGTGTTAATGCTAAACCAACATTTGAGGAACAAGCTCACATTCTGCATAAAACTTACCGTAGTTACCAAAAAACTTTATCTAAAACTTAGATTAGTATTTAATTGAGGACAGTTCCGTGATGACTGATTAGAACAAATGATTACAAAGTTTCAGGGATATTCCTAACACGCCTCCTGAGCAAATATGAGAATACAGTTGTAACTTGGACGGGTGCCATTACCATACAAATAACCAACACAGATGCATTAGAAATGCCCCCTGCTTATCTGCCCGGTGGCAACACAATAGCCATTGCTCCTCATGAATTGCCCCAGTCCTCTGATGGTTCTGGCAGTCTGGGACGACAGCAAAGTTATATCCAGGGTCTGACACAGACTATGAATTGCCCCCCAAATGTTTCTTTTCCCCAAATGGGAAGACCATTCTACTTGGCCAACCCGCAGACCACCCTAAATCAAACTCACGCACACTCAAACACACGTGCAGTGGTATCCAATCTGACATTAAAGCCCAAACTTACCTGATCGTACTCCAGCGCTCCAGGGTAAAGCGGCCACCCGAGAAACAGCTCCGCAATCACACAGCCCAGCGACCACATGTCTATGGCTTCACAAAACGGCAACCCCAAGATGATCTCTGGAGCCCTACAAAACCAAAGAGGGTACAATGAGCGGCACTGCCGAAAAACAAACAGTTATTTGAAACGCAACATCGAAGGGTTTTATGTGATGGTGAATGCTACAGGGATATAAGATGGTTTAATGCTCTATGAATACCCCTAAAACGTTATCTAAAGCAGGAAACCCCGGGTGCCAGGTCACCACGGTGTCTATAACTCGCTTCCCGGCCCCTGGGGAACATCACCTTACATGGGAGACACGACCAAAACCTTAAATATATGAAAATAAAAACATGATTGGAGAAAAAAAGGGGTCTTACATTTTTGCCTGACTCCTGGATTCAAAAGAAATTTGTCAACCCCTGATCTGAAATATCAAGAACAACACACATTCCAAGCAAGCACTACTATCACACGCCAAGCAAGCACTTCTATCACACGCCAAGCAAGCACTTCTATCACACGCAAGCACTACTATCTAACGCAAGCAAGCGCTTCTATCACACCTCCATAGCTTCATCTATGCAGGCACGCCAAGCAAGCACTACTATCACACGCCAAGCAAGCGCTTCTATCACACGCCAAGCAAGCGCTTCTATCACACGCCAAGCAAGCACTTCTATCAGCTGTTAATATCATGCACACTCTTGCTACACTCCACAATTGCAAGAGAACTGCGTACGAGATACTTCAAGACGAGCACCTTATTAAAACAGCATTTTGTATCCAAATAACATACCGTAACCATGGTTTCAATGAATTTCCAACTGAAAAAAAACGTGTGTGTGTGGGGGGGGGGGTTTCCCTCTTATTAGGCATCATCCTGTAAATTGCAGGAGGCTGGGCACAGGCTGACATGATCTTAATTATTTTGGTCGCAATAAAGCTTTGGGGGTGTTAAAGAAACCTTGGTGAGGGGTCATTAACAATTCACGTCATAGTGTAATGTACTGAAACGCCAAAAGCAGAGGACAAACAAATAGCTCCGCAAGCTTTCACACGCAGAATATAAGAAAGAAAATGCACTTTTGGTGTTCCGCCATATGAGTTCGCTGACCGGCGGCAGAGGAATATAAACGGGAGGGGGGGGGTTACTTTGCCAATGACTGTAGCCAGGAGACCCCCGCGAAAGAAGAACGCGTAATAAGAAGAAGCTTGCAATAAAGCCGATATGTTCCGCCAGAAGAAATAAAAAGGTCAGAGGTCACGGTTAGCAGATTAACTTCGGTTAGAAGCTGGAGTTCCTTGCAAAATGAGGATGATGGGAGTTGTAGTACACAATCACAAAGAGGCCCTATTTCACTGAGCAAATGATGAAATGCTGATGCACTAGATGTTAATTACGCACACGCTCTGCGCGGGTCCTGGATCATTGCAGGACTGGTTGAGTCTGCGAGGATTAACGTAGGATTTTCCATTCCCAAAATAGGCACGCGGCTGAGTCCATGTGAGATGCTGGATGCGTCTCGCTGCCACATACTGCCGCAAAACGATTAACTTTAACCCGACCGGTGCCGGGTAACAAGTTAGCAGCAAACTCTCCCATAATCGTGGTTTGGCTTTCTGGGGAAAGAGAATCATAGCGCCTGTCCTCCGCTGCACTGGCATGGAGCAGCTCTGATGAGCGCACGGCCACGGGGGACGCAACGCCACATGGGCTCCAATCCAGCGTAACCTCAATTGAGTTTGTAAGCTTTGTGCTTGGTAAAATATCAGATTATAGTGGTGTTTTCTTTATTTTCACCTTTTTTAATGCTGTATTATAATATAGAATGAATTAGTATAATCTATTTAATCCCTTGATTTTTATACTGATTAATGTGTTATTAAATAATTCACCTGCGCCGTTTGTGGCGTCTCTACTATCACTCTCTATATCACCCACTTCAGCTGACATTAGGAACATTTCCGCACCAGGTGTTTATAGGATTTACCGGTTTATACTATTTTTATCATATTAAATCGTGTGAGCCCACCGGCTCTCCCTTCACATGCGTTTTAAAATGGTCTCTACTTAAAGTAGACATTTCTCTTTCTTATATCCCGATCTCTGTTTACGTGACTGTTGTTGCCCACGTTGCCCGTAAACATTTCTTTATACGCGTCTCTGGTTGGTAGAGCCTCTCGTATGGCAAAACGTTAATATTTAAATAGAGGCTGGGGCATGCCCTATTCTTTGTAGCTCGGCTGAGGGTGTTCTATGACTAACGCGGTCACCATAACAGGCAAAACTATTTGTGTAACGCAACCGCATCATTAATAAAACAAAACGCCGTTTCTTCCCTCGTCGAGATAGCGACGCGGTAACCGTTAAGTCACCTGCTCAGGTTATCGGCTTACCTGCGTAGGGCACAGAGTTGACCGGATCTCTGAATTGCTCTTTGTTCAAACTGACATTTAGGGAGGATCTTTGATTAAATGCTATAGTATTGAATACGGCAGATGAGGGTTCTTTTAGGAAGTAGGCCATGTCAACATTGGAATTAAACTCCCATACTTCTTTATTGACATGTGCAAGTAAACGGGACCGGGTTAGACCGACCGCAGCTGCTTATCCGTATCCGTTGGGTGAGTCCCTCTGGGTTATCAGAGCGCCGTCAGAAGAGATCGAGCAACAGCTGAACAGTCAGACGTGACGGAGTCCAGCTGTGGGAGGAAGGACCGAGTCCACCACCTGATATTGTTCTTATATGTCAAAGTGTTATGGCTAATAACAGCTGTGAGAACATATACATACATGTATAGTCAACAGACATGATAGGCCTATTTTCTTTTTAGTACGGGGGAAAAGTCTACTTCTCTACTGTCACTGGCACAACAAAGCAACCAGTATGAATAATAATGATTATAATATACATTGCGTCACCTGTACCAGGTCCTCCACACACAGAAGATGTGTCTATGGTAGAATGTTGGCCATTGTGTTTGTTTTAATCTTATTTTTATATGAAAGATAGTATCCTTTTTTAGTATTGTAATGCACCAGGTATCATACAGTTACACGCTGCGTATCTGTGAACTCTGTCCGTGTGCTTTGTGAGCAGTCATTGTTGCTGCTGGTGATAAGGGCTGTGTTTTTCCATACAGGTTGTTATATCGGGAGTACAAAGTACAGCCACAGAGAAGTCAGACCGAAGCAATCAAACGACGCACCGCGATCTTGGCCCTTTGCCGTGGAATTTCCTGCTACCGCTGCGTGCGCACACGGACAAAAGCAGCATCGGGCCACCCCACCGAGCACCAGCGTGTGCCGGATTTCACACCAAGAAAGAGGAGCGTACAGAAAGTGTTTTCACCGCCTGACAGGCGCAGCTGCTGAGTTGGGTTTTTTTTGGTGGAAAAGTCCAATAAATTGAAATATGAGCGACAGAGGTGAAATTTAACAGCCGTCGTTAACTGCACTTAAAGCTATATTTAAATGAGATCTTAAATATGTGATTCATAAAAATAAGCCTGCTACAGAGGCATATGAGACTTCAGGTACCAGGAGCTTTAAAATAAAAAATATGTAATAATAAAATTAGGAGTAAAAAAAAAAAAACATAAGGGAAATAAAAGTATTTTTTGAAAATGATCCAAAAAATTAAAAATCTATATTAGCTGGTAGCAGATATAGCCATGGGTATATGATATGTATTTTTAATTTATCATATTTCATATCTTTTTTTTCAACAGTTTGCAGTAGTTCATAAATCTCCATCTCAGGGTAGGGTAAAAAAGGGAAAAAGAACAATATGTTTATGTGGGGCCCACATGAAAACATGACATTCAACCCACTAGACAAAGCAAGCCGGCGTTCATTCTAAACACTCACAGGGTTAAAAACGGCATGTTCCGGCAGGCGAAATATTTATTTCTACCCCAGGCCGCACTTAGGACTCGTTGAAAACAAACCCAAAATAGTAAGCATGGAGCTATTTAATCAGTAAGAGCAAAGCGTCTATCTGCGTGCCTCGGGCGATATCCCGCTGGTGCCACGCATGGTGAGACAGAGAAAAACCCTGATGAAAACCCGTAATTTTCAATTTTTGGAACTAAGTGTAATAGGGCACTCAGTAGTATGTTAGATTTTGGAGCGTGCTGATCCTCGAGCCCCCCAGTATCCCGCCATCTCCGCTACTTTGCACTATTTTGATCCTGGTCTTTACATAGGCGTGCGTTTCTTCATTGATGTATATACAGAGCTGAAGAGTCCTTTAGACTGAAAGTTTGTGGGCAGGGCCCTTTATTGTCCTATAAAATATTAAATAATATAATAAAAAATAAACAGCCTATTTAGAAGAAAAAAAAAAAACTGCATCTTAAAATATGTTTACAGTTTTAAAAAACAAACACTTTTACTGTTCTTTTTGTTCACACGGAGCACATTCACACCCAACGCAGAAGCGTTTAAGTCTACAATGTGCAGCCGGAAGGACCGGACCCCCTGTATCCGACCCCCCGTGCACACGAGGCCGGGACAGAGCTTAAGGAATGGTTATGTGTAATTAGTATAAGCCGCGTTACCGTGACCGACAGACATCAACGTGGCGGAGACGTCAACTCTGATGCCGATTCACGGATTAAGGTCACAAAAGAGGTAGACGATAAAGCGGCGCGTGCTTAAAAAAAATGATCATGTTGCAGATAAATGCAGCAGTGCTTTTTTATTTTGTGTTAAATTAAATTTTTCCTCTAATGTTCATGTAGTCACTCAACATATACATAATAAATTAGCCGAGCGCTGAAGAAACAACGGATCGGATGTGAAGTGAAACGTAATCTGTTGATGTGTAACACGGCGACAGCAGGCAGACGCACAATACCGGGGCTTATCACGTGGGGATCTGGCCGTTTTTCTTTGCTGCGTTTACGTGCGGAATCGCACTCGCTAGCTTTGTGCCGGTTTCCTGTCGCTCGTCAGACATGCGCAGCCCAGAAAGGAGAGGCAGAAGAGTGCTATGTGGGGATGGGGTGGGGGCATCCAATCTTAACTCCTGCCATTAAGATCTTGTTAATTTTAGGTTGTTTACTTGCTTCTTCCACAAGGTGAAGAGGTACAGATTTCATTCTGCAGCAGCTCGGAGCCGAAAGATGCTCAGCGAGTTCGCCAATTTATTATGCTTTCAGTTCTTCAAAGAAACAGTGAGCGGACCACCTGTGCCCATCATTACAATCCAGAATGTTCCCCGCAGGGGGGGGGGGGCTGCAGTCAGTTTCAGACCCTCTCTAAGGCCCCCATTGTTTGGTCTGTCCCCTGATAAACGCTCGTATGGAGTGCCTGCCATGCTTTTCCGTATCAAGTTGCATGGCCTAAGACACCCAATTGTTTATATTTTGTGCAGACCGCCGTCTTCTGTTTCCACAGAAGTACCTTTTGTTTTCTTTGTAACTTTAGGACAGTGGGAAAATCCATCAACATAAGCGACAGGGGCCCCTTGCATGCGGTTACTCTAGAACTAAAAGGACGTGTAGCAAGAAAAAAAGCCAGAATCTGCAAGAATTAGTAGAGCACTGAAAACGGTCATCAACTTCTCCAAAAAAAGTTAAACATTTTAGAAATGTTATAGTAATAAATCCCAAACCACCAGCCATGAAAGTAATCAGTGACATCGCTAAAAGGGGGATACTGGGGCAAAAGCCCCAAATCTCAACTCCTTAGCCCCAAATGGAGACTCAGAGAGGGAATGAGAGAGTGAATGAATGCGAGAGAGAGTGGGTGCATGAGTGAGAATAAAAAAAGACAGCCAACAAAATTGAATCGAAAATTCAGAGCGCCTTGCTTGTTTCGTTGGAGGTCCCTCATTAATTCTGGTGATTCGTACAAATCGACGAAATTGTCAAATGTAATTAAGCTATGAGCATTCAAAATCATATAACCTTTTCAAAGTTATACACAAGACCGACTGAATTAATAAGACCTGATTAGTCAACTAAAGAGACATAGTCAGGTGGATGATGGGAATTATGTTCTAACTACAAGAAGAATTATATGAAACTAAACGTGTTATTAAAGGGGCTTTCGTGTTTTTAAAGACACCAACAGATGGATAAAATGTTTTATTGACTAATGTAATCATGCTTCTAAACAGAAGGTCCATCTATATTTCTGCAGCCATTAAGTAGGGCTTATCATTTCATACATAATGCGAGCGCATGAATGAAGAGGTAAACAGGTGTTCCCACAAATACAGCTCAAATGACAAATCTCGTAATCCGAATGAAACCAAATTGTAAAGTTATATAAAACCATGTGCATTAAAACATTATTCATTTTCAAATGTATGAAATTAGAACGCAGGACTTCTCTGGATGAGCTTCCACTAATGACGAAGCGGGGAGGACTGTTTTCATGAGCCTGTTCTAGAAATTCTGTGATCCACAATAGCCGGCATTAATGGAATTTAGCTATCAATGGCCGGCTAATCTCGCATGTACAGACATCAGGAAGCTCGGCGCTGCAATCCCTTCAGGCGAAATCACGAATAATCAAAATCGCTCAACAGCGGCTGCAAGGGAAAAATCGCTTACGTGGAAATCTGCTTCCTCTATTCGATTCGTAATTTACACACAACATAGTAAGATTTTGGCTGAAGGTAGTGTGAGCAACAGTTAAAAAATAAATAAATAAAAGTCCAGTGAAGGTGTCTCGTTGCCACAGCTAAACAACCATGAAGGCATTCTCTGTTAATAAATCAACTTAACTTCATACCGAGAGCCTGCGCTAACCCTTAGAATCAGATTTTTGCACATTTTTACCTTTGGCTGCGAAATGAAGCATTTAACTCATCCGGCTGGGACCTGTTGGTTTGTTCATTGGCACGTATTACACCTGCCACCTTTCAGGTATTTTTTTTATTTCAGCGCGCGTGCGTCTTGTGGCCCCCATTCCCTGTTGTATGGACCGGAAGACCTCAGTGGGTCTCCTCTGGGGGGGGGAGATCCTTGAAGATCTGGCCCACCCAAGGCGAGAAGGAAGGGGCTGCATATTCTTTTGGTTGAGTGCAGAATTAAGTATCTAAATGACAGATCACCGTCACCGACAGATGACGGGTATTTTGTTTGCCAGTCTCTTAACAGACTTTTTCTGTTGCTTACTATGGATAGTACCAGAAAGGAGGGGTAAGAATTCCCATGACTGGCTATTTGAAAAAATGAAATTAAAAATAAAATGACAATAAAACCATTCAGCTAGAAGACATGAGAATAAACAGCGACTCTGAGGCCTCAAATACAACACTTTGAGATGTCTTGGACGGCCTCGGCTTCTTCTTACGTTTGGCAGAATCTTGTGACTTGGTGCTGTGGGCTTTCGCTTTGCTGACAAACGCCTTCAGCTACTTCAGGTTTCACATCGTGTTCTAGAGCCTCGACCACATAACACGCAGCCTTTCATTTGGAGCCGAATGATTTGGCTTCGAAAGAGTGAACGGAAAAACATCTCTTTCATTTTTAGTAAAAGGAAAATATAATAAGAATACTTTTATTGAGAGCAGTTTGTGTTTAGCGTACATAGAACCTTTATATTACAAAGTCACCATCTCCTCTTTACTCGTAATCATGAGCAACACCAGAGGAGGAAACGACGGCAAAGGTTCAATGAGTATGAAGTCAGGGATGTATTCCCTCCATGTGCTGCTTTAATCCAGATCCTGGCAAGACTGGCGCTAGTTAAGCAACCGCACAGGGATTTCATTCCCTACCTTGTATGTTAACGGTAAGAAAAATATTGTGCATCAGCTCCAGCTCAGAGCTGAAGCTTCTCGAAAGTCCCTTGGCCTACAAGCCTTTCTTCAGGCGGTGGGTTACATTTTGTGCTGAAAGCATTACCAGGAAGGACAGGAATATCCTCCGGGAGTCTTTCCCACCATTATGAAAGAAAATATTCCAAAGGACTATGTCAGGGGTGTCCAAACTGCGGCCCTCCAGCTGCTGCAGGACTACATCTCCCATAATGCTCTTTCACCTAAGGGGCTGGCTGAGGAGTATGGGAGATGTAGTCCTGCAGCAGCTGGAGGGCCGCAGTTTGGACACCCCTGGACTTTGTGTACTGCAAGGTTTTGATAAGTCACATTAAGGGCAGAGGAACAGAAGAACCATCGTCCACCTGCGACACGCACTAATACAACATGACTAACAAGGTAAAGCAGAACAGTCCAACTCTGACACACGACAGACCAGTGGAATTCTAATGTTGCCAAGCCCTAAATACAGAATTTTATAGGAGCATGATAGCGTCTTTTTTCCAGTAAATATTATGCAGCAAGGTAGGCTAGCAAAGCACAGCTACCAAAGGGTTAATGCATGCTTATCTGCTAAAACTTGCCCGACATATTTGTTATTAGTCGGGTGCTCTGGCTGCAAAATGAAGAATAACATTCCCCTGTTTATATAGCAGAGGCCTTGACTTGGTACAAACAACGTTTACATCAGATCCGTACCAGCAACCGAGCTGCGGTGGAAGGCAGGCAAAGGGTTAACACGCATTTGACCTTGTAACGAGCTTAAGCTACTTCACATTCTGTTCTAATTCCCAGCTACATAACAGAACTGGCCTGTGAGCCTTGTGTTTGGACAGAGCCTTTAACGGCGCTCTCACCTCCCAGTTCTTCCATTACACTTATAGGACTTTTTAACTCGGAATAAATGCTCCAACATTTGACGCCATGTTGTCTACATTGCAGCTTAATAACACGGACGCAACGCAGGGAAGAGTCCATCAAAAAATAATAAACTATATGTAATGCTAAAACAAGCTCAGCATCAGCAAAAACACCTACCAGATCCAAAAAGTACTTTAAAAACATTAAACACGAAAAAACATTAACCAAACTGGCTGATTATTAACTTATCTCTTACTTACTTCAACTTTTTATTTCAAAACAGCCTATTAAAGCGGTCTGCACTTCTGCTGAACTACTTTTTTAGGGCCGCGTGGAACAATTCCTCAAACACAGACGCAAGGTAACCCTACCGGCATGGAGGAGGAAACATGCGCGTGCGGCAGGTCCCTTCTTACTACAGATACCGGATCTCTTATTTTGTCATTTTTATGCCGTGTAAGCCAGAAGAACCAGGTTGTGTGGGGAGAAGGACGACGTAAGCCAGGTGACGATAATGATGCTGCTCACAGGAGTTGTGATAATCAGCCATTAATCGCTTAATGGGGTTAAATCAACTTACTCCTCCATACCAACCAAGCACACAAAATTACAACATCATATCAAACATATTGTTAGCTTCCTTGAGGGCCGCGGATGATCTTCCGATGTGAATCCTGTATAATCCTAGGCTTTAGCCGCAGGCCGTCATTCAAGCTCGGAACCTCATGGTATTTGGCTCTTCTGCGTTGTACAAAGACAGACAAAGGGTGGGCTGACCATCAGTGTACTTAGCAAACACTTCCCAGACAAAACATTTATAATTCATGAACCAAAACCAAACAGGAAAACCATGTTGGGCTTTGGAAGAAAAAAGGTAGACAATATTTAGAGGCAAGCCTGAGCTGGCCACGCGGCACGCTTGGCAAACGCTTGGACGGCTGGACAACCCAACCGATCGTCGGAGGCAGATAACGGGCAGCAGTGTCAGGACACCAGCTCGATACGGCCGACCGCACGCTATGTGACCATCAACACGTAACACGTAACACGTGTCTAACGGCGCTAGAGGCTGAAATTAAGAAAATATGGCGCAATAAACCAAATTCACTAGGTTATGAAATTATTTTTACTGGTGCTGGAAAGAGGTTTCTTTACCACCTCCCGCCACCTGCGCTTTTCATTCCAACAATCACTAAACCTCTGGTCCTAAACGGCCAGCTTATTCCTTCTCCCGAGAGTTATCTGCTGAACGAACCGGCGTATTGGGCTGAAGGACCCCCGCATCCTCCATCACGGGGTCCCAAAACCCCCCCGGAAATCATAAATATTCTACACTCAGGCTTATTTCATTATTAAAAAAGGAAAAAGCAAACCGGTAAGCTCCAGGTAGTTTTAATGAATACATTTTGTGACGTACCGGCAGGTGCTCTTAAAAATCTATTTAACCCTTCGTATACAAAATGGATAAGCATGTACCATTGGCAAAGAGTAACATTTTTGCGGTTGATAAATTAAGTTATTGAAGTAGCCCGTGATACAAAGAAATCTTTTGTCATCTTATACCGTGTTTCACAATAAAACATAGCGTTTATTTACAATCATATAACACAAGGTCTTCCTGCTTGGTTTCGCCAAGTAAAAGTCAGATTCTGGCGGCTAATTGGAAACTTTTCTTCACTCGCCGCTAATCTTTCCATCATCCCGCTGTCGAATTTTATGCTCCTAGGACATTGGGAGCTCTATGAAAGGGTTAATGTGATATACGTTGAGAAGCAGGCTAATAATATTTAAGATCACGACATGATCCTTGTATGATCCATAATTAAAGGCCTATTCACATTCACGCAAAGGGTTAATGAGCCATAAGGAGTGGCTTTATTTAAGACGGTACATTCCATGTTCGCAGGAATTCCAAGGGGTGCCGCGTTTCCGCACACGCCAGGCCACGCTTGGTTATTCTTAGTGTTGGAGACAACCGGGGCGAAGAAGACCACGTAAATAATTCACATTTTCAGACTGTCTTTATCTAAATATAAAACGGGAGACATGCCTTCTATTTAGATATAAAAGATTATTTACAGAGTAAAAAAGATTTAATGCACGGTCCCCGCTCGTCTCCTTCGCTTTCAACGAGGCAAGAATGAGAAGTTTGTTGCCAAGAAGAGGTTAAATAAAGGAGTGTCACTTCCTCAAATCTCCTCTCTAGTCATTTAGCATTAGAACAGCCAAAAAAAAAAAAGAAATTTATGTCATGGAAAATTCCTGCGTGTTGGAATCAGGAAGCGTTCCCGGCAAAGAATCGTCAGATGTTTGGGAGAGCGAGCCGAAAAAGATGGAGGGATAAGAGCGCAGAGAGCGGCGCGTGAAGGCACAATTAGTATCTCCTGTGTTTATGATCCGAAACTATGATCATTTATCTCATTTTACCTTCTCATTCTAACGGGAGAACGGCCCATTTCAGAGAACTTGAATACAATTCTATATTGATCACCTTGGCGCGTTTCAGCTGGAAAATAATGGTTTTTTTTGTAGATACAGATTTGTGTAAAGTATACTATTGGCAAGTAAGGTGACCTCTTTGAATGAACTCCACAAAAGCCCATAATGTGCTCTAAACGCGGCACTGTACGTTCAGCCTTCACTTCCCATCTTGATCCCATAGCAGGGTTACTGCAGTCTGACCAACTTTTATATGCGCCATGCCTGCATATACTGTACAGATCTGTACATTCTGTTCTGGGGTGGGGGGGGATCTGTACATTCTGTTCTGGGGTGGGGGTTCTGTATTTGGACAGCAGAAGGATGAAGTTTCACTCAAATTTGCAACTATAAAAGAAACAAAACATTTAAAACAAAAAGCTGTATAAGATTTGAATGTAACAGTTGTATTATTTGCTTGACATATATGTTCCTGTTTTTTTATATATATAGACCCTGCTAATGTATATACCGAGAGAACATCGCATGTATCTACTAACTCAGAGGCAAACTCTACATACACATTGGGGTCACTTAATTGTTTCCATGGAGAACAAGGACATTTCTTGCTGTAATAGAATTGCAAAAGGGTTTTCCAACGATCAATTAGCCTATAATTAGTGAACACAGCGTGGCATTGGAACACAGGAATGATGGGAGTGATAAAGGGCCATTGGAACAGAGGAGTGATGGGAGTGATAAAGGGCCATTGGAACACAGGAGTGATG
>VKOC01000004.1:2500641-2513009 GCA_009364415.1 Spea multiplicata | reverse complement strand
AATCACATTGAGGGCAGAAGAACAGCAGCAAACCATCGTCCACCTGCGACACACGCTAATACAACATGACCAACAAGGTAAAGCAGAACAGTCCAACTCTGACACGCGACAGACCAGTGGAATTCTAATGCTGCCAAGCCCTACATAGAGAATTTTATAGGAGTATGATATAGTGTCTTTTTTCCAGTAAATATTACGTAGCAATGTAGGCTAGCAAAGCACAGCTACCAAAGGGTTAATGCATGCTTATCTGCTAAAACTTGCCCGACATATTTGTTATTAGTCGGGTGCTCTGGCTGCAAAATGAAGAATAACATTCCCCTGTTTATATAGCAGAGGCCTTGACTTGGTACAAACAACGTTTACATCAGATCCGTACCAGCAACCGAGCTGCGGTGGAAGGCAGGCAAAGGGTTAACACGCATTTGACCTTGTAACGAGCTTAAGCTACTTCACATTCTGTTCTAATTCCCAGCTACAGAACTGGCCTGTGAGCCTTGTGTTTGGACAGAGCCTTTAACGGCGCTCTCACCTCCCAGTTCTTCCATTACACTTATAGGACTTTTTAACTCGGAATAAATTCTCCAACATTTGACGCCATGTTGTCTACGTTGCAGCTTAATAACACGGACACAACGCAGGGAAGAGTCCATCAAAAAATAATAAACTGTATGTAATGCTAAAAGAAACTCAGCATCAGCAAAAACACCCACCAGATCCAAAAAGGACTTTAAAAACATTAAACACGAAAAAAAACATTAACCAAACTGGCTAATTATTAACTCAACTCTTACTAACTTTACTTCAACTTTTTATTTCAAAATAGCCTATTAAAGCGGTCTCCACTTCTACTGAACTACTTTTTTAGGGCCGCGTGGAACCAATTCCTCAAACACAGACGCAAGGTAACCCTACCGGCGTGGAGGAGGAAACATGCGCGTGCGGCAGGTCCCTTCTTACTACAGTTACCGGATCTCTTATTTTGTCATTTTTATGCCATGTAAGCCAGAAGAACCAGGTTGTGTGGGGAGAAGGACGACGTAAGCCAAGTGACGATAATGATGCTGCGCACAGGAGTCGTGATAATCAGCCATTAATCGCTTAATGGGGTTAAATCAACTTACTCCTCCATACCAACCAAGCACACAAATTACAACATCATATCAAACATATTGTTAGCTTCTTTGAGGGCCGCGGATGATCTTCCGATGTGAATCCTGTATAATCCTAGGCTTTAGCCGCAGGCCGTCATTCAAGCTCGGAACCTCATGGTATTTGGCTCTTCTGCGTTGTACAAAGACAGACAAAGGGTGGGCTGTCCATCAGTGTGAAGAATTCAGTATACTTAGTAAATACTTCCCAGACAAAACATTTATTATTCACGAACCAAAACCAAGCAGGAAACACCATGTTGGGCTTTGGAAGAAAAAAGTAGACAATATTTAGAGTCAGGCCTGGGCTGGCCACACGGCACGCTCGGCAAACGCTTGGGCGGCTGGACAACGCGGCCCCCCATACCCAACCGATCGTCAGAGACAGATAACGGGCAGCAGTGTCAGGACACCAGCTTTTTACGCCCGACCGCACGCTATGTGACCATCAACACGTAACACGTAACACGTGCCTAACAGTGCTAGAGGCTGAAATTAATAAAATATGGCGCAATAAACCAAATTCACTTGGTTATGAAATTATTTTTACTGGTGCTGGAAAGAGGTATCTTTACCACCTCCCGCCACCTGCCCCTTTCATTCCAACAATCACTAAACCTCTGGTCCTAAACGGCCAGCTTACTCCTTCTCCCGAGAGTTATCTGCGAAACGAACCGGCGTATTGAGCTGAAGGACCCCCACATCCTCCATCACGGGGTCCCAAAACCCCTGGAAATCATAAATATTCTACACTCAGGCTTATTTCATTATTAAGAAAGGAAAAAGCAAACCGGTAAGCTCCAGGTAGTTTGAATGAATACATTTTGTGACGTCCCGGCAGGTGCTCTTAAAAATCTATTTAACCCTTTGTATACAAAATGTACCATTGGCAAAGAGTAACATTTTTGCGGATGATAAGTTATTGAAGTAGCCCGTGATACAAAGAAATCTTTTGTCATCTTATACCGTGTTTCACAATAAAACATAGTGTTTATTTACAATCATATAACACAAGTTCCGCCAAGTAAAAGTCAGATTCTGACGGCTAATAGGAAACTTTTCTTCACTTGCCGCTAATCTTTCCATCAGGATGGGCTTAACGGGAGCTCCATGAAACGGTTAATGTGATATATGTTGGGAAGCAGGCTAATAATATTTAAGGTCACATGACACCTTAAATATTAAGGCCTATTCACATTCACGCCAAGGGTTAATGAGCCATAAGGAGTGGCTTTATTTAAGACGGTACATTCCATGTTCGCAGGAATTCCAAGGGGTGCCGTGTTTCCGCACACGCCAGGCCACGTTTGGTTATTCTTAGTGTTGGAGACAACAGGGGCGAAGAAGACCACGTAAATAATTCACATTTTCAGACTGTCTTTATCTAAATATAAACGGGAGACGTGCCTTCTATTTAGATATAAAAGATTATTTACAGAGTAAAAAAGATTTAATGCGCGGTCCCCGCTCGTCTCCTTCGCTTTCAACGAGGCAAGAATGAGAAGTTTGTTGCCAAGAAGAGGTTAAATAAAGGAGTGTCACTTCCTCAAATCTCCTCGCTAGTCATTTAACATTAGAACAGCCAAAAAAAAAAAAGAAAAGAAATTTATGTCATGGAAAATTCCTACGTGTTGGAATCAGGAAGCTTTCCCGGCAAAGAACCGTCAGATGTTTGGGAGAGCGAGCCGAAAAAGATGGAGGGATAAGAGCGCAGAGAACGGCGCGTGAAAGCAGCTTTGGCGCCACAGCCACACAATTAGTATCTCCCGTGTTTATGATCCAAAACTACGTTACTTCTGATCATTTATCTCATTTTACCTTCACATTCTAACGGGAGAATCCCCATTTCAGAGAACTTGAACACAATTCTATATTGATCACCTTGGTGGGTTTCAGAGCTGGAAAAGAATGTTTTTTGGGTTTTTTCTTTACAGATACAGATTTGTGTAAAATTATACTATTGGCAAGTAAGGTGACCAATTTGAATGAACTCCACAAAAGCCCATAATGTGCTTTAAACGCGGCACTGCACCTTCAGCCTTCACTTCCCATCTTGATCCCATAGCAGGGTTACTGCAGTCGAACCAGCTTTTATACGCGCCATGCCTGCCTATACTGTACAGATCTGTGCATTCTGTTCTGGGGGGGGGGGTTCGTACTTCTGTTCTGGGGGTGGGGGGGTTCTGTACATTCTGTTCTGGGTGGTGGGGTTTCTGTAATTTGGACAGCAGAAGGATGAAGTTTCACTAAAATTTGCAACTATAAAAGAAACAAAAAACATTTAAAACAAAATGCTGTATAAGATTTGAATGTAACAGTTGTATTATTTGTTTGACATATATGTTCCTTTTTTTCTATCTATAGACCCTGCTAATGTATATACCGAGAGAACATCGCATGTATCTACTAACTCAGAGGCAAACTCTACATACACATTGGGGTCACTTCATTGTTTCCATGGAGAACAAGGACATTTCTCGCTGTAATAGAATTGCAAAAGGGTTTTCCAACGATCAATTAGCCTATAATTAGTGAACACAGCGTGGCATTGGAACACAGGAGTGATGGGAGTGATAAAGGTCCTCTGTACACCTATGAAGATATTCCTTTTAAAGTCTACAATAGTCATTTACAACATTAAAATAAAATGAAATGAATTTTAATGGACACATTTTGCTTTTCTTTCAAAAAAAAAAAAAAAAGGACATCTGTAAGTGACCCCTAGACCTTTACACAGCAGTGCGTGTGTTTATATTGTATTATATATTTATTTTTATTTGGTACAAAATAAGCGTATCATTTTTCTTTTTATAACAATGTTACTTCCCTATTTTGAAAGCAGGTAACGATCAACAGATAAAGCGACAGCCGTAACCGAATGCCACGAGCTCGACGCGCCGCATGCTTGGATTGTCGTTCGGCGACACGTTAATCCTTTCACGGGGAAATAAAACCACAGAGGAAAAACCGAGCAGGTAACACAAACGTGCGTAGAAAAGCCTTCCCCCCGCGTCAAACCAACAAAATGTTTTTCTTTAGGGTAAAAATTAGCCCGAAGAACTCCAACGGGTCACAGAGTAACTAAAAGGTTACAGTTAAGTGACGTCAGCGCAGATGAAACCCAGGAAATCCCGGTGGTGATTGTGAAAAAAAATAGAAATTCCATTTAAAAACAAATAATTCCTGGAACACGGGAATCTAAATGGAACGTTCTGGACTTTGGCACAAATATAAAAACAAATGGCACCATACTATATGACAGCAATAAAGAGGGGATATATATATATTATTAAATATAAATGAATACAATAACGTCCTGGGGAACTGTAGCGGGGTATACAGCTTGGAAGCGGTGACATCATCACTCCTGCGTGTAGTAACTGGGAAACGTACGCCTTCCCAGTATAACCGCGTCGGGCGTTGTAATGCTAACCGAGACGTGTATATCTGCACATCCACTTCAGAACGACTACATGCGTGTAAAGGACAAATGGATATGCGTGTCGTAATTCTCCATCCACACGCAGCCACGCCGCTGTGTTAGCAATGGCAGGGTGACTGTCTTTTTTTTTGTATTTTTACCTACATCTTCCTACTGCATGAGGTTACCGTGCTTTCCATCTACCTCATCGTAGAAAAAAATTCAAGCAAGTCGCCGAGGCATTCTTACGGAGGTGTAACGAGCCTTTACGTGCTTCATGCCCATGTATTATTCCGCGTTTCGGATCTCCTTGCACGAGCGCTGAAGACGTTATCTGTGTTTCTTACATTGATTTTCCCAGCCTTACCTTTAAAATGGAAATGACTGCATAGATATAATACTCGGTTAGCAGAAACGAGAAACGTTCGTGCCATCTGCCTAATTAAATAAAAAATAGACGAGTGTGTCATTCCGAATAATGAGGAATTGTTTACTTCCTTAAACTTCACAGCAGAGAGGAGCCGGCGGCCGGCGACTCGCTGGTGATGCAAGGAAGCTGCCTTTAGACTCGAGGGACGGCACTCGGGAGCGTTTATAAAGTTACTTCACAGGAGCTCCGTCCAAAGAGCACACATTATCCGTCCCTGTAATATAAACTGGACACATCAGCTGCCATTTGAATTATTTACTGGCCGTTGGCTTACGTCCGTGCATGCCTGAAGGGCTCGCTCAGCGCATGGAATCATGGGGGACGGAATCGGTGCCAGTATCTAAATGAAAATGCTGAAGCAGAGGGAATAGAGTGGCCAACAACACCGATCTGGAAAAGGGCATGAACTGAAGGCAATCCCTGCGCAAAAGCAGTTAATCTGTAAAATGCTAGCGGGTACGGGACACGACTTCCAGAGGAATCAGTCAGGATTGGAACCGGGCATCGAACCAAAACAAGCGGGGGGTCCATACACTGAAAGCCGAGTGCCGGTCTGAATGCCGAGACGGGGGGTTCCACGGCTAGCCGGTGACAATGGGAAGCCGAGCTGGAAATCAACAGACATGGCTTCACCAAACATGCCGTGCGGGGTACGGGTTAAAGCTGCATGACAGCAACCGAGTATTTAATAAATATTCTTATAAACGGTTTATAGATCCTTTGTAAGAATCTGAACAACGCTTAAATAAACTGAACAATTATACGAGGGATCCGCAAGCAAAGTCATTTCAGATACAAAAACAGAAAGCGCTACCGGTTAAATTCCATTCGATCCGCTTCATACGCCGCAGGATCGGCAGAAATGTCATCTGCGTAACGTCGGAGGCCGCCGCCGGCTTCTCGCCGCACACATATAGCGATGAGGAGAAACTTAGCAGCTGATGCACAACATGCTTTCCTTAATATAGAAACGGGAAGATTAGGAGCAAGCGTGAAAAACAATATAAATAGTTAAGAAATGAACAGTAAGTGACACTTCTAGGCAGAGCCATCAACATACCAGTAGACCCCCCCATGGTAAAACGTCCTGCATGTCCAAAATAGTAACGGCTCGGCCCTCGGAGTGCGACATCTAGTACAATACATGCATTTTAAAGCAGGCCAGCCACCCAAGAAGCTGCCCCCTACACAAAGTTTCATTTGCTGTCTATTTTGTGCCAATATATTTGTAGCCACACAGAGCAGCCATGTCTCTAGTGTTTAGAACATATTTCCCAGTATGCATCTACCTGGCCTCTTCCTGACTGCTCATTTTTATAGTTTTGCAGGTGGGTTAGAACTACTGCAGAAAGCAGGACTTCAGGACTTCAGACTCGTTCAGAATTTTTGCCAGGGGCATTTAATTGTCATGTGACCCGGAAGCAGACAGCGATAGGTCATTCTTACGGAACACGAAAAAGGTTTCCTAAATGTTTGCATTGTTTTTACGCGATGAAAAATGCAGAGGAAATAATAAAAAACGACAGATCTGCAACGACGCATCTGCTTTACGCGGCAGAGAACAGAATTCACGTGTTGTCTAACTGGAACAGCACCTTTAAAGGGATGATAAGCACATGCGCAGACATTTATGTATAATATACTTTTTATGAAACCCTCCCAGTGCTTCATACATTTTCAATGCGCCGACGTCTCCGCTGAAAGAATTAAAGGGGCGCTCCAGCCATCATGTGCGACATCTGAGAGGCGTCCCCCTTAAAAACGGATCATGCCCACTGCTCAAGAGATATGCCACGCTTCCAACGAGTGGTGATGAGGGTTTGACCATGGAGGGAGCAGGCAGCTTCTACCTGCGGTAAGACTATTATAATATTTTTTGCTTTTGAAGAACCCCATAACATGCATTCTTCTTTTGTGAGTCCGTTCATATATAGTCCCTTTAAGCGGATGAAAGCCGGGTAAAATTATAACAAGGTAGATGTGGAATCTGATGGAAAGTGACAGCCAAGATGACCTGCTCCAACATTTGTAAGCCAGTTTTATCAATCCCTCCCTCTTCAAAGACCACAAACGCGACATGTTCATTGAAATGTTATAACCGCGTCGCCCAACTGAGTAAACAAGGCGTCTCCAACAGCTGGCCGCACAGATATTTATAGAGATACTTAGCACCGTTTATTCACTGCTCCCCAGCAGAGATAAAGTACAGGGGTAACGCCATAAACAAGGTGTCTCCCCGCGCACGCACCGAGCGGCTTTATAATATAAACGCAAGATCTACACAAGAAGTTCCCTGTTACTCACGGGGAGCGCCACGCGCTTCATAAGTCGATGATTGTGACGTGGAAAAATAATATTAACAATTGGTGGAAACATTCGATATTTCGCACTAACACAAATCTCATGAGACAGGAATCTGGGATCTACGCAATGCTATAGATGGAAGGATCGCTTCAAAACAAAGTGCTTTCAGATAAAAGATAGTATTAAGGAACACAACATGCATTGTTCGGATATGTAGAACTAATAATATATATATATATATATATATATCTATATATATATATTTATATCCCAGCATGCTGCACCTCGGTGACTAGCAGGTCAGCCCCAAAAAGGAGCACAAATATAAAACCGATATATTTTTAATAATATGGCAATTTTCCTACCTTCTACCAATTGGCAATTCCACGTGAATAAAAGATTGATATCTGCAGTTTTACCGTACATGCTGCCTAGTATTTTACAAACAGGAACCATCATCATCGGGGGCACCAATAGCCAGATGAATCATTATCACTAGTTTCATCTTTGCGCTTTATGTGGAAGTCTGCTCAAGTTGTTACTTTTGGGATGGAAGAGCTTAAAATGACCTGGTGGGAATCTGCCGCCGCCGAGACAAAGTTGGGGCTGGCACGTTACACGCAGAACCATCCGTCGTGCGGGGGGGGGAATTCACATTCTAAGGGAAAACAACATTGTTGGTTGACTGTTCCTTTCAAAGCGTCTGTCAGCGTTCTGCCGTGCAGGAAGGACCGGGATTTGGAACTAGTCGAGACGTATCCACCTCACTTAATGGAAAATACATATTGATTACGAATGGGCCAACTGCTTGCCATCTATCTCCGCTGCCCAGGAGTAAAAGGGCCATTTGTGGGACTCCATGCGTTCCTCTACACGCTGCTTATATACAGATGTGTTTAGGCCACACACGCTACAGGATACATTACGCAATAACCTATTTTGTAACTCCCTTGGTCATGTATTACTAAAGATACACAACGAGCCAACTTTCTCATAGCTCGTGTGGACGGTAATACGTGTAAAAATACCATCACCCTCAGCTACCAATCGGAAATAAATATGACCAGCAGTGTAATGTTCTATATGTATAAAACGTAGCCGGCTACAAACCTACCCAAGCCTCAGGTTCTCTGATAAAGAAACACATTTATTATTACGGGCTTGACGCAAGTGTTAGCTTTTTTGGGGTCAATGCAGAAGAAGAGGTCTTTTCCCACCCGTAGATATCTTCAGCTGCCTATCCATCATTGTGAATGTTGGCCCAAGACTCTATTATGGTTAGATCCATTTGACATAGAGCTGGAAAAAACCCTGCTATTCAGAACTATTGTTTATTTGTCTCTTGGGCCGACGACGTGGGCCGACCAAGGTTTGGCTCCATCCTGGGAGTGCAGAACACCAGGCGGTGCTGCCATACTGGGAAGTCAGGCAATCAATGGAAATGGGTTGGGGAAAAAAGTGTTAATATCTTAAAAGCGGGGACGTTTGGCCTAATACAGGATAAAGGTAATTATTACTTAGACCATTTGGTGCAGCCAAACATGCTCCATGTCTTTTGTATTATTTAGCCTCATCTTCTTACACCGCATCATCCTCGGCCGCGTCTACTGGAATCCATCTAATCCATCCCATTCTCATTAAGATAACATTTCTCATATCAAAGCCTCTGGACTCTAGACTAATCCTTTGTCCCAATATTTCTACTCTGTTGAACTTGTATACTTCCCTCCGGTTCAAGTAACACACATTCACCCTGTTGCCCACCACAATGGTATTAAGGGGCATGTCTTACACGCGTGTGGCAAAAGGTGGACAGCTGACATGGTGTCGATACTACACTTGGAAGTCCGTACTTTGAGGCGAGTCATGGTTTGTTTTACTAAACCCTGGAGCGCTGATTTATTAAACACGTTGATCTGAATTGCTCGCTTTCTGTTCACCATGACGGCCTCCTATATCGCCGAATACAAAATAAAATCTGGAAGATGAAGACGCTCACTTTAGAGTCTGCTGACCTTGAGAGAGCAAACTTGCTTTGAAAAGCACTTCTGTCTTTTTTCAACCCCCGGGGCAGACAGCCTCACCATCTATAGTAGTCGACATGCTTTGGGCAGGGTCGGCGGGCTATTTTAAGCAGTGCTGCTATGTTACAGCGATGTGCCGTCCGGAGCGATAGAATAACATTTGTTTGTATGCGAGGCTGGGCAAAAGAATACGAATTTACTGGATGACACCAAAACCGATGAATAAAACGTGTGTCATTCATACAGCCACAAGACACCATTAAATGTAAAGGACTACCGGTGACTCTCGCTGTCTACTGAACTCCCATCACCTCCGCTCGCTTAATCTGACAAACACATCGACGTAGCTGCGTTATGGATATAAATAAAATCAGAGACCTCGGGGGCCATAGGACATCTGTTATGGAGTGAAATACAACCAGGTAGGCAGTTATTGAGTTATATGTCACAAGATTCATATCCCTGATCAGCCATGATATTTACAGGCCATACAAAAAAAATAATAAAGTGATCATTTCAGAGATATATTTCCCAATTCTTACTGTTTTCGCCTGTCTGTAGGCAATGAGTGGTTTAACTCCTTCAGTGCTGTGGGATTAAGGATCCCACTTTCTATTACTTTAACATCTAGTGGATTAAAAACTGAACATAGCCACCGACCGAAGCAACAAAATGAGTTTCTATTAACTGGAAGCGGTTACGTCATCATCATCATCCCAGTCGTATCCCACTTTTTTTAATAAATATTATGGAAAAAGGAAGGTTGCCTTTTGTGTAGCCTCACCCACCCCCAAATATTCTTTACCTCCATTCAATTTCATGCAGGCCCCTCCCACTTTTACATGTGCTCCGCCTATTTTTCAACCTATGCATTGTCTACAAAGCCTTTTCTACTCATTTACTTCAAACATTTGGTGGGGCCACCAGCGGGCTGTGGGATCTGATCTGTAAACCGGCACCTGTCAGTTACTTAATACTCATCTAATATATCATGGCTAACGAATGGAGAGGAGATTCATCGAAGGTGGTATAGGGCAGTTAATTCCAGCCAGGATTAGGGAAGCAGGTATTTACCGATGAGTCAAACTCTCTTTTGAAACTGAGCTGTTTTATTAAAGGAGTTATAATTCATCCTGTTAGATGAATAATAGGGGAACAGCCTGATGCACGGTGAGCTTTATGTTATGAACGATTAGAATACGCCTGATGAAAACAATACATCCTCGTCCTCTGCGGTTGATCAATACTCTCCTCTCACAAACTCCAAACCTGGACAGATGAACATAGAATTCAGGAGACAAACAGAAAGGAGTAATAGCCAGTTTGGATTTCATATAGAACCTGCATGGGTTAAAAATTCCCTTCACGCCCAAAGAAATGCCGCTTAAACCAGATCTGGCTACATTGCCCATTGGAGTTCCCCCAGTAGAGATCCTAACGATATAAAATGCATTGTATTGTTCTAAAACCACTGAATGTAGATTTAAATCCAAGATCGCTTTCACTTACCTGTAGTATCGAGACTGTAAATAGGTCGAGCAAACAGTTTTCGATGTGTGGCTGGCAGAACCAAAGTCTATAACCTTCACCCTGTACGGCTGTCTAACGGGATCCACTAACATGATGTTCTCCGGTTTGAGGTCAGCGTGAATTAAACCGAGACTTTTAAGCTTTTTCAGTGCAGTAGCCACTTGCTGAAGGATAGCCCTAATAACTTTCAGGGGCAAAGGGCTGAATTTGTTTTGCTTCAAGAAGTCGTACAAGTTCTGTTCTAACATCTCGAAAACCAAGCATGTGTGGTTCCGATGCTGAAAGCATTCATACGCACGCACAAAGTTGAACTCGTCTGCATTCTCGCTGCTCAGTCTGGCAAGAATGCCCACCTCAATCTGCCCTTGGCGCGCGTAAGAAGGATGGTTCTTCAAAATTTTGACAGCCACTACTTCATTCGTTCCTCTTTTCCAGCACTTGACTACCTGCCCAAAAGTTCCTCGACCCAAAAAGTCTAGAACCTCATAGGTATTTTTGACTGAGCACAAAACTTCGTGCTGTACCAGCTGATAGTCCCCATCCACGTTAGCCCCATTTTGCTTTGAAGTTCCTGTGTTTGCGACCACAGCCACCGGGTTACCTGCATTGCTTGGCAGCATGGCAGGCAGTAAGGACAACTCGTCGACTATCTGCATGGCGCCACCTTGGTTCTCCAACTCTTCACTTTTACGCTTCAATCCACATCGCTGATGGGTATCCAGCAAATCCGATCCACTTTCCGGTGTCTTAACAGACGATGCTTCTTGCGGAACTTGCTGCGCCTGCGCTGCCGGGTCCACTAAAGCACCTGCGTTGGATTTTAACGCAACCGCGCTGATCTGGGTCGCGGTGGTCTGTTGATGAGGTCTGTCAGAGGGAATCTTTGTCTGGATTGGAGGCCTGCTCTTGTTGGACTGTTGTGTAAACCCAACGTTTCTAGCATTCAGGTCGGTCCGAACGTAGCTCCTCTTGTTATATATACAACGGCTTGGTTCTACTTTAAGTTTCTTTACACTACAAAAGGCACTTGTCTGGGTTTGATAAACATACGGTGGGTACACCAAAACTTGTGAGGCCATACCTAAACAAAAAAAAAGAGAGAGAAAAATTACACACAAGAACAACAGGGTTTTAACATATATTTAACAACATAACATGCTTCCATTTCTTACCATAGAGTTTCAGCCTTATCTGTGATATGGAAATCCATTGGTGAAAAGGTACCATAGAGTTTCAGCCTTATCTGTGATATGGAAATCCATTAAAAGACAAGTAATAGAGCTTTTCTCGAACACAAGAAGATTCACAAAAAACTAAATCACTTGCTTGCGTCAAGTTGTGTCACCCAAGTGCAAGACTACTTTGGGTCAAAGTTGGTTGCAACAAACGCTATGAGATTTGGACAACAAGGAGCCGAAACCTGATAGTCGCCCTCTACGGAGTCAAATTCCAAAACACAAAGTCTTCACGGGTTTCTGCGACAAGCTTGGAATACGAGAGTCTAACAC
>VKOC01000004.1:2385939-2500502 GCA_009364415.1 Spea multiplicata | reverse complement strand
AGACACACACAGACACAGTGAGACACACACAGACACAGTGAGACAGTAAGACACACACACACACAAACACAGTAAGACACACACACAAACACAGTAAGACCTCCCTCCCTAACCCCCCCTTCTCAGTATCTCCCCTCTAAACTCCCTAACCCCCCTTCTTCAGTATCTCCCTCTAAACTCCCTACCCCCCCTTCTCAGGATCTCCCCTCTAACTCCCTAACCCCCCCTTCTCAGGATCTCGCCGCCGCCCCGGTCACTTACCTTAAACTCCTGTGTTGGAAGCGTGAGGCGTTTGTCTCGGGTGCCGGCGCTTCACTGCTGAGCGCCGGCGTCTGACGTCATATGCCGGCGCCCAGCGTAAAGCGCCGGCACCCGAGACAAACGCTTCCAACACAGGAGTTGAAGCGCTGCATCTTCGCTCCATAAGACGCGGCTGATTTTTCATGCTACTTTGGGAGGAAAAAAACTGCGTCTTATGGAGCGAAAAATACGGTATTCTAATTACAGATGTGTTTTGGGTTTACATATTGTGCATTGTCCATCATTTCTCAGTAGGAAGGATAAGACAGCACCGCTTTCTCTAACGCTTCGCAAAGTGCCAAAGGCCCTACTTGATTAGAGACCCCAATAGAGTTACCAAGCAATTTTACACATCACACAGGATTCCAGAATGAAGACACATACATCTACTTGTTATAAATGTGCCTTCAGCTGCTTGTCTTCTTGCCCACAGCCAGGTAGTCTTCTGGGTGCATCTAGAATTCATATTCACCATGGAATTATTATACTTTTTACATTTCATGGTTTAACAAGTAAGACTTCCATGGATATTTACCACTTCAGGAAATGTTGCATGCTGTCCCTTTTCACAAGTGTCTTTGTTCTTGTGGGAGTTGTTGTGGAAGAGGACATTTTTTGAGATTTCCACTGTAGAAATTTGCCCAACACGCTATATTGAATAAAGGTAGCAAACAGTGCCTCGGCATGCCCCACTGGCAAATTAAACATAAATTAAAGAGTTCAGGTATTGAAAGTGGCACCAATTACTATATATATATATATATATATATATATAATTTTTTTTTACAAATGTCTCAATTATTGTCCTACATAAAAAGTCTTACACAAAACTGATATAACTGTATATTAGTTTGTGAAGGATTTGACAAGTCTTCTTAGTACAATTACATTATTATAATAATACCAATTTGAACAAAGAAGACACTTTATGGAGCAAGAAAAGGTCTTCTGATTTTACTGTTCCAGTTCCTGTAAGTTGTAAAGAAGCTTGGTGACAGTATAATAATAGCTAGTTTCTTTTACAAGGCACAATACATAGAAAGGTATTTTTATGTCAAGTTCATTATCAGATCTGCTGCCTGGGCCGTTTCATATTTTTGCATACAAAGTGTCAAAATTGTGTCAAGTCACCAATGTTGTTTCTTTACTTCATCTTGACTGCCAAATACATTTTATCTAGCAAAGAATTCTTTCCTACAAGAGGTCACCTTTACAAACCGATCTGCACTAGAATCATTTAACGAAAGGGCTCGGAAAACAAAACACACCAATGTTAACATGTCACTGATTGATGTCTATTAGCCCCATTTTGGGGTCAGATATTGTACTAGTGAAACCTATCATTTTCTAAACGGTAGTATCAAGAGCAGGTTATTGGTACATTGCATGTTTTATTATAATACAAATTAAAAGTTGCATTATCCACAGCACTGTGCATTTTATTAATAATATTTCTTTTTATTTTTGTAATGTATTATTAATTATTCAAAGTAAATTCTTTATACTTCATTTGAAATTCTGGATAAATGCGGAAATATTGAAGTCCAAAGAAGTCTGTGATGACTTTTAGTGGACCAATAATGGAAATCACAAAATATCCTTAGGCTAACAACTTGTAAATCTACAGGCAGTGGCATATCTATCTTCTACGCAGTCCTAAGCCTAACCCAGGGCAGCGCCACCAGCTGCCCCCTCCTTGCTGCCTTCTTTTCTGCTGAGAGACGGGATATGAGATTTTAAGGGAGTGGGAGCCAGGAAGAAATCAACTATGGAAGACTTTGCCAGCTCTACAGAGTCCTTCATAGTGTTAGTAGTTGGGGAGATCAATGATCTCTCTTTTAACCAGCTGGTCAGTGGTGCTACACTATAGCCTGATCACCCAAAATGGTGATAGACTCCCTGTTCTGTGGCAGAGGGGCTGCCATCCCTGAACCTACCACCCTAGGCCTAGTCAGCTTAGGCCAGAGTACACCATTGCTAAAAGGTATCACAAACCCGAGTAGGTAGTTTCCTATAACTGCATTTTGTGAAGGCTTGGTTGGCGTAACTGGCTTGTTCCGTAATCAATCCACTAGATAATGGCATATCATAATTCATTTTTACTATACTCTGATCAAGCTGATATACCTAGTAAACTCCCATTTATTTTGAAACTTGGCCGATCTACCAATTTATATACACATCCTTTGTTTTATTAAATATAGGTGAACCATGTTTCTAACAATACGCTTACAACATCAAAGGCCCTCTGGCACTGAAACATAAATGGATTTTATTTTACCCCTTTTACATCATTAAGATAGCCCATGGTCACCAGTTATAACACAAAAAAACCACCCACTGACACTCTTAAAAGATGTACCTTGAGTATTTTTTTCAATCTGCTATACACCAGCTTTCATGCTCTGTCTTTATAAATTGCTGTATTAGAGTAAGTGGTTTTGTTGATGAATTTGCAGTGAAGCTTAAATACATCAAGTATCTTAATACTGCCATGAAAATGTCCCAAAAGAAAGGTTCAATACACTTATTTGGTAACGACAAGCATGATGGAAAAGCCTCATTCAGTTAATTGTATTGATTATGATAATCAATAAAATTCAGTAATTGTTTGTCCCTGGAACTCTTTGCCCATAATAACCAGTTATAATTCCTGCTCAAAGTCTATTGTATAAAGGTAGAAGGAAACAGGGTAGACATATATATTTTCAGTAAGCTGTAGGGAAAGCTATTATTGCTGTAGGTCTGTGTAGGAAACGTGATGGAAGCCTAGACGTGAATAATTAGTATTTCATCATTCTTCCTCCCTCTCTCTCCTCCTTCATTATCCGATAAACACGAGCAGGTATGGAGGAAGCGTCACCAGTCCTAAAACATAATGTCATCCATAGGCACTATACTCATATAAGCTCTGCTCTAAGCCTAAATGAAACCACTGCAAGGCTTGGCAAAACGTGCATCTCATAGGAGGCTTTATCATATTAATGTATAGGTGATTGAGCCCTACCAATCAGGTAGGGTAGGTACGTTGCCTTAAAAATCCAGAACTGCTACGCAGAGGCACCCTAGCATGGTCCTGCTTTTCATTGTTGCTGAATCGGTTCATGAACTTTTGTTTTGACTCCTGGCTTGTCTGACTACCCTCTGCCTTGACATTTTGTACCTTGCTGACCTCATTTGTGTACCATACCCGTCTATTCTGACTATCCGCTACATGTAACAACCTTAGCTTCTTCTGACTACCTGTTTAATGTAGTGTACCCAGCATTGGCAAACTACCTGTTCTGCATATCTGACCTAGCATCCAGTGGTAACTGTCCTGGCGTCTACCTGCAGTATTACCTACCCAGGTATCCGGCAACTCCTGCCTATACTGAGTGCCTATTTATTTCTACCTATTCTCTCACTATTGGGATCATCAAAGTCCCTGTCCATCTGTCTTGGTGTTCAACCCTTTGCTAGGTGTTTCAGGGCAAAAAAACTCAGTTATGAACTCCGGGGTCATGGCAGCTGTGACAGTGTGTGTGTGTATGCATGCTTGCCTGATATAAATGTGTGTGTATATGTATATATGTATGTGTTGGAAATGCAGAATAAAAGTTAGAAAGAGGATGAAAAATGTAAAAGGCAGAGAAGCAAGATAAAAGAAAAAAGGAAAGAAGATACAAAAAAGGTGAAGAAAAGATGTCAGCAAGTGAGGGGGGAAAAAGAGATAGAACACAATGAAAATAGACCAAAAGAGGCAGAAAAACAGGTTGCTAGGAAATCCTGAGAAACGGCCCCTTCCTGTATCATTGCTCCAGGGCCGAAAGCGCCTTTATCCAGCCTTGACAATCCAGCTTTCTTGTTGACAGCTTTCATCTATTATGTTTTAAACAAAAAATGTAAAAAGTTTTCTGCTCATTGGTTAATTGTCTCAGTGGGTACCTTTATAAACCTGCCGTTTATTGTCATACTTTCCCATAATGCTCTTCATCTGCGACAATGATTTCATTTTTCTCTTGGCATACCGTTTATATTTTTAGGTTATCCAAATATCGGAAACAAGTGGTGAGATATATTATCACTATCTATGGCACAGATTAGTCTTTTTTAATGCTACCTTTGAAACAACGAGGATTGCTATCCTTTTAAAGAAATTCCACTTTAATCTTTTTTGACAGTTCAAGTTTGCTATAAAGATATATCATTTAAAATGTTTAGCATGGCTGGGCAACCTGAAGGCCTCCAAGCAAAATAGGCAAAGATTATAGAGTGATGACAAGCAATTTGTTTCTAATACAAAGGATACGTTTGTGTGCGCTATGATGCTTATCGAATGAACATCTGCAGGTGGCAGGAAGCACAATAGGTTTGATTGGATGAATGTGCTTTGAAGAAATACAGTAGTGACAGGCAGTGGTGAGATCGGGGGTCATACACACTGTATAGGTGTTCAGACTTATTAGTATTAACTGCAGGTGTCTCGCGGCATAAGGATTATCTCAAGCTTTTTGGTTCTTTGTGATACCTACACCTGCTAATAATAATCACAAGGTCCTATTGTTGCACTTGAGAGATAATAAGGCCGCATGCTTCAAAGTAGTATTATCCCTCTCCTAGGTGCATGTGACTGGGATTGAATCATTTCACATAATATTTTAGCATTCAGCTGGTGTTTTGTTTTTGTTTTTTTTTAGTTCTATTTGTTACATTTTGCACATAAAGAAATCTGCCTCGAATTACCATTCTGCAACATTTTACAATATTAACGGATAACAGGATTTCCCGGTTTTGCTGGAGCTGTTTCATAGCTATTTGCTTGTAATTCTCTGTGTAAGCTGCTAAAGTAATTAAGAGTCGGCACATGCCATTAATACAGTATTTCCTCCTGACAATGACAGATGCACTTGACTATTGTCATTTTCTAGAGCGTACGGAATAATATATTCAGGAGCAAAACATAGTTGAGGTAAAACTGCCTAAATATTTGATACCGACTTTCTTAAAATTTCTATGACCGAAAAATACTAAGGAGAATTGGCTAGGGATATAACAAAGGCCCTGTACGATGTGGCGCAACAACATTTTGACCTACCTCTTATGTCATTCTTTTTTTTGTACGTATGCATGTAATAGTTCATATTATTTGATAACTATTGTAGTAATATTTTGCCTGTAAAACTGAAATGAGCTAAAATAAAATCAAAGAAAATATTCTATAGGCCATATATACCTTTACCTAGCTGCTTTTCGACTTGTGGCTTCCTTCCTCTGAAAAGCAGTGCCAGTTGTATCATGGGCAGTCTGCAGGAGTACCCAGGTGTCCCTGTCTCTGTGTTGTCCTGTGAAGCTGGAAGGGGACAGTAAAATATGGCCCACTACACACAAATTGGTATCCTTAGTTCCCATATATGGTAGGGGTATGGCTGGGTTCAGTCTACACGCTCACCCTATGAACAAACACTAACACTCACTCAATCTAACACCATACACTTACATATACAGAAATTCTCTCCCTCCCCCTTTCCCAGCCACAACTAACCCTAGGCTCACCCCTTAATATCTAACACCTTATGCTAACACACATACTTGTGTTAATGTCATATACTAACACACACACACATGCTTATACCATTTAGTAACACACACTCATGCTAATACCATATACACTTTAATACCATATGTGGTCACACACACTCATCCTAACACAGGGCTGAGCCTAGGGTTAATGGCGTCTGGGTGCAGTATTTCTTCAGTGTACCCTTCTCCCTCATAACTAACACACACACTCACTTAAACATACACTCAGTCTAACACCATATACTTACACATATGTTCACACAGGATATCACTCTCTTGCAGCACCCTAACTCTAGACTTACCCTTACACCATATGCACACAAAAGCATCATAGCACCATACACTAACACAATAATGCCATTCAGTAAAACACACACTAACAGAACTCATGCTCACACATGCAAGCTAACAGCATACACTAACACTTATTTCTACACCATAAACTTACACACACTCACATTATATATATATATTGTGAAACTGTGAACCCCAGGAAGTTGATTGGCATGGCATCTGGGTACAGCTGCAATGCAGATCATACATATGAGTCCCTGGGGTGGAGCAACTGGAGAGCAGGGTGGGCCAATGCTCCGTACTCTCCCATTCTGTGGAAATTCAATGCCGGCTTTTCCAGGAGTCTAGAAGTCTGCAGGATCCGGTCCGGGATTCCTATGGGGCCAGCATCAGGCACAGGTGCTGGGCATTAAATACCCCTGGAGCCTGATAAAGAGAGAGACTGTTGGGGAAGAGGAAGTCTCCCTCTGCTCCCAGGGCAAGGAGAGGCCCTGAAGAAGACCATCCCTGAGCCAAGTGAGGCATTACCTACCTGGATCTTTTGTGTGCTGTCTGTGGGATGTTTTCCAGAGCCTGGCTTAGCTGGGTCTGGTTGGGAGGTCGAGTTAGTGAGTAATTAGGCTGGTCAGTGTGGACCAGCATAGTTTAGTTAGAGAGGGCTCCAACTGGGAGCTAGGTTTTCTTTTTATGATTTTGTTTTGGGGTGTTGCATTTAAACAGTTAAAAAAGCACTGTACAAGCTGGTGTGCTTAAGACCCCTAACTGTGACATTTATGGCCCTCGTGCTAGAGGGCTTGTCGCAATATATATTATATATATATATATATATATATATTATATGTATATATATATACTAACTATCCATAATATACGGTAAGTGCACACACTCTAATATCTCAAGATTCCCTAACATGTTCCAAGACAAAGCCATTTAGTTCCTGAGGAGTAGCCTGCAGTCATTATTATGCAGATTCCATATTTGATGGAATGATTATGTGACAAAACTGTAAACATATTATTTTACAACGTACTTGATATGTTCTCCTTCTTGTGTTTTGTTGTTTTTTGTGCCTGATTTGAAGGGGTTTTCATTGTTATTTAGAGAATAGTGATTGATGCTTTAAAGTTAATCTGTCACCTTTACCAACTCCTACATTTTACAGTTCTGTAGGCTAAATAAACCCAACTATGTAACTATGTTTACAGATTGGAAATTGGTTGAGGAGAAAAGTGATAACTCGGGATTTACAAAATTTACTAGCTGATACTACCCTTTTTGTGTGTTTACCAGGGAAATGATTCTGCTATCTATCTGAGACCTCTGGACCTCCCTGCTACTTTGCGGTGAATCTCCTCTTTTCTGGAAGGCAGCCTGTTGTCTCTTTGCTTAGGTTAGGACTGGATCCTGTCTCTTTTCCCTATGTACGGATAATACTAGATCGCTGTCTCAAACAGGGACAATCTCTGCTTCGTTTGTTTTCTCTCCGCTCTCTTCAGATCTTTCTCTAAGAGGGGACTCTGTCAGGTTCTGCTGCAGACTTTAATGGCTGGTTTCATCAAAACAAAACTGCATGGGATCTCCTCAATCTCCATAGCTCTCTATCCCAGTCCCTCCCTTCTCTTCCAGATCATAAACAAAACAGATTCTCCCATGAAGCTGAATAAGGCTTCCTCACTAGTACGTAAGCATTCTTTTATAGTTCCTGGGGGATACATATTTCTGGAGAAGTTATCTTACTAGTCCAAGCAGGGAAAAGACTTACAGCAGCCCTTTTAAAAAGTGGGGGCAGGCACTATACTTTATTTGTAAAGACAGCAAGTTTGTTTATCACAAAGAGATACTCAACGCATTTTGAGATGGTACTTGACTCCACAATCAGAAATGTTTCCCTCACTATCATCAGACAGAAAGGGTGCTGAGAACTTGGGTTGATATCCGGCATTTGGTGGGAATGCCCCAAAGTAAGATAGCTCTGGAATGACACTTAGACTTCTCAGTTAAGTTTTGGAGGTAAGACTACACTGGGTGCCATCATTGCCACACTTTACATTATGCCAGTTGGAATTCCAACTCCACCAAAAAATTCTGCTTTTTCTTTACTAGCAACTATCAGGAAGTGGAAAAAACACAGTCCCCTCTATTCTACAAGAAGACTTAGATGTTTTTTTAGTTCATTTGTTCCATGAAGCAAAAATCTCACATGGTCTCTAAGACTACCCACCCATGTATCAAAATTAGAGGGTAACTTATTATTTTTTTACCTCTTTATTTTTCTTTTTACTTCCCCCATGATTTCAGTCTTATATAATATAATACAATGGCCATACCAACCAATTTCCTTTGGTTTCTTAATCTTACATTATGAAGCTTATTGTTCATATGCAGTTATTTTAGGCTTTGCTTAGATGTAAAATTGTGTGATCCACATTGTCTATGTGCACATGTGTATGTATGATCCTTCTCAAAAGAATTGCACACGGCCATAATTGCTTTTTCAAAATATATTAAAAAAAAACATTTCAAGCTGAGCAGAAACTTTCACCCATTTTGGAAAACCAGTGAAAAGTTGCAAATTCCACATTGGAAGAAAATGATCTGCAAAAATGGGAGATTAGGATGACAAGGTGGACATGGAACCTAGACAAGGAGAGACAGGCTTCAAGATAGAGTATTATCTGTTGTCAGAGTTACATCTCATCATAACCAGCCAGAGTGTACTAGAGAGCCACCACCAGTATTCTATGAAAGAGGAATGTCTTATTTCTTAGGCTACATAACATAAGGCAATAACATGGTCAAGCAAAGTGGTGGTGTATGTGTGCATATATTATAACCAATTAATAACTCGAGGGTCTGGCTACCCACAGCCCTCCCTCTTCGGTGGGACTTATGATGTGTGCCAGTCAGAAACTCTTTAAATGTGTATGGGCATGGGATGGGAAATGGGCAGGGAGTGGGGTGTGCCTAAACACGCTTCTGTGACACAGAGATTTCAAGCTGTGAAGCTGAGAACTAGCACTTCACCTGGAGCCTACAAAACCTGGAGAGTTCCCAAGGATGTCCATAATCAGTCATAAACACTTTCTCAGGAAATAGATATCTAGAAAGTATGTGGTAGCCTAAGCAACCCTTAGATACGTTCAAGCAATTTGCATAGTATGACTATTAGCTCTGTAGGTAGCAAATGTCCATCAAACGGCCGCTACTAGCCTAGGTTTCTATGCTACTCTACTGATAGCACCACACACACAAGTTACGTTGCAATCTAAAAGATCATCACTATTGTGGACCTTTCACCTTCTGTCAATTAATACATATATGTTGATGTAAATGTATAAAACAACAACGGTACAGCACCAGTTCCACCAGCAAGACCAGTGTATGCTGCTTTTATGCCAATGAATACCTTACAGTTCCAGTTTCCAAGTTCTGATGGTAATATACACCAGATCAGACTCTTCATCAATAGTATAGCAGAGCAAACAACATGGAAGTATTTCATTATTGATGCAACAACTTGTATTAAAGGGGCATATTATGTATGAATAATAAGGTAAGCTAGTAGAAGCTCATATCTGAGTTGTGTTAAGTCGTGCAGCTCTTCTTGGATGCCACAATTATGAGGAGCAGTGCTGATGTAGAGCTTAGTGAGATACTACTCCTGGTGCTAGAAAAAAAACAAGGACTGATGAAATAGAAAATGACAACAAGTATATGTGTGTGCTTGCAAACAATCTGCTGTGTTTACGGGTTGATCCACACATAATCTCCATGAAATGCATTCTGGCGTGGCACATTAAGCAGCAGGTGCAGAAAGAGTAAGCACAGGACAAGAGTGCTCAGGGCACGGAAAACAACACTGTGAATATTAAAATCACTCTGCAGGCATTGCAATACATTTACATTTATTTGGGCACCAGATTCAATAGCACTATTACAATAAGAGGACAGTGAAAATTAGTAGTAGCATTAACATTAGCAACATACAATTACAACAATAACATGTTAAAACATAATGGTACAGAAGTTGAAGACTGCTCTTGCTAGCTTACAACCCATCGGGTGATTGTGGAGTAATGAAATGTAAGGCACATCAGCCATCATTCAAAACTAACTAAACACCATTACAGGTGTCATAGAGCTATTGAAAGGGGTGAAAGGGGACCTGCTTACTGGTTTTGTATCCATAATATAGCTACCTTAGTCATTTAGTAAGAGATGGTCCAAAAGCAGCGGAAAGCACCATGTAGGAATTATCCAGAGCCACTTATGACAGGCTAAAACCATCTTATTGGCATGACCTGTCCATCTCTAGTGCTGAAACTAACAAATGTCTTTTTCTGTCACTTTTTTCTCCAATGCATTGTTGTTATCATTGCCAGTGGAAATTAGTTTGAATCGTCAAGCAGACTTTCAACAAATGCCATTGATCCTTTTATCAACCATGCTGAGAGTTTCCTTGGAAAATGTTGTTTTTATTATTTAAAGTTTCTGAAAAGTCACCTAGCCAGTATATTTCCTTTAATCCTAGTTCAATGATTTTTCAGTGTCTTAAGAGTTATTCCAACGTGTTCTTGTAATTATTTAAAATTTTTGAAATAATGCAGATGCTGGGAGGCAATAGTAATGTCCAAGTAGGCAACTGTGGGGCTTGGCTAGCTATCCATGGACCACATGAATCCATGAACTAAGCCGCATGTTGCCAGGGAGTATCTTTAATCTATTCCTCATTTTCCAATAATACTTCAGAGGATGGGAAAAGTCCCATGTATGCCTACTGTCTGTTTGGCCTGACTGGGTAACTACAGATCTCTTAGGCTGCCAGCAAAACAAAATTGACTTTGTGTGCTAATAAAGTAGAGGTTTGCTATGTTAATGTTAAACCTTGACTAGCGTATTCAAAAAGAAACTAGGAATACATGTAATTCAACAGTCAATAAATTCAAACATATCATATTAGTCATATTAGGTTTTGCAGGGTCATCTGTTTTCCTATGAACATGTGTATTTGACAGCGTAACACTCATTTAACCATAGAAATATGTATCAAGCACCTTAGGGTCCATTTTTCTCAAATATTGCATTTTGAGATGTGTTTCATTGAAAGGTGTTTGTTACTACCCAACTGGTTTCTGACGTCACAGCTTCAGTAAAGTAGACCGCAGTAGAGTGTCCATGTAGGTACTTAAAGTATGGGTTCATGTACTCACTGGGGTCTATTTACTAATAAGTGTAGTGGTTAATCAAGCTAAAGGTAACATGACTGACCAGACTTGACTGAGGTGGCAAAACTAAAATGTAAGTTGTATGAACAGAGGGATGGGATGGTTAACATACACACAATTACCCTATGGGAAGCATGAGTGGGAGAGAGGAGAATGATCTTTGTCTCCAGCTTTGTTAATAGCTGGGGCCCTTGTCTGGAATTGCAACTAGCAGGCAACTTGATTTTTGCATCTGATTGAGTTAATTTACTTAATTGGTAAGCACTAACATAGCATCTCTCCTTAGCATCTGCATATAACCTCAACCCATCAAAGCATTTTTTTTTAAAGAATGGGCCGACATGAGAGGCCAAATACTTGCGTGCTATCTTAATCCTTGTCAGGGTTGAGGACTCCCACTTATCTCACACAGAGGGTCTTCACCTCAGTGGGCAGGTTCCAGGCGGCAGTTACCCTGTGGAGTGATTGACCATCCGCAAGGTAGGCCGCATCTCTGTCCTCGATTTAGATGTGCGCTGCGATTGGCAAGAGGGGGCATTGCTATGCTCTGGAGGACGGGTGGAAGCAGGGGGCGTTGCCACTGAGATGTAGAAGGAGTGGAGTTGTCCTATTTCACCCCTATCCTTGCCAAATGGGCGAGAGGAGACCAGGTGTGGGGGTCTCTGATTACTGTCACTATAAAAGCCCTGCAACACCTTGACACAGTGCTTGATAGTTAAGCTGTGTACCCTGTTCATTCCCTTCTCCTTTATTCCATTGGTGGAAGTATCTGTGATTGGATCACTGGTTTTGACCCTTGGCTACTCTCTGGATTACTCGTTTTTGCCTGTGCCCCTGATTTTGGACTGTGACCTCGCTTTTGAACCTTTGCTACTGGCCTTGGCCCTTGGATTGTTTTTCATTACTCTTTGGATTCTCCCCTTGCTTTTGTTTGTTTTGCGTTCTTTGCTTATTAAAGCATTGATCACAACCCTGCGCTTCACGCCATCTTTAGTTCTGACAATCTTATTTTGTACGTTAATATTTTCCTTTTGTTTCATGTTATTTACAGCTGTAACTCTTGGAGATCAACATATTTTTTAACATGGTCATAGTTTCTATGTATCTTACAAATAACTTCACATTAACTGTTACAGTTATGGTAAAAAAAAAAAATACCCTTAGGAAATGAGACTTGTTATATATTTGTGTCACATAACATGACAGGTTGTTTTATAATAAGCTCAACTTAATATTTTCTCCTACAGATCCCTCACATTTTCTATGATTTTGCAAACAGCCTGTCTGTGTCTCCAACCAGCTTGTCAGTACCCCAAACAGCTTGTATGTGCCATCCTTTCCAACAAACAGCATGCCTGATTCTTCTTTTCTAAACAGGTTATCAGTTTACTCAAACAGCCTGCCTATGCTATCTTTGCTCCCAGTCTAACTGTGCCAGCTTTGCTCCCCAAACACCTACACATCTATGCTAACACACCTAAAGGCCTACACAAATACTCTCTGTCACCCCCTTACCCGCAGTGGTCTGGCAGCCTGTGCTTTATAAATGGGAGTAATTATAAAATGTACGCAGATTCCCTTTTTCTCCTGCAGCTTCATTGGCCACATGCATAATTAGATGACCGGCCCCAGGCTTGGTAGCCTACTGGGAGATCTCCCGGTACTCCGGTAGCCCAGTTCAGTCCTGGGTAAAGTATTTCTTCTCTTTTTTCTATTGTACATTTTTCTTGTACTGACTTTTATTCTCCAGACATGTGGCTAGGCCTACACTACAGGACTGGGAAAGTTAAACTGACTCTGGCACTTTAAGGCCACCAGATGACAACATTTACAGGCATACAGCTGCACATTATAGCGGATGACAAAATTACAGGTATGAAGTTGCACAATACATGCCAAGAGCATGTGGTGAGATGTAACCAGGCCATACACTAAAGCCCACATAGGAGCAGTGAAAGATATATAGTACTTTTGCCTGGTGTGACTGATAGCCAGTCCAGACCTCATCACATATGTTGCCTTCAGCGAGAAATTAGCTTTAAGATTAAGAAAAGTGTAACATCTAAACAGAAGCTAGTGTTAGACACAATGGAAGCAGAATATATGCAAATTGTATAGTGCCATTTATAAAGCAAATAGAGTTCTGGGCATACTTCTGCATGTTGGTCCTCCATTCCAGCTATTTTTTTTTCTTCCATCTCTTATCAAACTTAGTTGTGCACCAGGGTCTGTTTCATTGTCCCCCTGTGACGTCTGTGGATGTCTGACTTGCTTCTAGATGTCCAGGATTACACCACACTTTTGAAATGTTGCCTTCTTCTATTGTTTTCCATACGGCCTCAGTTAGCCCTTGTTTCCTACCCTCAGTAAAAAGTTCCTACATGCAATTTCTTTATCATGAATATTTATTATTCCTACTTATATACCTGACAAGAGATTGTAGTATTGCTGATCTAAACAAAAAAGTTTAGTTACAGAACAAATGTCCACATACATACGTAATCAAGTCTCCGTTTATTGAACACGTCAAATTACAGGGTACATATACAACATGTAAAATCATCAAAGGAGTTTACAATGATGATTAGAGAAAACATTAGTACATGAGTCCCAGAGTAGTACAAAAACAATCGAGTCGCTATAATGGGAGTCTCTTATGACAATCAGATGTGAAAAGGACTATTGGCATACAGCGATAAACGGAGCAGATATAACAGCAACTTGTTATAACCTAAGTTCCGGAAGAAAATGCTCGAATGACTAAAAATAAAAAAAAAGAAAATGCCATGCCGACACATAAATAAGAGTAAAAGAGAAAGAAAGAAAAAAAACCACATAAAATATGTAATTGTATGAGCAGATAATTGGAAAAGATAACAACAAAAGAAAAAGACCCCTAAAGCATTTTCCTATCAGTGTGTGTAAATGCTTGCAAAGTGAGATGTCTGAGAATACAAAGGAAGGGACACAGAGAGATGGACCAAGAATCTCCGGAAAAGCTGAAGAGGCAAAAAAATCATTCCACCAAAACCATCTCCTGTTGTGTTGGAACTCCATCCCCTTTTTTTCCATTTGAGCGACATTTTAGCCACATTTGCAGAGGGGGAGCCAGAATCTGGGAATAACCGCCTTGGCGGCATTGAGGAGATGAATAGCTAAGGATTTTTTGTATACAGTTTGAGGAAGGGAATTTAAATTCAAGAGTGCTGCCTCAGGGGAGGAAATGAAATCAATGTCACATACATGTTTAACGATCCCCAAAACCATCCGCCAAAAAGGAGTAATCACAGAGCATGTCCACCAGATGTGGAACAAGGTTCCCCTCTCCACATACATACGTGTCCCCTACTACATTTTAAACAGGCCGAGGACATACGAATCACAAATTCAGTCACACGAATAACCTTCGGATGCAAAACGGACAAGTGACACCTCACATTTGAATGATGTTTCCTTTAAGTAATAATCTGCTATTTGTCTCATGGCCATGCCACTTCCTCAACTAGATTGTAGCTGTGGCCATTGTAAGTCAAATTTTCTCCAACAGTAAAATAGTTAAGAGGGCAAAAGTTCAGGACACTTAGCATTCTCGAGGTCATCTCTTACCCATGTGCTTCTAGACTTGTATATTTACTGTTCATTTTACCAATCAAGGATTATACATGGCAAACCTTTTTTTAAAAAAAAAAAACTTACATTTAAGTTCCGGATAATCAAACATATTGTTCATAATCCCCGGTTCAGAATGGTTGCCTCTACCGCTCTCTTCACAGAAGGTTTAGCAGCAGGGATTTCAGCTGTTAATCTTCTGTCAAACACACAGTGTACACCCAAGACTGTCTACCCTTATAAAAACCATTGCTGCTCTCTGCCATCTGCATGCTCGGTGCATGATAATATAATGAAACCAAATGATGAGCAAGTGCGGACAAATATTGTATATTACAATCAAACTATTAAATTACTGACTGTGTAGCATAGCTGCATAGCAATTACTGTCAAGACACACGGGCAGGAGTTTTAGGAAACATATCCTCAAGACGAAGACATTATCGTTATTCACTTGTTAGTGGCTTTTGTGATCGGTTCAGGGGTGATACAGTTATGAGATTTTAATCCAAACCAACTGTTTAATCTATTCTTGCCATGACGACAAAGAGCCAATATTAACTGAACTGCAATGGCTACAAATAACTTGGGGATATAAAATGTCAGATAAGGACAAAAAAAGTGCACGTTAAAAAAAAAGGGGTAAAAATAGCAAGCAGTAGAACAGAGCAGGAGAGAAGAAAAAAATAATTGGCACTAGACTGGCAGTCCCTGGCATTCCACAGAATGCTTTTTAACTGGTTTATTTTTAACATGTCATATGCCATGGGAAAAAAAGGTTTAATGCAAATATTAGTATGTTTAGGGAACCGCGTAATTAATGCCTTTAAGAAAAAGAGCCAACATCATATTGTTATTTTTATTATTTTCTGTTTATTAGACGCCAACATATATTACGCCATGCTGTACAATTTAAATATGGGGTGGTTAACACATACATAATAAATATACATTTACAGACACGACAGGCGTTGAGGACCCTGCCTGTGAGTTTGGTGTCTTGCCTTATGGTACTTCCATAAAAAGTTCCTGGTGAGGATGGTGTGTTTATAAGGGCCCTGCTTGTGCATTTACAATCTAATGGGATTATATGGGTAATTGAGAGAAAAGGAGGGGTAAAAGAGTAGTAGCCCTCTCATAGCAGTAATTAGGGGTAAGTGGTTTCAGGATACTTATATTATATTGTTTTAACGTCAAATTGGCCTCCACCAATGGTATACCCAGGGCATTTTATGCAATCTCTGTACATATTGAAATTATTACTATTTTACTAACCCAAGCAGTGCTGTTTATGAGCTCTAAGTGCGTGAATTTTTGCCAAACGTGCATACGCTCATCCTACTAGATATTGTTAATGTGATTGTTTATTGATAAATCTATTATCATATATCTAAATACAGGGCAGACATTAAAAACATCTGATGTTGGATCAAGATGGCACCTCTCGCATTCTGTATATCACAACAGTAAAGGCTGTTGATACAGTTCCAGATGACAGAGAAAGATTAAATAGGTGGGTAAGTGATGGACCAAGGGATGGACACCAGGGGACAGGTTGTTGGGTGAGAGGAAGAAAAAAGAGCGGCTATCTCTTCTTTGGTTGTAGGGGAAAAGGCAGTTAGTATGGGATAAGTGGTGGTGGGTGGTGTAGGAGGGGGTTTTAAAGAAGAGAGGTCTTGTCTAAAAGTCTTGGGTAGCAAGATCTTGGGCAGTGAGAGAGGTTTGTGGTATTGTGGTGTTGGTGTGGAGGGACAGAGAAGGGAGTTGAAGGTAGAAAAAAGGTGTCGCAGGTTGGAAGAAAGGGAGGATATGAGAGTGGAGAAGTAGAGCTGTTTGGCGAGAGAGTGGGCAGAGTTGTAGGTGCAAAGCATTAATTTATAGTGAATATATAGTTATAGATATAATATACTATATAGTATATATATATATATATATGGTATCACCCATGCACACTAGCATGTGAGTTGATCTGGGTTTGTCATATACCAGTGCTTTTATTTTAATAAAACCCTCATTTATCTTGTAGGATTTTTAACGTAAACATTTTTCATTTATTTTCACAGAATAAATCAGATCAAATGCAAGAGCACAATGGAACGGCAGTTCTGAAGAATAGATTTGAGTGAGCTGATTGGCACCAGGATAGAGTCTTTCACATCTAGGCCGTGATTCAAGTCATACTTAGCTTTGTAGTGACTCGCTCATTACCATATGAATGGAGTTTAGAAGCTTGTTTATAATGAATTGATATCCTGGGTTCACTTCTCATGGGACATGTGGTCACATTACAAAACCAAATCAAAAATGGCATTCCAACTGGCAGTGGGTTGGCCTGGCCATGTCGAAGCTGCATACAGGATATGATTTTGGCCATTTAGTCTTTGGAATTCTACAATATTATATATAGACTTGATTACAACATTCATCATAGGGAGGTCTTGATTATATTCCACGGCTTACATACATTAAAACTTGGAATAAAGTCTCCAGTGCAAGTTCACAAGTGCAGCTTAATCTTAGTTAGTTGAACCTAAACTCATGGAAGGCAGACAGGTACAAATGTTATGTTAAACAGGGAGACATTAGCACAATGTTCTAATATGGCACGCAAGCCTCTGATGTACACTTTTCACTTAATCATTGAACTAGTTTGCTGACATTTGTATCAATTTAAAGGTGCATTCAATTTCCCCAAATTCCATGATGTGTATGTGTTTTGCATACATGTTTTATTATCATTTTCTAGATCCCTTTGATTTTCTTCCACTTACGTGAATGTACATGCCAGGTTTATTACTGAATTAAAAAATATTAAAAAAAAGACTTATCTATTTAAGGGAAAGCAGATATAGAAGATGTTGAAGGCATCCATAAATATTGCTATAAGATACAATAATGCAAAGTAATAACTTCAGATATTTATGGTCTATATTTCAACGAGGAATGTGGTAGTGTTGACCATTACTGAAATGTATTCATTAACCCCTTGATGACAATTGCCGGTCCTGGCACGACACGCAAAAGCATGTGCTTTGCGACAATTGACGTGCCAGGACCGGCACGTCATTAAACGGGTGCAGAAAGCGATCTGTTTTCGCTTTCTGCACCCAAAAAACGTTGCTGAATGCCTCGACCTCGAGGCATTCAGCAACGCCACGATCGGAACGAAGGGGCCATCTCTGGCCCCTCCACGGGGCGTCAACATCCGCCATACTTTGTATGGCGGCGGACGCCCGTTTTAAAAGCGTTTAGGAGGCGATCGACGATCGCCTCCTAAACTTAAATGGTGTCGCTGGAATGCCTCGATCAGGAGGCATCCAGCGACACCAAACACTAACCTTTTGATGGGCTGTGACCTCTCCGGAGAGCGGTCACAGCCGCAGCCGCCGGCAATCTTCGCCATCAAGGAAGATGGCCGCCGTCCTATAACAGGAACCACAAATTTTAAAAGTTCGCTAGATGGTCCAGACCATCTAGAGAACTTTGGCTCCACTTGCAGGTTGAATACAGGTACTGCATTCACCATGCAAGTCAATGGAGCCCAGCTTTCTAATCACAGTGTGATTAGTAAAAATAAATTAAAAAATAAAATAAAATTGATAATAATTAGAAAAAAAATAGTAAAAAACTAGTAAAATGTAAAAATCATTTCCCACTGATGTCACTATCAGGGGAACCTCCAAAGTTGAAAAATGTTAAAAAAAAATTTAAAAAAATAAAAAAATATATAAAAATATATATATATAAAAATATATTTTTGTGAGCAAGTCTTAAAATTAGCATATTAGCTTAAAACAATTCTCGCATGGAAAGAGTTAAAATACTGGCATATTAAATGCCCGTGGGGTGTCTACTTTTAAAAAAGGTATGATTTGATGGGGTAAATTGAATTGGCCAGGTTCAACAACGTCCCAATTAACACAGGGGTAAGGATGGCCACACATCTAATTTCAAATTAGAAAAATGCACACGTACCAAATGTGGCCTTTTAGTTCCCCAAAAAAATGACACACCCATGCATGTGGGGTATCACTGCACTCAGGAGATGTTGCTGAACACATTATGGGGTGTCGTGTGACAGCGGCATATACCAGGAGCTGTAAATTCATACATAAAGTAGGTGTGTGTGGGAAAAATACACACACAAAAATACTACTGCAAACTTTGAAAAAATGCTGGTGGTAAAATGTGTGCATGCAAAGAGTTAAAATACCAGCATTTAAAATACCCTGAGGTGTCTAGTTTTCAAAAATATATGGTTTTGCTGGGCACACTGAAATGGCCCGGCTCAAAGATGTACTAAATAGGGCATGGGCAATGGATCCCCAAATGCCAAAGTTCAACATTGAAAAATGCGCATGCCCCAAATGTGGCCCTTTTGCCCCCAAACAGCCAGGCAAAATCATTCATGTGAGGTATCGCTGTACTCAGGAGATGTTGCTGAACACATATTGGGGTGTTTTATGATAGTGACATAAACGAGAACATTTTAATTCATACCTGAAGTAAAATGCGTGTGACAAAACAAATGCAAAAAAATGACTACCACAAAGTTTGACAAAGACTGGTGGTAGATATGGTGCATGGAAAGAGTTAAAATACTAGCATTTGGAATATCCTGGGCTGTCTAGTTTTCAAAAATATATGACTTGATGGGGTAAATTGCATTGGCCGGGTTCAAAGATACCCGAAATGGCACATGGGGGGAAGAATTACCAGATTTGGAAAAAATGGCTTTGAATTAGCAAAACGCTACCTGTACTTATTGCCCCAGAATGGGTAGAAAAAAGCAAAAAAACATAAAAACATTGGGTATTTCTAAACTCAGGACAAATAGTAGAATCTATTTAGCAGGTTTTTTCATTACCTTTTATAGATGAGTAAAAGATTTTTCAACTAAAAGTTAGAAACAGTCATTTTTTTCTAAATTTTTCACCATATTTTATACTTTTTTTAATAGTAAATAATATGATACAATCAAAACAATGTCATCTAAAGAAAGCCCTTCTTGTCCTGAAAAAAACAATATCTAATGTGTGTGGGTTCAGTAAACGGGAAAGAAGAAAATTACAGCTAAACGCGAGCAGCGCAGAAATGTTAAAAAGGCCATTGTCACCAGGGGAACAAACAGTAAAATCAGCCTTTGTCACGAAGGGGTTAAATCATACCACTTAAAAAAAACATATATACAGTGAATATGTGTGTATATGTGTGTATATAGCTCTTCTTAAAAGGGGTGGGACAAAGAGCTGAGGCACGGCTATTGGACGGTGTGGTGTGCGCGGTACAGCATAACTGTTATAAACTGAGGCACACATTGACTGGAGTACAGCATAACACCTATCCCTATATACTGAGGCAAACATTGACGGTGGTGCAGCATGACGGTTATTATATACCAAGGCAAACATTGACAGTGGTACAGAATAACTTATATTCTGAGGCATGCACTGGCGGTGGTACAGCATAACAACTATCACTATATACTGAGGCAAACATTGACCGGGGTACAGCATAACACCTATCGCTATACATTGCGCCAGACATTGACAATAATGCAGCATAACCCCTATCACTATATACTAAGCCAAACATTGATGTGGTGTAGGCCTATCACTTCAGTGTCTGACTTGGCATAGGGATGCACCGAAATGAAAATTCTGGACTGAAAATTTAGCATTCACTTGGCCGAACCGAAAATCACCCCCACCTTTAAAAACAAAACAAAACAAACAATTATTAAAAGTAACAAAACGAGACAGAAAAAAAATCAACAATAATATATCATGTTCAGGTTCTAGCATGTACTGGTTGCCTGGGAATTATAGGAGTGTGATTGCTATTAGCAATCATATACATATATTAATATTGTTATTTAATTTTTCTGTCCAATTAAAAAAGTGTGGTTAACACACCAAAATTGGAAAAAAAAACCATATACAAATTATTACAGTATATATATTTGCTAAAAGCAATCACATTCCTATCATGCCCAGGCAGCCAGTTACATGCTGGAACCTGGGTATGATAGGAATGTGATTACAGCCTCCCTATGCCATGCTATCCCCCCTTACACATCCATGCTATCACACACATACTCAGTCACAAACATTTAGCATAAACTACAGCATAACATCCATCGCTCTCACACACACTAATTCACTCTCACTGAATGTTTCCCTACCTTTCTCTCTCACTGTCACTTTTCCTCCTTCTCTTCATTCTTCTGTGTCCCGTCCTTCCGGTGCAGTGAGTGCGGTAAGCGGTGGGCAAGGCTTCAGTGTTGATCTGTGCGTCGGGATTTGATGTCGCATCCCGGCGCACAGATCAGTTGCTGCGCACGTCGCAAGGGAGCAGGATCAGAGGTCTGCCCTTCCGCTCCCTTGATCGCCTTTAAGTCGGTTAGAGGGAGATCCTTGATCTCCCCAGCTGAGCCTGCTCCTCTAGAGACGGACATTACTGTCCGTCTCTGGAGGGGTGCCGTCTCCCGGTGCGCGAATTCGGGCCTGGATGGGCGGTTCCAAATTCGGCGGGGGGGGGCAAGGACTACCCCCCTGCCCCCTGTAGCAACGCCACTGGTCGTTGGTCTCACTATAGATTCAGGAGCCATAGGCCTATCCCATGCATATTTAAGTTACCTCACTGTATTAGCTTCTACGACTTATTCTGGCAGGCTGTCCCACTTACCTGCTGCCCCATCAGCAACTTAAAACTTCCTTACATTACACCAAAGCCTGTGACCTTCTAGTTTTAGATTATGATAGAGAGTGGAATTTGTTGCATGACCACTACAGGCCTGATAAGAATGTTTTTCGTATTTCTTAACAATAGAAAAGCATCTGTTAAGTTTGCTTTACCCTAAGAGAAAAAAATCCCCTGGTCTGAATTATTTCAACAGGCGGAGAAGGGCAGGGTTTCAACAACTTTTTTTGTTGTACAGACAACCTTTGTAATGCTGCACATGCCTGAACTTGCACAGATGACAGTGGGGTATCTAGCTTGTAATATCACAGAGGCTGATCAGGGTTCAGGGCACCAAGTTCGGCTCTAAATGACAGACTACGTGTTTATGTGGCTTTGTAAACTGCTGTCACAGACGGTTTGCCGGAGTGTTTAGAGGTAACACAGAATGCCCACGTGGGATCTGGCATAAAGCCAAAAGGTTCCTTAGTTTTGCTCTTGCAGATTCCTTGGCTTTTTTTGCTGAGACACGTTGCTGCTATGACTATAGGACCTCTACCAAAAACAGTTTTATCATGCTTGAAAGGAAAAAAGGAATTCATGTTTTGCCAACCACGGCTGAAAGTGAAAGTTATTTATACCACATTGTGTATTTCTAAATTACACACTAGCACACACACACTTATGCTAACATACACTGTAACACACTAGCACACTCAGCTTTGACTTTATACACATATTTATAGGGAAAAGTACCTAAAAGTACAAAAGTACCTATAATAATCACCAGAAAAAGTAACTGGCTGATAATCTGTGCGATTGATCTAGAATCATCAGATGAATAATTAGGTTATAAGAAGTTGAATATAAAAGAAATATTGTAAAAAAACAAAACAATCTAACCACTATCAGATCACTTGTACGTAAAAAGTTTAGGCCACTGAAGTTGATCATATAATACACATCTCCCTTTTTAGGACTCTTAAAAAAGGGGGTAAATTGTGCATATTATACTCGCGAGTTTACAGTAATAAATAAATATTTTCTGTTGTGCTATTGGTGGAACTACGGATTATAATGCAATAGTTTGTGGGGGATTATGGAAAATGGAGAAAAAAAAAAGTACATAAAATGCCTGTGTGAGTGTGTGAAAGAGCGAATGACGATGAGTGGCAATTTATTTTGAAATCTAAAAAGTTAAATATTTGTCCAACTTGAGGAAACTGAATTAATTTACCATAAATGCATGGATGAAAAAAACAAAACAAAAATATACATGTCTAAATCAGTTTTGGTCCATTTGAGCAAGTCTTTATATATCTGTTATTCCCAGATGTACCCCAAGGGCTTACAAGGTTGGTGGGCATTAGGGGAGGGTTACCCAGAACCCCAATATCATTTGGCATGACTAGCATGCTTTGTACCTAGTGGAATTTAACGTATCTGAAAGTTTGTGAAACCTTTTTAGTTGGCCTGTATGTATAAATCTAAAGTCACATATGGTTTCAAAACCGTCTTCAGGTGGCAATTGATGAAAGTAAAACAGTAATTTGCTGTGTAATCCTTAGCAAACAGTAGCGTGAGCATTCAGTTTGTTTACAGACCAGTAATTCATGAGTATATAATGGCACACAGATACAATGCAATAAAAACACAACTCATGTTGTAACAAGAAAATGAGAAGTTGATAAATATGTTCATTGTGTGACTAAATTATAGCTATTAAGTTTAACTTCCAATAAATACAATAGTGCCCATGTACAAAACATACTTACAATTGGTAGTATGATATAATTGAGTAGGTATATTAGTAAAATGGCAATTATAACGCAATCTACTCCATTCAATTAATCACTGCCTTTTTATGTTTGGGAAAGTATAAGATGATCAGGTTTCACATTTCAAGAGAAACAAACTCCACATCGCTAATCCTGTCACCTATATACTATATATTAGTCATATTAGTCTTTCACCGAGTACCATAAAAACCCCTAAATTACAGACATAGATCACAGGTTGCACACCCCAAAGCCAGCCCTGGTGTCCACATAGAACCTGACCAGCACCCAGATTACACACATACAATTTGCCATCTTTGTCCCCAAATAGCCCAGCACAAGTCAACTTCGTCCCCAAACAGTCCGACCTGTGCCATCTTTGCCCTTCCACAATTATGCATCTATGATACACACACTTTTACAGTCACTCACTAATTCACACTTTCATTCAGACAATTCATCCACACATTAACTCATGCTCTCCCTCATTCAGCCAACTCATGCTCTCCCTCATTCAGACAATACATCCACAAATTAACTCATGCTCTCTCTCAGACAATTCATCCACATATTAACTCATGCTCTTCCTCATTCACTCTTTTACTTCTTCCCCCCTTATCACTTTCTAACCCCTCTCCCTGCCCCTACTCACTATCTACCCTCTCCCCCTTTGTAGTTCTCTCACCTTTAGGTCTGCTCTGCTGCGGTGCACGCTGCTTCACTGCTGAGCACCGAAATATGTCATATTCCGGTGCTCAGCATGAAATGCCGGCACGGAGGTAGAAGCCTTGTGGAGGAAAATGAGGGGCTCCATACCCTAGATACGCCGCTGGGTATAATACACACCTGTGTATGGCATGCAGGAATAGGTTTACACAGGGAAAAAATTAGGTACCTGTGTATAAAATGCACCCACCCCATTTGGTCAATGGCGGATCAGTGAGAATGATCCGTGACCCAAACAATCATCAATCAGATAGCAATTCATTAGGTTTAAAAGATGTAAAAAATAAAAAAGTATTGTAAAAACAATTCTGTAAGCACATTCAGATCACTTGTATGTTACAAGTTTAGGCCACTAACATTGATCAGTGAATCTGATCAATGACCTAAATCTCAAATCCTGCAACATGTTTTTTTTACTTGGGTATAATACACTCTTACACCCTTTTCAGGAGTCCTGAAAAGGGTGTAAATGAATAAATAAATCTCTAATATTTGATTTCTTTGTGGGAGCGTCCGCATTTCTGTATCCCTAAATTAGAGGATCTACGTGGTTGTAACAAAAGTAAAATATAAATTGGATTAACTAAGGCTAAATAAAAGAATAATAAAATGTGACCGTTTCCGGTGCTGATGGATATCTAAGTAACAGCGTACGGATACTATGACGTAACCCCTTGAGTGCAATCCTCAGTAACGAACTATCTATGGCCAAATACGAGGAATACAGTAGGATTGTTTAATACATTTTCTATTGTGTCCTCTGAAATAATGTCTTTTAAGGATTTTTTTTTTACGGTCTCAGCCAACGATGACATTTTTATGTTAAACACTTTAAAAGTAACCGTAATATGTCCCAAAAGAGTTTTAAACTAAAACTCTATCCTTATCTGAAAAGCACAGCTTCGATTCTCTATCTTTTCCTGCTGAGGACCAACATATGCATAATCCTGGCAGTTTTCATTTCACCTTCTGTGAGAATTGAGTGCTGCCAAAGGAAACGGGTCGTTGGTTATACTAAAAGCCAAATTCATGACTCTGCTAGTGGCAAAACCAACTAGATATTGAAATTTATTGGACCTCGAATATGAGATCAAGCAGATCAAAGCAAATATACAAGTAATGGAATATTTGGAAAATAAATGAAATGTGGTACCAGTTGAGACTGGATTTTGAAAATTATTCTATTTAATTATATTTAAATTTAACTATATTTAAACATAATTAAAATGAATTAAAAAACTATATAGTTCCATAATAATTGAATATAAAAAAACCATCAAGTTTAATCTATTACACATTCCTTTTGCTTTTTCCCCCATTAAGAGCAATGATTTTTGTTTCTAATAGGGAAATGCCTTGGCTATATCTGCTTTCTTACTGGTTCGACCATGTATCTGTGTGTATATATTTTCATTTGTATGGCTTTTTTTTTTTTTTTATCTATACCTTTCTTAAATGTCTACTGTTTTGACAGCTTTATCTCCATTCGTAATGAATTTCATATATTTAATGCTCTACATGTGAATTAAATGCCACTATGGGATACATGCTTGGCCTCCTAGGACCCGTTTGACAACCACCTATGCATTTTATTGGTACGCCAGCCTCTGGCAAACATAAGGACAAAGTGCAGGGCTTCTCCGTGCCAGACAGATTTATCATCCGGTAATCAAAGCAACACATATATGGCTCAGCTGGCTCCATGGGACAGAAAGTAGACAAAACACAACATACAAGACAAAAGAAGCAACCGCTAAAATAATACCAAACATCACTGGTACACTTAAAATAATAATATTTCTTATATAAATATAAACATAGGATTTGTTTTGGTTTTTCCCTTTAATGAAAAACCAATGGCGTTCATCTGCAGTTCTTCTGAGTTCCAAACACATTAGGATTATCAAAAGGCATTGTAGAGGTGGAAGAGCCGGCAGAAGCCAAATGAAAGTCCAACCAAAACCCACAACAGATTGTGGGTCCTGCATACCAGCAGTGTAATCTTAACACAAACACTTTGCTTTACTGATCCTCAAGAAATATCAGAAGTTAGAACTTGATGGCAGACAACAAATGCTTATACGGTCTGCTCAATTTAAAAATAAAAATGTAAAACCGTTGGTCTTGTAGATTCATGATGGCTTTGTGCCGGTCCCTTGCATTATTAAATCCCCTTAAGGTAAATGCAACACTTGCTTCACTGGCAGGTTGGGGAGGTTACTTGCGGGACTGGATCAGTAACATTATGAAAGTCTATTCTTTGATGGCACTCTTTACATAGTGTCTTTAACCTCTTTAGCCATCTGTCTGGGGCATAATGCCAGGTTACCTTATACTGGTGCTCAGCAAAGTGGACAGTGGCCATGGAGGTAGGTCCTGGGGAGCGGCTGGGGTGCTCCCTAGGTCAGGTCTAGGTCTAAAATTAGACCATGGTCTCTTGACCTAAAATTTCACCTCTTTTGCAAAACTAATTAATTTTGTCGTCCATTTGGGGTGGAATAATATGATATACCCAGGACATACTTAAAAACGAGAATATATCCTTCCTGGTAAAATATTTTATACTATACTACTTATTTAATTACATGTTTTATATACATTGTATGCGATACCATATGTTTTACTCGATAATATGTTGTTTGTGGGTATCGTGGGACTTCTGTAAAGCATGTAGTGCTCTAACACATGATTTCCCAGTGGCAATATGTCCTTGGAATCTTCTTTTTATGCTTTGTTATTTACAACCGTGTATAGTCTTTTTCATATCTGATGAATGACTATTAAAGTGTTCGTAATACATTGAAACACAAGTACTTGACTATGCGTCAGTAGTAGCCATGGAGACACCTACATAAAACGTAAGGTTTGGTAAACGGAGAGCCAAATACATTACCTTGATGTTTAAAAAGACTAAATGTTTACAAAAAGAAGGGAAGCTAGCATTAATTACAACCTGTCCTATAATTATCCTTGAAACAGGCACGTGACAGATTCAAGGGGTACTTTACAAGGAATATTTTGTGAACTATCGTATAATTGAATTGCAAAGTAATAATTTTTAGCGACTAACTTAAAACCATGCAAACACCGTTCCAGATGTTAGGCAGTAAGGCACCTGTTCTCCCTGGTAAGGGCAGAAGATTTGTCTCTGCCTGGTAATATATTTTTGCCTCCTTGTCAGCTGCTTTCGATGCATCATTTAATGAACTCTCACTAATGCAGCAAAAGCGCAAACAAGGGCCCCAGTCGTTAATTCCGTTGTTGCACTCTTGCTGACTTTGTTCAGAGTCCTGGGCATCAGTGTGATGTCCACAGCCAATGAGGAAGCATGGAAGGTCGCGGGGGTGGCAGGAGATACAGATCCACCATGATGACCCCCAAGGGCCAAAATGGTTTATGGCAAAATGGGTTTGAAGGACATTGCTTGCTCAAGAAATTTCATCTTTTTTTTACATGAAACAGATAAATACATGGGGTAAGTTTAGCCTCGCTTAATTATATAATTTACCAGTAAGAAAAGAGTGAAGAGGTCATCTCTACTTCCATCTGTTATTATGTGGTTTGAATTTGTCTACGAACTTCCTCTCATGCATTTCCAGACTGTCCCACGTCTTATAACCCCAGACTTTATAATGTGTTTTTAAATTAAGGAGCTCAATTTAAACATATTATATATATTTGACTTTTTTTTTTTAAAAGGTTTGTAAAATATAGGACTCTATTTACACCAGAGAAGACCCGGTTAATGTTACAAAAAACTCCCACCTTCTTAAAGAATAAATATTTCTGGTAACAACATTGACATTTATTCACTGAACATTCAGCTTATCGACGTTGCATTTTGAGAGAGGAAAACGATAGAAACATTTAAATACACAAAAGGACTTCAAAATGCTAGAGGGAAATTTATTTTAAAGGAGGAGAAATGTTAGGACTACAGGTTATAATCGAAAAAGAAGAGGGTAGATGGGTAGAACAACCTTCCAGCAGAGGTGGTGAAGGTTAATACAGTGAGGGAGTTCAATCATGCACGAGATAAGATAAGCATGAAAAGATCAAAGATCAAATACTTCTACGGCAGATGAGAATGGGCAGGCTAGATGGCCTGAATGGTTCTTATCTGATCAAATATGGAGGATAGTCTTCTTCAGGCTGTGAGGAGTCCATGTTGCTCCATCCACTTAACTCTACATACTGCGCCCAAACCTCGCCTTGAGTTTTCCAAGGCAACATAAAACTGTACCTTTAAATGCAAACTTAATTTAACCACTTCTTTGCCAGAGGCTATAATAATCGAAGGAATTCATGTTCGGCAGTGCTAACGCTTCTGCAACCCACACATGGTTACCGTGGTAACCTAGTTGTGATAGTCTAAACAATGTCCATATGAGATAAACAGCCTTCAAAGGGGAACCGCAAGCATCATCATCTCTGGCACTGGCAATGCATACGATTCATTTTACTGATTGATTGATGGGAAGGTGGCGTGATACGGTGATGGACAGACCAGTCAAGAATGATGATAATCCTTATGTGATGGTTTTATGACATGACTGTCAAATTAACATTTCATGAGCTATTGTTATCTGGTTAAAGCAACTAATTTTTTTCAATGCTCTCGGCATGACCCGTGCCAACAAAATTAAAACAGTAAATAGGAAGCAAACTGAGGGGGGTAAAATGGGACCCTACTAACACCTACATATTTTTATTTTGTCCACCTGCCACCCACTTTCTGTCAGTTTCTTGATCATAACTTGCCAGTTTTATTTCTGTACCCCTAATATAAAACATAAAAAAAAATAAACAAACACATTTGGATGAGTGCGGCTCAGTTCATATGGTACCAAATTCTTATAATGAGAGTATCTTGAAGGGTAATTGCCACTCTACCCTTTCTCCAACTTCTGCCACTGCACATGTTATTCTAGCCAGGGTAGGAGAGAATAGCTGTGTATTAACCGTCTACTTGTGTAAAATTATGTTAAAAACTAAAAGGAAATCCACTGTTACCTTACATTTTTTGTTCTTGTTGATATAGTTATAAATATAAAGCTTATCTACTCATTTGACTTTGAAGAATTAAGCCTGTGCGTGCATGGCAGACCTCTGCTTTCTGTCCAAGACACATAAATAGAGTAGATAAGTGTAACAATCCACCAAGTTTCATGTCTCATTTAATATCCTTCAGAGTTAAGCATCCTCATAAATTTGTTTTAACCCTGCATCAGTCGTATCCAGGTTCAACAATCATATGTTTAACATTTCTCAATTTGGTCTACACACTTGATGTGAAACAAATTTTAAGACAAATACCGGTATATTTGAGGGTACATCAGAATCTCTATGTCCAACTAGCTCTTCTTATGATATTTGAGTCAAATAGTGAACTTTGCCAAAAAACGTATCCTCCTAATAGCAAGAAGAAACCCAAATTTTATTTTTAAATTGATGTCTTGAAAGTCATGCTAATGCCCCACACTTACAATCCATTATCGGAGGTCAATTCAGCCGGTGCAGCGTAAGTTAGGCTGAGCCCTTCATCATGCATAGTGAAATGTTGAACTTGCCTCTAAACTTTCAGGTTTATGAATGAAGTATAACCAGCCCAGGCTGTGAGACTCTACACTGATTTGGGATTTATTGCATGTATGTATGTATGATGGTGTACTTTGACTTTACTGAAAAACTGTTCATACTTGTGAAGCTTCTCCCAGTCAAGGTACCGAATCTCTGTAACAAGAGCGGCATCTAGGCATTCCCACACCTTTCCAATTCCCTGGCCACCTTCATACAATTTAAGGTGTTTTGTGCTATCCATATATATATGGATAGGCCAGGGAATATAATCACAAGCCATGTGCCATAAATCCTGCTCACGTACATCACCCCCATGAGACTGCTCCCCCGAAGAGCAAGGGCTCTGGCTAACCAGAATATGGATAGGCCAGGGAATATAATCACAAGCCATGTGCCATAAATCCTGCTCACGTACATCACCCTCATGAGACTGCTCCCCCGAAGAGCAAGGGCTCTGGCTAACCAGACCCTGAAAATTCCCAGGTATGATGGTGGTGGACAAGTATAACAATGTCTCTACAGAAGTGGTATAGGCCAAAACAGTAAGGGAATTTAAACATACATAGGATATGCATACGACTCTAATATGAATCTAAGACAAGAACAAAGACTGATCAGGTTGTGAGTCTTTACAGCAGAAGAAATGGGCTGACTAGTTGGGCAAAATGGTTTCTATCTATTGTGAAAGTCAATGCTTCCGTGTGCATGAAATGCTGTCATACCATACAAAATGTGTTATTGAGGAAACAGATTCCATCTTGATAAGGATGTAATAAGTATTCTATTACATTATATGTCGTTAGGGAAGCAGCTTCCAACTTCATGCTGGCTCTACATGTGTCGGGAAGAGAAACAGAATACTGCAATATTTTAAGTCACCACAAGAGGCAGCAAAATATAGCACATATAATGTAACAATATTTGATCACAGCAGTGGGTATGTGCGTCTTTTCTGGATCATAGGAGTTGTAGAAGACTGTCCCACCAGATGTATTGTTTCATAAATGATGCCGATTCTAATATCAGTACGTCCCGTAGCTTTGCACCCTTTTCAAATGACTTCAGAAAACGCATGTATAAATAATGCTAGGTTTAATTTAAGAATTTAAGAATACATTTCCCATGTTTTGTAGCAGACAGATTTTGATAGTCCATCACTGTCTGGAACAGATTAACAGACAATCTTTCACCGGCAATTTATTCTGAGCAGATGGAGAGGGGAAAAACAAAAAAACAAAAACACCATTCCAATGCATATTTATTTTACACAGAAAACCCCCAATCCCGAGCTTTAACAAGAAACAAATATACTAATCCCGTTGGTGTTCTGGAAAATAAGTGTTCTAATTGTACATCATACCCAATTGTTTGTCTGTTCGGCAGTGCAACCCGGTCATCAACTCAAACATAATGGTCTGGTAGTACATTATTTTTTAGAAAACGTAGCACATACGGTGTAGAGGTAGACAAGCCAGCCCTGGTGCATCACAAGCCAACAAACAGGGGCTCGTTCCTTAGCCTTCCCTAGCGGGTCTCCAGCCCAGTTGTACCTCCTCCAGTCTACTTTATCCCTGGATCCTGTGCGTTGGAGGTCCGTGGAGCCTTCGGCACAGTACATTTTCTGTGCATGCCAGGTCAGCTTGCATACGTGCGTGCTGGGATCCCGTTTAAATTAACAGGAATTCACCATTGGGAACTAAAGAGTCATTAAAACACATAAAATTATTCTTTTTTTTTTTTAAAATGTATTTCTCAACATTATTTGGAAACAGACTGGATTTTCTTTCACATGCAAGCCTGTATAAGCACTGCTGCTCTGCTGGAAGCGGGACTCTAGTCACAATTAAATCCCTGTAAAATGAGCATATTCTGTTTAAAAATACCGTTTTAATGTACTATAAATTTAATGTTCTGTGTTTTGCACAGAAAGGAAGCAACATCTGCCTTTTAATTATAGAGGATGCTTTAAAATCAGTTATCAAGTAGTTCTTCTTATAACTGTAACCCTACCTCAGGGAACAATGTACCAATTAGTGGAATTTCCTGGCGTGGAATAAACTCTGCATAATGCGTCACCTTGATGAACCGGTTATAATTCCAGCCCTCATGGATACCCTAGCTGTTTAAGACTTATAAAGCTTGATGGATTTATCTGTGTTAAAGCAGTGAGTTATGGTATAATATGTAGTTACAATAATTTAAGGCTGAATATCTGTCTGTTTACACTTGGGCAAATTTAACTGGACCACCCAACAGTATACAATGTCATACACTGGTCCACCCCAATATGGATGGGGCGTCATGGCCCATGGAACACCCATAGAATGTCTCCTTTATACACGCACAACTCTAGTCCTAATAACCAGGACACCGGCCCATTGTTTGGAACATCGTCGCAAATTCGATGCCGTCAGCAGCTATGATAGGGAAGGATCCTAGGAATTAGGGACCTCGACATTTCCAGGTACAAGAAGAGTAGGTCATTACATTCTTTGAACATCAAAATAAATAAATTGTTTCAAATTATGTTGGTGCTCTTCTGATTCTACATGAGTTAAACTTGATCAGCTGTAAAGAGATCTCTGGATAGCAAAGGAAAAGATCTCTCTAATCTCAGACTAAGCCGTGTGGTGGAGAAATCACATGGCTACGGAGTGGTTCTATGGAAAGTTTCAAATTTATGATAGTTACGTAACAAGGGAAATTGAGGCTTACTGATGTTATCGCCAAGCTTACTTTTTGTGGAATGTCTGTGATATCATACGATCACATCATTGGCTTTAATATTCAACAAATGTTGGGGCCCTCATTACAGGAAAGTTCTATGAATTTCCAATTTGCGCAAACTGCGTTGTTACATCCTAGAAGAGCCAGCGTTTCTTCTGGAGTCCAACAATTTGATGAATAGTAATAGAATCGAAGGAACCAACAGATTTAGCGTCACTAAATCACAGTAAAATCCAAAAGCATCGTTCTCTGCGACTTGGAGAAAAAGCCAGTTACACAAGAATGGTTACTGCATATAAATGCCTGAAATCGCAATGTTTGCTGTGCTATTAAAACCCGGGGATGTTGTACTATGCAGTGTATGAAGCAGAAATTTCTGAAGCCAATGAGCGGGTGAACAGTTACAGTAATGTATAATTCAGTAAGCGCACCGAATATTAAACTTAAATCACATATAGCTTTTATCACCGCTACTAAATACGTAAAACCTTTTTTAGCTATACATTTAATTGCAATACTAGTATGGCGTCTTCTTTTTCTCCTACATATCCTCTCATAGTAACTCATCTATTTCTTTAGAATGTAAATAATAAAAAATGGTTTTGGCTCTCACTCAGCTAATGATAAATGCCGTCTAAGGTATTGGTAATTTGTAGTCTACAAATGCTTAAATTGATAGGATTTATGCGATATAGATAAATGATGTAGGTTCATGTGCGTCATCGTCACATGAACATCAATATTCCATCATACATCACATAAACTATCAATATTTCCTAGTGACTCATTTAGATATTAGAGATTGACCAGGATTCACAAAATAATGGAGTTGAATTTTAAAATAATACATTTCACCTTTTAAGAAAATGGCTTAATTAATTGAGGGAACAATGTCATCCATACATTCTGCTAAATTACTATAAAATCAAATGTACATTGCAAAGTAGGTATTATACTACACTGTAATACCCTCATACCCGGCAAACATTCTAAGGTCCAGGAACAGAGGAACGAGGGACATCTTGAGAAGCACACCAGGGAGCCTGATGTGGTTTGTGGCACAGAGGCTGCCACCACCTTGGACCTCTCTCGACTTTGGCCAGAATATGCCACTGTACACACATAACATCTGATAAGACACTTGGCTTTACTCCTTCTGCAGGCAAGATGAGCTGTGGTGCTTGTCGGCCGTTGTCATATAACATTGTGTTGCTTGACACTGCTTAGCGTTTGCAACCTGTATGCACCATAAAGCTGGATTATCCATTAAGGGGTTGGGGCTTCTAGAGCTCAGGGGCTTCTACACACATGCCTAGGGCAAATGAAAAATAATCTGGCACGGCTCATATACTGTCTGTGATCCCAGAATTCAGTGTACACAACTTAGGCACGATATTGTGCAAAACACATTCTAGAAGTGCATTGCTAAACCTAATGAAGGATTTGTTGTATATCACTGTATGGAGGTAGACCTCTTGATACACTGATCTCATATAGCAAATACATTATGCATCTTTATAGTAGCTACTTTTCACAAAGTAAGGAAAGATGAGATGATGGGGGTCATAGTCCCTTGACAGTTGAGGAGCTTTGGACTGCAGTACAGTTTTTTTTAGTTTAAGGTAAAAGAGGAAAATGAAATAACATTGATAGTATGATTACCCAAAACGCACAATTTAAATGTAGCTTTCACATGGCATTACACATTACACTTTGACACATGTCTTGTTAATCGTTGCCTTAGGTAAGTTCATTAATTTTTATGTGGGGCTAAGTGTTTCTGGACATATAAGGCTATAAAAGACTAATAGAACAAACAGCCCGAGTGCTTGTCAGTAACTTATAGCCCAATGCTATAAAATATCTTTTCGCGTAACATTAATAGACTGTTTAGGCTTTCAGGCGATTTTGTTCTATAGGTCAAGAGACTAAAACATTGTGGCAGTCTCTTGGTTACCCATCTGGCCACAGCATGCTGTCCTTGTTATCCTGTGGCAGTGGCTTCCGGCAATGTATTTTTTGTATAGAATAGTCTGTGACAGCAGAGACCATCTGCTTCACTAAGGACGGTGGACATTCAGCAGGCTTTTTCAGTTTGTAACATTTATGTCAACTGGAAAAAAATAGAAATTTGCTTAAATAAATAACATTTACTGAACAGATATGGTACAGCGTAACTCCCAACACTATACACCGAGCCAGACCTTGACGGTAGTGCAGCCTAACCCCTATCTTTATACACTAAACCCCTAAAACACCCTATGTCACTAACGGTGGTTCAGGCTATGGATCCACGCTGCAGTACAAGGAAAGGCGCCCCAAGCGGTAATGACGAGCAATGCAGGAGCAAACAGATGGTACTAGGAACAGACAATCGGATAGTCTGGGTCAGGAGCAGAGGTCAAGACTGGCAGCAAACACGGATAGTCGGGATCACAAGCAGAGGTCAGGGCAGGCAGTAAACAATGCATAGTCAGGTACAAGCCGAGTTCAGGTAAAGGCAGGCCGCAAGCAACGATTCGTCAGGTTCAAGCAGCGTTCAGGCAACGAAAAGACAAATAAGGTTCAGGAACGCTACTGAAGGCAATAAAGGCTCTATCACAGGCAAGGTATGGCTCAAAACTGAGGGTTTAAATATCCCTCCATCCCTAGATCCTCCTACCCACCTAATTAAGGGGGAGGAGGAAAAAAGATAAAAGGTCCCTTTAAATCCCTCATGAATGTTCATGACGTCTCAATCCACGCGGTGGCGCGCGTCCCGCGGCAGAACGGACCTTGCCGTGTTTCCCGCGAGCGGGACGAGCAGGGAGCTGCCTGCGCGAGCTGCGTCTCAGCTCCCCTGCACGAGGACACAGCGGATCCGCCGGCAAGGTAACACCTACCGGTGCCACTTACCCTAATGCAGCCTGTATGTGCAGCCGCTGCCCTGAAACAGCTTGCCTGTACCATCTCTGCCCGAAACAGCTTGCCTACATCTCTGGCCCCCAAACAGCTGCCTGTGCCACCTCTGCCCCCCAAACAGCCTGCCTGTGCCACCTCTGCCCTTAAACACTAATTTATTCACCCATTCCCTCATTCACTCTCCCACAACCACCCTCTCTTGTAGATTTCACTGGTTCGGACATTATTCAGGCAGCGCAGAGGTCTATGCGTCCCGGCAGCCGCCTACACGGGGCCCACAGCTTACCACTGTGTGAGGAAACTTGAAGGAACTTGGGTGTGAAAAGAGTTTCCTCGCACATTGTGTGAGCTCCACAGTGGTACGCTGCAGGCCCGCGTAAGGCGGACGTCGGGCCACAGTGCACCCCACTGATGAGTGGCACCCGGGGGACAGCTGCCCACCCCACCTTAGGTATGCTACTGCACATTACTTAAGAAAATTAACAATTAAATGGACAATCCACTTCTAGCAACATTAGGTCATTTCATAAATCCATGATGCAGATACGCAGCCTTTATAACAAGTGTTTTCTTGGCAAATTATGCTTTTAAAAATTTACTTCACATTTAATTCACGGCAGTAAAGTATGGATTTTTTTTTTCTTTCCAGATTCTTCATCACAGACCTTGGACACAAGTATGTCAGTGACTGAATCACCTGCATGGCCTTCTGAAGAAGTAATGTCCTCCTCTACAGCCAATGGTTTACAGGAAACAAATGAACAGTTAAAAGACAATACCACTTTGTATTATGTTTTAACAAAATTATCCAACACATCTATCAATAGTGATCTCAGCCAAACTGCAAATGGGCAGGAGAATGTAACCATGATGTTAGAAGAATCTAATACTTCTGTGGGATCTTCAACATTCCAGTCGGAGGATGAAACCACCTCGATATCAGGTCTAAGTGACACCAGCCTATTTGTGACTTCTGTGCCATTTTTATCGTCCAACTCTCAAAAAGAGTTACCATTCCAGCCAACATCATCATACTCATCAAATGTTTATATGGAAAGTACTACAGTGCCTAATATTTTTATAGATTTTCCACAGTCGTCAACCCCAGAAATATTGCCTTTATCTTCATCCCCATCAACATCATCATCAATGCTTGCATTACCATCCACCACACCATCATCATCCAAAATATCATCTGCATCGTCTGAGCCTTCCACATTACAAGCCAAAGTCCATTATGATATGGAATCTTCCACTAATGTGCCTTATTCTGACAGGTTAAAATATGTTGCAACATTAGGAAATAGCTTGGGAAGTACATTTGAGAAAAGCATTAACAATATAGCAGATCCTAATTTAAATGTAACAAGTAGTCCCTTTATTATTGAAACCACCAGCAATTTGGACACATCAGAAATAGACACAACACTCATGAGAGGAGGGAATACAAGAACAGAAACAATGCCAGAAAACCCACTAACAGGGACAACAGTTACTTTATTGTCAAATGACACCGATTCAAGCCCCGCTTTTACTGTAACAATTGATTCTGACATTCTGCATACAAGCAGCGTGACATCCTTATCAGCAGAAATTTCTACCATGCAGACTAATAATTCTAATACTTCTGATAACTTTATGACAAGAACAAAGGACACAACCACTGGTCTTCATTTAACTACCACTTCTTCCTATAAGCAGTTTATCTCCGTGGATCCTGCCTTGGGGACTACTTTGCAAATACCTCTGGATTCATTAAGCACCAGCAATTCAGAAGACAATCCAACAGATTCTTCAGCTCTGTACTTAACCGCTACATGGTCACCAGAAGAATTACTTTCTGAAGTAACTAATGCTCAGATGGAGTCATCTACTTTACATACTTCCCATATAGGTAACCTAGCATCCACACCCCAGTTTGTAGTACAGACTACAGAAGTTCCTGAGTATTCAGCAACAGGCAGTGAGCACAGGACCACAAACACTCTTAGAACAAGTGAAGAAAGTAAAACGTTCACAGAAGAAAACACTAATCCAAATGTTGATAAAGTGACTACTTACAATGCTGACACAGAGACAAGTACAAAGGAATCAACAATGATAACAGAAGCCAAAACATCTGTGCAAACTACAAGTACTAATGCTGCCAGTACACAGTTAAAAGCTGAAACTTCCAACATTTCTACTCACAATAGTTTAGTATCAGATAACACCGTATCTCCTCTGTGGGACACATTTAGCATCTCAGGTACTACAATTGTAAATGAAGATTCACCAAGGTCAACGCCTATGAAATCACTCGGAGAAGCTACAGTGTCAAATGAAGCAATGACTATAAGATTATCAAGTCTTTCTAATGGTGCAGCTACATCGAGAACTCTCAGTAATGACAGGACCCCGGTGTCATATTTTACAGCTTCTACCATGGATGAATCTAATGTGACCGTTTCCGCTTTGTCTAGTGCTACAATTATCCCTGAAATTCCCACAGTTACGAGCATTTATCCTGGGAAATCCACCGTGATGTTTAACCTCAATACAAAAACAGAGGGCCCAGATACAGGGCCAACTACATATTATCCATATAGTACCAATGATATTCTGTATCCTACCATCCAGCCTCAAGAATCGGAACCCACTTATTCTCTCTTGGAATCTCATTCTCCATCAGCTTCTGCAACTACTGCAATAGTTCCGGTTTCCATAAATACTTCAGAATTTATAACATCTAGAACACCAGTCCATTCAGCCACAGACTATACTACCTCAAATTCAGAAGAAACAACTTTCCAATTTGAGTTTAATACGGATTCAAACACCATTAACAGTACAGAAGGATTAGGAAGTACACTATTCATGCATACTAGTGAAACAATATTGGATAACACTATTACTGGCGCGGCATCAACTTATAGAGGCACACTGAACGCTCATGTTACAACACCAGCTATTCAAGATACACCTACCATGATATTTTCTTCTGAGTCAAGTGATTCAACTGTACAATCAGGAAATTCTGTATCTAATGAATTCTCTTCTGTGGTGCCTGCTTCTACTATATACTTGGAGAGTTTGCAAACAAATGCTCCATCTACAGCTAATGATGTATCATCTCAGAATTATGCAAACAGCAGGTCAATCACTGATTCGAGTGATATGTCAAGTCATCTCTATGTGTCTACTGAGACCACAACTCAACAATTCACCGAATCCACCTTAAAACCAAACACAGACCATGTTAATACCACTTTCTTTCTTACCACAGACTTGGAGAGAACAGAAGATAATCATGCCCTCTCATCGTCAAGCAGCATATCTACAGATAGTTTTGTACCATCAACCTTGCCCAGTGAAACAGAAACAGAGCGATCTGTCGATCACACTAGTTCAGGAAACACTGAGATTCCAAATACTGATCCGACTACATTGTTTTCTCTACCAACATCCGACCAACCTCAAACATTTCAAACCAATTCTCCAACAGAATCTAATTTACCATCAACGTTAACGACTTCACCCTTTCCTATCAATAGTGAAATAACTTCTGTAGTATCATCTACTATACCGAATCTAACAAGCACAGAGAAATACAATTCTGTCTATCTGACAAGTTTAGGACATACTGAAAAAACACTTACCGAGATGACACCGTTGTCATCTGAACCATCACCTGACTATCCTCCAACATCCCAAACCAATTATTCTCCTTCAGAATCATATTTGTCATCAATATTTCCAACTATCCCAGATTTGTCATTTTCTACAAACAGCATATCTTCTGCAGAACCCAAAGGGACTAGATTAACAACCCTAATTAATTCAGCATCTAAAGTTCAAGCAACATCAGGGGCTACAGAACACAGACCCAGCTCTACAGGCTCAGGACTTCCACTGCATACTAGGCTTACCACCATAAACCCTTCAGAAACTGGGCACGTTAATGGCACACCAACATTTTATTCCACAACTCGTTTGTCATCAGACACTCATTCATCACCCATACCTCATACTACTGCACTTATTCCAACAAATATATCTGACTCTCTTTTTACAGAATCTTCTTCATTATCTACCGAGGGATTTCCAAAATCTTCACAATATACAACACAAAGCTTAATTTCAACACATTTAACACCTCCTGCTCATGAAACTCATACTGTCCCTACAACTAGCTCTGTGTTACCATTACCTTTAAGTACATTACAGTCTACCACGCACACAAACACTACGAGCCAGACTATTGTTAACGAGACATCGATTAGACCAACAAGCACATATACTCAGATGTCTCCAAGTTCACTATTAACTACAGCTGTACCCACAACACATTTATCTAGTACCCTTAAACCAGCTTCTGCAACATTAAATGTTACTAGACCTGGTACCTTCAAAGCCTCAACTGACCTCCCAGTGACCTCAACTCCAGTATCAACTCCTAGTACAACATCTACAAAGACAGGGACTTCCATGATGCCAGTAACAAATGCTACAACTGTTCATAGTACAGTTCCAACAACAACAACAGTTACTGTACTGACAACACAACCTTCTCCTTTGGAGTGTACACTCTCATCCAATACTATGGTGAAAACAGGTATGTGTGTAAATAAATGCTTACAACCAATCTGTCTATTGAGTATAGAACTCTAGGTTCCACATTCTTTAAAATAATCATGCAAATTTTAGCCACAAATACCATTTTTTTCTGCAAAAGCTTAAGCTATGTAGAAACTGGCATTTTCTTGACAACATTTTTAACTATCTCTATTGGTAATTATAAATGTTCTTATATATGCATTTGAAATGGTCAATGTACTGACAGTATTATCTGTCTTTTGGCTAGGAGTGTGTGGGGGGGTTACTGAAACATCTGTTGTTGCTTGTTAAGTTGATGTGAAACAGTTTTTGGATGAATCACGAATGAAAAATGTCCCTTGTAGAAAGTAAAGCTGGTATTTTAAATGTGTTTAATCTGTGACTCAATAAAATACAAATACCAGCCTCGTCCCTGGCGCAGTTGAGATCACATGAGGTGTGGTTATCATATTGACATCATGTCACAAGTTACCCAGCCTTCCCATATCCTTCTCTTTTACCAATGTGTCTGGGGCTGTCAGCAGTCTCAATATTTGGGACTATGGATGCCATAGCTGACAGCTAGGATACAATCCTAGATGTTAGGGCTGTCCTGTCAATTTTGAATTTGGCAGCTCCGCTTTATGGACATATATGTACACCCCTCCTAATTAATGGGTTTAGGTGTTTACGCCATGCTCATTGCTAACGGGTGAATGAAATCAAGCACATTGGCAGCCATCTCCATAGACAAGCATTGGCAGTAGAACTGGTTCAAAGACATTTTAGACAATCGTATGCTTCCAACTTTGTAGCACCAGTTCGGGGAATGGCTTTCCTGTTCCAGCATGACTGTGTCCTTATGCTTAAAGCAAAGTCCATAAAGACATTGTGTTATTGGAATGGGATGTTGCACATGATCACATAGGTGTGAGGGTAAGGTGTCCACATAGTTTTTGTCATATAGTGTAAGATATATCCATTCACATGGATACTATGGTGAGTGGCGAGTCTTCCTACAGTTTTTTCTCAAACAATAATATGAAATGGTATGGCAGTGAAAGTTATATATTTGGTATATTTGATCTAGTTTATGGTGTACAAAATCGGGGATTGATTTTTATGAAAACTGAATTGTTCTGAAGATGGAGCAAGCTTTCCACCACAGTTGTTATGGATCGTTGTCTATAGAATTTGACATTTCTGATAATGTAGCATTTTCTATAAGCTGTCCATGGACAACAATAATAAACTACACTCTTGAGGTTAACAATAGTAGGTGTCAGGGTTGCCCACTTGGAGGCCTGCGAGATGCATGTTGTTTTTAGACATATTAATGTTATAAATCCCTAGTTCCTTTGAATTCTTCAAATGGCCTTCTGTGTTACAAAGTTTGACAACTACATAAAATTGTATAGAATGGCCTGCAAACTTAAATGTCTCATGCAAACCAACCAATTATGCAACCCCATGACTGTGGTACAACCCTCGTCATCCTTACAACAGGATGGCCACCAAATTGGTTTGGTTAAAATATAAATCCCTTTGATCTATGGAATGTTGGTTTGGATATAGGTCAGTAGATGTTAATTAGAAGCAATTTGCTTCAGGGTAAGGCCATGTTCATAATTTTAGCAAAAAGTCATAGGTAATGCGTTAGAGTTTTTCTTTGTCTCTTAATAAATTTTAAACCTTGGAACATGCTTATGTTTTAATTCTGGTTCTGCCAGCTTCAACTTCTTGTCTTGTTCTTTAGTTGTTACACTCTCCCAACAACTGATTGATGTAGAGAGGGAGAACGCAGTGAAGAATTTGACAGAGGCCATTAACCAGACGCTACACCAAGCTTTAAAACAACCAATTCAAGTACTTGTTAACAGGACCTCATTAAACGTAAGTAACAGCCTTTATGGTAAAAGAGCGGTACCTGTAATTCTGCATGATTGGGATTTCATATTCTTTTCTCCTCATCTCAAACACAGAGGCATAGACAGCAGATAAGAACCCTTTAGCCCATCCAGAATGCCCATTTTTCTTGCTGTAAAGAATCAGACTTATATCAGTCCTTGGTTTCGGTAACTACATACCTATCTCACACATATTTCAATTCCCACACTATATTAACCCAATACATGTACAAATTATCTTCAAAACTACTACAAAAAGCTAATTTTGGTTGCAAAGAGTATGAGGTTTGACATCACTTATTAGAATGTAGGGATAAATAAAAATATATGTTTTCTGACAGGGAGCATGGCACTGTATGGCCATTCATAAGCTTTCTTCCCACCTTACATGTAGTTTATATTTACTAATGAGAGATATATATATTATTTTATTACCCTTTGATGTACACTAATGTAGATGTAGATGTACACTGATGTAGACATCTTAAATCTACACAGAACGTCATGGTATGTGTGGGATACTCAATCCTAAATCACACTACTATGGGACATCAGCTAGTTTTAGCTTATTCAATTTCTAGGCTAAATAAATACTGAGGAATAAAATTAAGTGTTGTCAGGCTCATCATATATTAGACAAAGCAAAGCAGACATCTCACCATAAGCAGCAGAGTAGGAGGCATTTCATGTATACAGACTGCTGGGAGTATGAAGGTAGAAAAGTCCAGGTAAGTATCCAAAAGGGTCTGGGACAGGTAGCAAGCAAAAAGGGGAAATCCAGTAGGTAGTCCAGGTCAAACAGGCAACAGGCTGGCAAAAGGGTAAATCCAAAAGGCAGTCTGGGTCATAAAGGTGGCAGGCAGGCAAATCCAAGAGACAGATTCAGAGTCTGGCATGAACCATAGATCCAAAGAACTTAATGAACTCACCACTCTGTTACTGGGAGGCAGCGATACACAGCCAGTTCATTAGATCAGGTGTGAGTGGTCTAGGCTTCAGGTGAGGGAGGCAGGGTAATAGTATAACCAAACACAGCTGAACATAAATACACAGAACATGTATTATATACATAGCCAGACATGGATACATGGTACAGGATGCCACAAAGGACAGGCAACAAGGCAAAGAACACCGGGGAAGGAGTGAGGAGCTGAGATCCTCAGATGTATAAGGGGAAGAGGGCAAAGGTACATAAAATACTGTGGAGAGGAGTGCAGCTCCAGGCAGACCTCTTAAAGGGGCAGCCACGTCTGGCAGTTTGCAGGGCTGGGGCTGAATCCTGACATGTGTACTGGGTAAATACTACGTCTAAATATTAATGACCGCACTTCAGAAATCACTTACACTTTGGAACACATTGAAAGTGAAATATAGTATGCTCTATGATGAATACGGAGTTCAAATATGTAACACCTGTAATAAATACGAATATATTTTTTGCCTCTAGATGGGAAGCCAACAATCAAACAATGTGACCGTAGGATATTCCGTTTCGGTGAATCACTCTGTTTACATCCCATCAGCCATCGTAGACGTTCTTGTGGCTAATGATGTCATTTTTGTAGCCAATCTCAAACATCGTATACCAAGCCTTCAATCTGTTCCTGTGTTGGCCGTACCATGGGATCCAGTACCAGGATATGCATATCAGCTAAAAACAGGCAGGTGCACAGCATATACCTATTTTCATTTTCCCCTTATGTATACTTGTTGTCTTGGAGTTTAACAAGAAGGATACAATTTATCAAGCAAAATCAATGAATTTTGTTTATATAAAAGCAACTGTTGGTGAGAGGAGTGCCAGGGAGGAAAGTAATATAGCAAAACTGATAGAGTGAAGTGAAGGAACAGTGAGAACGAACAGACTATAAAAAGCATGCATGTGATAAAAAAAACAACACAGGCTGTGAAGGCGATGAGATTAATGTTAGATATTAATATTATACACAAAGACGGTGAAATGCAGTACAGTGTAAGATTGTCATTCGCTTCATTGCTATTATGATTAATGACCAGTACAGAAATATGTAATCCTTAGAATAGCATTTTTAACCCCTTTTGAAAATAATACTGAAGATTGCGTTTGTAAAAGGAATGCATTTACTATTTTTTGCAGTTTTGAAGTTAATGGGCACTGGAGGGGCCATCCATTCATGCAGCTATGTACGGAGCATGGAGCAGAAATTAGAGGTTGCGTTTAAGAAGGCAGACGTCACAGTGACTGCGGGAAGAAGCAATCTTACCGTGCAGGTAAGTTCTTGAAACATAGACACATCAATATGCTTTACAATCTCATGTGGGTATTTCGGAGATAGTAATGCCTAGGGTTTATCATTGCCTGTCTGACAAAGTGAAAACTCAATGAAGTATCAGCTGTCCACATCGGGAGGCTGGATAGGAATGTTCTCTACTTCTCTAATGAAAATCACAGACAATCACATTTTCTGCAAGCTAAGAGTTTGATGAAGATCACCCCAGTTCAATTGGATAGACTGGTCAAGTTGAACTCAAGTTGGTTCTTTTGCTATATTAATGGAAGGACCTAACTGAAATTCTGTTTGATGCTGCAAGGTTCTCAGTTTTTGCATTGAGCTGGTTTATGTGTCCTTTAGAACTTCTATGACAATTGGAGTGTTTGTGATCAGGTCCTATGGTAGACCTGGACTAATTGGCATGTGTGTAACCCAGATTCTTGCTGAACCCTTGGCTTGTACTCACTCATCAAGAGTTCATGGTAGAGCTTCCACCACTTTATTGTCTTTTGTATCTTCTGCGCATGCTTAGCTTGGTTTATGAACAAGGCTTGTAGTCTTGTTCTGCCCCACATTGGCTCGGTCCCTAGGTTAATGTGGACAGTACAGTTTTAAGATGGGCTGCGAAACTTGTGTATCTCCAGTTGATGAGATGCGTTCTCCAGCTGTTGGTCTACAATTACCATCAACCAACTGCTTAACCACAAGATACAGGCTATTTAGAGTTGCTATTTGTTAGGTACGATGACCAGAACTGCAATTCTCATGATCCACCACAAAGCATAGGACGATGGCAGCACTTCCAAGGGAGCCTCATCCCCGTAATACCAATTATTATATCTGTTTAGGTATTATATAAAGGTACGCCACAGTTATTGAGACTATAAAGGGCACATTATACTCAAAAAGGTTGGTAAATAATGCATCTATATATAACTAAAAAAAATGTAATTGTAAAGCAGGGCTATATAAAATGGAATTCAAGACAAAATTACTCCAAAAGCCGTCTTGGCTTTAAACTTCATTCAAAACATGCTGAGGCAGTTGAGAGCATATGGGCATAGACAACAACAAAACCCATGTGTAATAAAACAGCACATGGCACGGATCTGTGGGGTTTTGGCAGTGTGTATCTCTTCCCGCTCTCACACCTGTTAAGTTCACATTGGAATTCAGAATTAAAAACCTTTGCAGGTGCATAAACTGGCAAAACATTGTGTTTCGGTACAGAAAGCAACTTCACAACCAACAAACTTTAAAAAATGCTCAAATCAGGTGAATTTAAATAAAAGAGTGTAAACCTAGATGTGCGATATCTTTGATATATATATATATATATTGTTAAATTGACAATATACTTATAAAATGTATCTACCTATGTTCATAGGACCTGAACATCAGATGCCTTTGGTTTTGAAATGTTCTTTTTTAACCAATTCACAATATATACAAATTGTGCAATAAATTAGCACCTGATATCTTAGAAAAAATGATTTCACTTGGTAGATTGAGCAGATTGTTTGCATTTTTGTACAGTTTATAATTATAGCAGCAGGGCAAGATCAACTACACTGCAATACATTTTATATGAGTTACATTTAATTATATCATTGTATATGAATATCTGCATTTAATCCCCTAGTGCATCTTACAAACAAAATACACATTTGTTGTATAAACGCCACCCAGTTCTAACCAATACACATACAACAAAAGGGGCCACAAAGAAATCATATAAACTCCACATGGAACATATAAAGTATTCCCTTAATTTGCAAACACAACACAGGCTACAGTGGCTCAAAAGAACAGTAGCCAGACCATAACATTTAAGTATTCATCGGGGACTTCACAAAATAAAGACCACAGGGTCTCCTGCCCATACCATCTTCTTCCCACCACCATCACAATGGGGCAGACAAGTCCTAAAGTATACAATGGAGCCACCAGACCCCCAACGTCCAGAAAAGGGCCATGAGAGCCCAATCTCTGACCCAAATCTCATGGGTAGGTATGCCATGACCCCAGCTTGCACATGCCCCATAAATAGATACTGCTTTAGCTATACTGATGGGAGCCCTGAAGAAATGGATGGGTACACAATAATCAAACTAACTGCAGTATGAAAACATATAATAATTATAATAAAAATATAAGTGTATCTAGAGATATAGAATATGATGACTGACAAGAACCATACGCCCTATCTAGACTATTATTTTTTACGCAATTCTTTCAATGCATGTAATAGGGGTAAATAAACACACAGTTCAAGGACAAAGGCTAGACATATATACAAAACCTATGGATAAAGCCGTGCTTACATTGTTCTTTAATGACGCCCCAGCCAGCGATGTAACAATTGTGCATTTTGTTCAGAATCGCTTGTTTGGCAGGAACGCAGGCAGGCTGAGTGTATTCGACATTACTTTCTCAGGCATTATTAAATACCATATTGATCTGGATACGCTATCAGGGGTTTTTGGTATGTCACAAAAATGAAAAGCCCTCCATTAGCTCAATAGGGGGATATGAATAGATAAATATCTATATCCGGTATTCCGTGAAGACAAACATTAGGAATACAATAGCCCACAATTGGTTTTATGGATCCTGTGCTGTATTTTACTACATATTCATTTCATTTTCACACGTCTTGAATGCCCTCCTGGATACTCACGGTCCAGGGCCAGTTACAGGGCTCCGCATCCCTTCCCCCAACCACGCGGGAGCCATGAAAATCCTTCAGTAGGGGTCTGTCTCCACAGACTGAAATAGAAATAAAAAGACACTGGAGAAACAGGAGGTTTTGGTTTCATGTAAAATGACGCGCATGCTGAGAAAATATAAAAAGGAGGCAGAGAGCATTTTCTGAAATATTAGGAAGGAAAACAAAGTGCATGGAGGGGACGGATATAACAATAGCTGTTCTCATATTTCCCAAATTATAGATACCGTGTCCTACTTTTCATAAAAGTTAAATTGCAACTTTATATCAGATGCCTAGGCCCATCCTTGAAATCCCAAACCTCATAGTTCTAGCAGAAAATTTCACCATTTAATTATAATAAAATAAAATAGAATTATGTTTTCACTAAGAAATGTCATATATAATGTAACAGAATGGGTTGTGAAAATATAAAAACTCACCTCCATATCCAGAGCTCACACGCTCACTAAAAAATGCCCATATAACAACACAAATAGCTAATAGCATATTGAAAAGTTATCTATTTATGCAACAAATATACAGAATATACAGTATATACCTGAGTGGATTCTGACATCATCAAGGCAGAAAGTGTGAAACGCAGGCAAATACCGAGCTAGGGAAATAAATAAGTAATAAAAATAATATAATATGAAATAAAGAAAAAGGGATCAAACAAATAACATAAATAAACAATTAGAGCATACAAATGAAGTCACTACTTCAGTAGCCTTTTTTACTGCTGTTATCAGAAAAGTAGGCATTGAATGTCAGTAAAGAATACTTTCAAACAAGAAAATATATGATTTGTAATATGAATAATACCATATATTGATCTGATGTACTCCTTCTTATGACCCAACTTGTCTTATTTAATATAAAACATATTTATATATTTAGGATATAACCATGCCAAGATCATCTAAGAGTAAATAAGTAAAATTCAACAAGTCTGAATGACACAGAAGAGAAGTCAAGGTCATTGTTTGCGAATAGCATATGGATATGAGATCTTTGTGGTCCTACATGCAGACCCCGACATGGATGAGGGAGATGGGGAAAAAAATCAGATGTAGTTTCTTGAATATCTTCCAGCCAGAAAACTCAGTAAATGCAATAACCTGCTACTATATAGAATATATATCCAAAAGCATTGTGATATTAACCATGGAGAATTACACAATAATGCTTCACAACCACATTATATATGTTTCTGAAACTGTGGGTGCTGTAATCTACCAGTCAGAAGGCTAAATGAAAGGAAAAAAGAAAAAAAATACAAGAAAATACTAAAAAAAACTCAATAACACAGGTAATTGTTATAATGATACAAGCGGGAAATACAACCACAGTGGCAATGTTTCATCAGAATAAATATCTTTAATCGATATGAAAACAAGGATGTTTGTCAATTTGTTTTATCTATGTTAATATAGGCTGAATATACTTATTTTATGTAGTTTACTGTGCATTGTTCAGTAAAACGTCCTATTTGTGGAGCATGTACAGTTGTAAAACTGACATTTTTACATGTCTGGGGACATGGAGCATACAGTACCTATAACATCTACAAGTTATGCAGGGGATTTCAAATGTCTTGGAAGCTGTTGACCCATTTTTTTGTATTTTTATAATTTTTTTATGGGAAACCCAAAAGACACGCACATGCGGGGCAGATGTTCAGTTACAGTAGTGTTCTAAGGGGTAGAAGATAAAAAAGTGGAGGATAAATCTTGTCTTATTGGCATGGGGCTAGCCCAGGTACAGAACACTGGTAGTGCCAGCATTAGGAGTAAAGTGTTGGCAGGCAGACATAAAATGAGACAAATGGCTACATGTAATTTACTGGTGGTAGTCCTCTTCAAATATTTCAATATCCAGATCTATATCATTGTATGCAAACATTTACAATTATAAGAGATGAACTTTCCGAAGGCTTTTTTTAAACTATGGTTTCAGTTTTAACATAATCGTATTTTTTTATTTGCTTCCTTGAAGATCCTAAGTACATCGCGAGTTGACCAAGTCCTGACCATGGTCTACGTGGTGAGAAATTACAGTGTTCTAATGGAAGGCACAGAATCCAGTAAACTCCTAAATATTCTCTCGGGAGAGGTGGTTGGTTACTATCTGGGAGACCCTCCATTAATTATCGCAGAACGTAAGCATTCACAAAATGTTTGTTTTTACTATAGCTGCATTGCTTTATATTAGTTACTAAAAACATACAGTATTTCAGCAGATTTTTTTTTATGTATTCATTAAAAGGAAGCAAAAAATATGAAGCTCTATTTTCTTTGATAAATATGTGTTCACCTTATTTTTTAATAAAACACATTAATCAATTTGGTCCAATAATATTTGGCTAGGATTGTTAACCTTACTGCAGAATAAAAAGTAGAATTTAAATTAAACTGAATTACTTGCTAACCACTAGAACAAAACTATTTATCTGTAATCAATAATATATTATTTCTCCTCTAACAAAGAATGAACCACAGCATTAACGGGAAATCCATGCAGGGAACAATACAATAAATATATAAAATGCAAACATCAAGATAGATAAACACATATTATATCTTGATAATAGAGAAAGCATGAATTTGGCCTCTTAAAATGTGGTTGTAAAAGGCTTAAAGATCACTTCTCACAGAAAAACTGTTCAATACAAGAACCACAAATTTATATAAGGCGCTTATCAAGCCTTAATTATAGTTAAACATTGTACAAAAGTGAAAAACTAAATGATATGCTTTTGAAGAGTAACAGATCTTATTCGTCTATAGCCGGAGTTTAATGCATCGTTATATTATTGGTACATTATTATGAGCAATATCCTAAGTGATAAACCTTCAATAAGTACAACGAGGGCCAGGTTTATTGCACCGGGCATTAGCAGGCACAAATGATACACCCATTCTCCACATAGACAAGTATGGGCTAAACTGTGGGGCCATTGGCAAGAAATTGAGCTCCATTCATAAAATTATCCTGCAAATAATAGACTGTTTTTTTTGCTTTCCTTAGCATTATTTTACCCGAGTATCGACACCTCTGATGCGACTATGGACAGCTGGGTGATCACAGGTAATACTAAACAGATTTTCACATCATTTCTAAGGATTTCTGAGGATCGTTGGAGTTTTTTTTATAGGGATTATATTGATTATAGGTGTTGAGATGGTAACGTAAAACTAACACAGAACCTTCAATTTATCAGTGCAGGAAATAAGATGGTGTAAGAATATTTCGGGGTTCTTTCTATAGCTGCAATGAAACTTTAACCTCAAACACATTGGGAACTTGAAGAGTGACCTCTTAAGTTGTGTAAATTTGGCACATGGAATAACATGCTTTTTTTCAAAGCACCACCTATGAAATCTGGTAGCTTGAGTTGACTATAAAAGGATATGCATGGATCAAATGACTCTGTCCAAGGTGAAAGTGTGTGATAGGGTGTTTCTAGGTAAATAAACCTCATGGTCATAAATAAACCTCACGTGTCATACATCTTGATATGTTGTTATATTTGTGTAACAATGGAGAGTGAAGGGCAAGTAATCCTAATCAAACCTAGAGTCCTAAGGGGTCTTCACACCTCCTAGTGTCTTCTCCTGTGTGGTCTAGCATTCATGCATCTTCAGGAGCACATGGTAATAGTTGGAGAGAGGACTATAGAAGCATGTGTGGTCCTAACAAATATTCTGGATGGATGCTTTGGTTCCCAGCATGTTACTAAGCTCCCTTAGTCAAAAATTGCCAATAAACACTATCTACTGTGTTGTACCAGAGTAATGGTAGATGAACGAGTTTCAACAAATAAAATTTACGAGCAATAAACTGTAAAAGTAATCTCAGTCAGTAGGTCTATATGCTTCTTCCACAGTAAAATCACTGCCTTTGTCCTCTGCACGTTCCACTAATGCATAAACAAATAAAAAATTGTAGCAAATCCAAACGGAAACAAATAGCAATGATCTCATGAAATGCCTGGACGGTCTGAAAGGAGCCTACCTAACATTCCATGGATGGCTGTTTGCTCGTTCACTATGAACCTGCCATTGAGTGTCAGGCTGGGTTTTTTTTCAATGTTGCAATCTGGAAGTGGCAAACATGAAATATAAATGTAAACTGATTGCTACTTGGCAACCAAGGGCCAGTTTAAATAACGTCTTTGTTAAAATAGTTATGAAGAAATAATGATTGCATTCCATTAGTCACCTTTGTTGATTAAATGATTTTGTGCGGATAAGCCATAGGTTTGCTGAATCAATGGCGGTGAAAGTCTGGCAAGTGGTGCAAACGCCTCCTGGAAATTTAAGGCAACTTCCGCTGTTTTTTTTGTGTGTAAATTCACTAGCCCATAATTTGCGGGAGTTTTCAGGAGACGCGTTTATTTAAACTCTTTGCTATTAGTTTTTTTTTTAAATTTTTTTACAGGATAAGCTCATTGGGTTAAAGTACCCTGGAGCAGATTGATAAAAGCGCAGCAATTAGCAACATTTTATTGGTTGCTATGGTGACAGTACAATTTTTTTTCCCCATCTCTCCAAGCAGAAATGCTCTTTATACACAAACACAAGTTACTAATACCGATGCAACCAGAAAAAAAATATATGCCATTTACAGGGCATCTGAGCCCTTGTGACAGGGAAGGCAAGGAAAGGGACGGCGGTGGGCAGCCAATCAGAGCTCACTTTGTTACTTAAAGCCCTCCCGCTCTTTGTGCCTGGGTGCAGATGGACGCAGGGGGTGAGGAGCCGGCTCTGGATTAATACGGAAATATCCGTATCTGCTGTAGAGCGGCTCCTCTCTCCTGGTGTCTGACGGCCTGTCCATCAGAGCAGAACAATCAAATGAGTCTACACCAGGATGGGGCTTAGGGCCCAACCACTCTGGGGCCCTGGCGCAGTTTCTGCATGTGCTCCTCGGATAATCCGGCCCTTGCCAGTAGGTACAGTGACTACCCCTTCAGAGTCTAAAAAGAGGATTTTTATACTGATAAATGATAAGAGTGTGGATGGAGAGACTGTATTATTGAACTTTACCTTCTTATGTACCACAGAATTTTAAAGCTTTGGACAACTTCCTTTATTGCATTATTTAAATCGAGCAGTGGAAGCGTGGGTATAGGTAACTTTAATAATCACGTTAAAACTGCATATATAATGCTGTTCTATAATGCAATAGCAGATGAAACACTGTTACACTTTTTAATTGTGTGATTATGTGCAGTGATACTCGGAGTTGACGACACATTATTGGGAATTAACAACCAGAGTTTTGCCAGACTAATGGAGGAGAGACTGGCAACCCTGTTCCAGGTTTCTGGACAACAATCTAGAAGATTTAAGCGAGAAACTACAGTGGGGAGTTACACTGTACAGGTGAGAATAAAGCTTACCTTTCGTCTGTCCTGGATAAATCTGGTACTCATCAAACTGTTGAATTTATTCTCACTCATTTATTTCTTATTATTATGTTTAATTTATTTGGAAAACTTTTTGTTTTGAATTTTAATTAGTTTGGGTTTTTCATGTTTTGTTTGTTTTTTTGCAGATGGTTAAAATGCAACGAGTCGAAGGTTCTAACAACCCTGCAGAACTAAAATACTACGCTCTGAAAAATGGAGTTCCTATTCTGGGCACGGCAGCTGCCAAACAGCTGAGTACTATAGATCCACAAACCATGGCTTTGACGTTGGGCTACATTGTGCGACTACAAGCAGATCGTAAGTGTCTAAGTAAAAATTTCACTGGCTGAAGTATTAATGATGGTTAGCCTTTGTTTGACAGTGATGTTCCTTTTAAATATTTAACACATATTTTAAAAAATATATTGAAAAAAAGATTTTAAAAAAAATAAAAATAAATATTCTACTCATTCATTTTTAATCCATGCATTGTTCTTCAATTTATTTATTGCTTACAAGAGGTTTCTGAACATTTTTGTTATGGTCTATAGAAAGCAGGTTATGTTCATGATGAAAATGTATCTAGTCCCATTTATCTAGTCCCAGGTCGACGTCATCACTAAGTCTCACCTTATGGATATGGAATACATTTTTGTGTTGTAAAGATTATTGCTTTGATAATACAGGAATGTACTCTGTGTTGTATTTGTAGACAGAAAGGGTTATGTATTAACACACAAATAATTCACCAGCTACGCTGATACTTCACCAGCACAGAATCCAGATGTAGCATGATACCATATGATCATGATGTCTGTCGTTTGGAGTCACTGTAGATTAGAATATATATATATATATATATATAATGTTAATAGGTAGCCTAGCAGTGTCGTTCCTACCTACTGTATCTGGAATTAATATACCGGTATATTAATTATATATTATATTATTGTATATTCTACATTAAATAGACAGATAGAAAATGATAGTAAATTAGCAGAAGTTAAAAACAGCCACATGTGCTTATTCTAAGGACAATTAATAATTAGCATGTGGCCTTCACTCATCTGTGGTGCAAATGTGAGAAATTGACCATGTTTTGATTTAGCAGAGAAACAACACATAACCGCTTGACTGATAATGATCCGTTCGACCTTCTCCCTTTCAGCGGTTGTAAAAAAGCCTCCAAACAATCTCTGGATTATTGCTGCGGTGCTGGCCCCGATCGCGGTTGTCACTGTAATAATCATCATTATCACTGCGGTTCTGTGCAGGAAGAACAAAAGTGACTTAAAATCAGAAAACATCACAAATATACCCCCGAGAACCAAGGTAACGGGACTTCTATCTTTTCTACATTAAATCTAGGATGCAGTATTGTTCAGAAAACCTATTTGGAATTTAGTTATAACAGATGTTTTTTGTGGACTGTAAGATGAAATGATGATGGTCTGCTGCTGTCCTCTGTCGATTTTACCTCCCAAGTACACCAAGTTCCTTTAAAGAAAATATGAGGTACCCAATGGCCCCATTGAATAAAGCACCAATAGTTCAGAGAATATCATCTATATGCAGTTAATTATATAATGTATCCTATTCTCCAGCAGCTTATTGTTCATTTTATGGAATCAACGTGAAAATACCCTCCTACTCCCCATACTTTGTCCCCCAAACTTCATTTCCCAAATAAAGACTTGGTGAACTTTGTCTTTTAAACTGTGTTTTTCCTTTTCCGCGTTGAATAGCCAGTTCAAGGCTTTGATTATGCAAAGCAGCACCTCGGACAGCAGGGAGGTGATGAGGATGTTCTACCGGTCACTCAAGAGACCGTGGTACCATCGCTGAACCTGTCCCAAGAAAGAGACAGCACCCAGGATGGAAGCACTGAGAAGATGCTCAAACCCTCAGACACAAGGAAAAGGTACGAGCCCAGACGCCATGAATCAGCTAGAAATATGTAGCCTTCGTTTCATTAATGCGTGTTGTGGATTAGTTATTGCTGCCGGTATTAACACTGCATATAAAATTGGAAAATGATAGATAATAGATAGATAGATGATAGAAAGAAAATAGATAGATGGATGGATGGATAGATAGATGGATAGATAGATAGATAGATAGATAGATAGATAGATAGATAGAGGGATTGGTTAAGGGCATTATCAGTCATTGCGTGAGAAAAATTAGAGGAGATAACATGGAAACGATGATTTGTTATTTTCGGTGTTCAATGGAGATCAGATAAGCGGCAACAGAAATCTATGTTCACAAAAGCAAACTCCCACATTTGCAAAGCACTTGACATTTTCCTAGTGTGAATCCTAGTATGGATTTTTAACCCTTCTCTCTGTTGCTATGGTAACCCGCAGCCGGTCGCCTTGCGAGAACGGTTCTGTCATCAGTAACGAATCAGAGGAGGCCAGCTCAGACCGAAGCACGCTGCAGAAAGTAATGGCTCAGCAAAGACTCACAAAGGATGAAGCAGGCAAGCGGAACGGTGAGGAGGCAACCCTGCCGCCGGCTCTGCTCCCGGCCCTTTACGTCATAGCCTAGCAGAACCATGCTGCAAGAGCATATGCTGTTAGAACAACCCCCCGGCCCCTCAAAGGTTTAACGGAGAAGTCACACACAAAAAATAAATATGTATATGTCATAGGACCAAATAGTCTGATGAATAAAATCTGGTTGCGTTTTATGAGAATGAGTTGAGTACATTCTAAAATTCCCCACTGAAATCATTTTATAGGGAAACAGTAAAAATGTTAATGATAATTAACGTCACCTAAGGCAATGCTTACCTATAAAGTACACTTTTAAAAAATGTTGTATCTTCACATTTCGATACCAAGAGGGAAATGCAGCAAATTCACTAAATTTCAGCAATATTTATTTGAGAACTTTTTTTTACTGCAGTATCTGCCTTATTATACGAAAGTCTAGATAAATAAAAAAGACAAAATTATTTTTATACACTATTTAAAACACTTCTTGTACATTTTTATGATTTTGTAGTTCCCTTTAGCAAAATTTATATCCACTAAAAAAAGATATACTTTTTGTTAAAAGCAGTAAATATGGAAATAGGGATTTTTTATCTCTTTGTGAATACAATAAATTATTTTTAGCTGATGCATCTGTTACCACCAACATATAATTGATGCCTTATCTAAATTATGTACACATTCTGAGTTTATATATCCTTTACAACTAAAAGGCAAAAGACCAGTGGTCGGACCAGTCCTATGGGGCATTTGCCTTCTGTGCCCTATGGCCTGTCTGGGTCGGAAACGTCTCAACTTATGTGCTGGCTTTTAAAGTTCTAGGTTATTTTACTGGCTTTAAACATATTATGGTAGGTGACAAATTTAGTGTTTATGTATACTATTTACATTTATAATTTAAACATCAACTCTCTTTTTTTATATATTCAGGTTTCACAAAAACACGAAAAATTGGTAAGAATAATTTTGATGTGGTATAGCTTTCCGTTGCTAACAAATTAAACCATTTCTTAACCTAATGGAACCCAATAGTGGACATAAAACAAAAGTGAACATTGCTGAAATTTATGGTAACTCTGAGAGCCCTCATTTTAGGCTTTAGCTTGGTCCTGAGTACTTTGTGCATCTGCAGACTAAAAATGCATATTAATAGACAGAAATTTAGCCAACAGTGAGCATGGACGGTTTGTTTAGAAGGTAAAACTTTGTCAATATAGCATTTGTTGCCCAGTTTTGCCTTCAAGCCAAAATTCCTACCGTTTTGTTAAATGATAAGCTATATTTTAAACATCGTGCGTTACCTGCTGGCAACCGATGATCCACAATCAGATAAAAAGCTATAAACGCCATCTCCTCAGCCAGCCCTAACCACAAGCAGAGTTTACGATGGCAAAAATAATGTACGCTTAATAAGCTTGCATGACCTTTGGATAAAAACCATTGTAGATGGGGGCGATTGCTCTAAATTCTTTACTGTTTTCTTTACCTATTAAAATCATTCACACTGCCTTCTGCATGACTCTCTGTATTTCCGAGCCTGACTAATACATTTTAAAGGTTAGGTTCTTTGTGTTTTATAACAAATAGCTTCAAACCTTTCTTTGAAGTGTGTGCTATTGTGTTGCTTCTAACAAAAGTTGCTCGGTTGGTGATGGTTCTACTACGGTGTGCCAGATCAGGGGTGTCCAAGCTCCAGCAATTCATTATCTGTCCACAGTATGTGTGGATTCCTCTAATTTCCACTTAAAGAACAAATGACATTATGTTTAAAATGTCATTTGCATTTGCTTTATAGTGGATTGTAAGCTTCTCTGGTCAGTAAAGAATATATTTCTAATAACTCTCTTGCAGTACCAATTACTAATGAAGAGGAGGCCAGTATTCTATATGACAAGAACCCCAAAATGCCCCCAGATCCGTTTGACTCATCTTCTGGGTCTGTTCAGTTGATTGGAATCAAACCGGTTTCAGTACCTCCTTCCCACCTTGCATCAGACAGAAATCAGGACCTAGCGGCCGTCAATGGAGAGGTAAAAAAGGACTTATAGAGAACATATTTATATTGATGTACATTTTTGTTATGTTTTTGATTTGCTATTTCATATCCACTTGAAATGAGTATTGCTTTTAAGATATAAAGGGAGATTATATGATAGTCTTTTAGTCTGCAAATACATATTTAAAGATGTCCGTATTTTAAAGCGGGATCAAGTCGTGTTACTCGAATGCTGGTTTACTGCATATCAAGAAACCTAAAGCCACAATTTTAAAAAGTTAATAACCTGAATTAACAGTATAAATAAGGCACATTTCAGGTGTAAACATCATATAAATGAGATGTTTTGGTTATATGAATTGGCCAAAGCACAACTAAGCTCACCAGCTGCATCAATAGGATGAGAACCTACTCACCTCCTACATAGTGGGCACGCAAAGCAGTTTATACTGCTACCAAAACCTTATTCATGTGTTGAGGGGGGGAAGATTTCAGGTATACCTGATCTTTTTGTTTATTATGATTTAGTATATTCACTTCCATCAATGACCCCTGGCCAAAAACACAATTACTGGGACCAGGAGTGAACCAGGAGTGAACCAGAAACTGACCAATAAGCCTCAGAATTGCTCAGAAAGAGCAAATGTTGAAGCGTGTGTGTGAACAACCTACTAATTAGTAGCCTGGTAGCCATGGGGAAAACTATGGATCTCATGCAGGAGACAGTGGCCATGCAAATATGACCACTGACTCCCAATCACCAACAACACAGGTTAGAATCCTGCGAGAAAGACTTGATGTTCCTTCTGGAATGACCATGTCACAAACATTCTTATACACATTAGACAGAAATCAAAATGCACATAGCTCTGTGAGCAGAGGAATTTCCAGGGTATTTTAACTTTCTTCATTTCTTAAATTAATGTGCAAACATTAGAAGAAACATACGGTATATAATGAGAGTTGGTCTCAGGAGTCATACCAATGCTGCAATGGAAATCTTTGAACTTCTCATCTGATTTTCTCATCAGCTGGCAGAGGATAAGGAGAATGAGTTTCCAACAATATCAGGGGTTGCAGTTGCTTCTCATTGTACTATCAACAAGAGCTTTGTCACAAAATCCTAAATCTCTTTAGATAATGTTCAAAATGTGTATTTTCATACTAGGTGAACAAAGCTCTGAAACAGAAATCTGACATAGAGCATTACAGAAACAAACTGCGTCTGAAGGCAAAGCGCAAGGGCTACTATGACTTCCCACCGATAGACAGCAGGTCACTTACTGACAGAAAGAGGAAGATGTATGATAAAGCTCAGATGGAGCTAAACAATGTGTTGGATGCAGATACAGACACGTCTTCTCCATTTGCAGAGCCTAGACACAGGTAATACTTATTTTTGGATCCAAAGTTAGAATGGTATACCAATAACTTTATGTATGTTGTGTAAGTTTGTATTTGCACAGGTGATAGCACAGAGGGGCAGTTATAACACTTCACTAACCTCACATTTCACTGGTGGCTTGGGGTCACAGCTTGCAAGCATTTGTCTCTTGTCTTCAACATCAACTTGTGGACGCTCCTATCTTGCCTTTTAATGAACTCATTGGAGCCTGAACATTGCCGAATATGATAACACTATATTAATCAGTAAATAATAAAAATAATGCTAATAATGTAGAAGCCCAAGTAGTTTTCCCCTGGATGGAAGGCCCTCTAAATTCATGAGTAAATAACCTGAGATGACAATGATCATCTTGGTGCTACTTTTGGGCAAACTCGGCCTTTAGGAAATAGATCTGTCTGAGGTACTCTTATGAAATGGCTAAGAGAAAGACCTCCTGTACCACCAGGTCTGTGTTCAGATTTCCACTCTGGATAGAATTGCTCCAGGTAGGCCTTCTGAGGACTTTTAGCTGTAGTCTATTTCTTTCACATTCAGTACAGTGGATTATTGCCTACTGGAGGTGGTGCCCACGCCAGGTGTCTTCAGTGTCCTTCCACGGCAGTTTAATATAAGCATGCTAATAAATTGCATATGTTCCTTTAAGAGTCAGTATATAAATATATATAGTCCAGAATCGTACAGTTCTCTGAATTACTTTAACGGGATATAAAGAAGCATACTATGAGGGGGTGGTTAATGACCTTATTATGCCTGCTGTGTTTTTGTCTCCTGTTGTAAAGCAAATCTTTCTCTGCATTTTTATAGATTTATTTTCATACTGAGCAATTAGTTCATTATGCATTTTAGAAATGATTAGCACATGTTTCATTTCAACAAAACCTGGCTTCATTTCTTGGTAAAGCACAATGTTCTGGGGTGCAGTCATTAAGCGTTGGCCATGACCTTGTAGAGGTCCTATGCAGAAGACTGACCGCCTCTTTGTGTCCTTATGCATGGTTTGCCATGGTTTGACTAGACCCTGCTAATCGTTTCATGTTGTGTTATACTATAGCCAGCTTTCTTACCATGTATGCCAAATAATACTCGATGTTAATAGTTTGGTTAAACTTTTAGTAGAGTGATATTAATGTACTTCTTGCGTTTTTTGTACTCTTAAGGGCAAAGCTGGGCTCCTTGGGTGTTAAACCTCTGTTTGAAATTCCGATTAGCAATGCTTGTCTAATTGGGTTAATAGAACCCTATTGTGATTCATTAATTCTTTTGAGATGCTTCATAAACTAGGTCAGCGATGAAACAGTTGAAGTGCATCTTCCTCGTGCTTCAAGCATGTTAATTGGGCAAGTTATCTTGAAACACCAAGGTTTATATGTGAAGCCCCGTGAAACTCACACTGTGCACACCAGCAATCTCAGCCAGTCATGTAGCATGAACCAAAAATTGACCTATTCGTGCGAGTCTGGAATCCATAAAAATTGCATTTTCCAGGGACCATAAAATTTGTTTTGTATTAGGATACGTTAAACATTTTAAAGAGGTCGCATAATGTCATGTACGCAATAAAGACTTTTGTCTTCCTCTTCCATTTATATATGACCATACCATCTCCCATCTGACTCAGTTAACTAAAATGGATAATTTTAATATAATATTTTTCACCTTGCCATCTGAAATTACTGAGAGTCACTCAGTATCTTGCTGATCAGTCAGCCTCTGATTAAATGCCTAGCGACGAGACTAGTAGGTGCTTTTGGTCCGATCCTCTCCCCTATATTAGTTGTAGGTGTATGACAGCAGTGATCCTTATGACTTCGTTTCAGGCAACCTTCATTGAAGAACCATCCATATAGAAGTAGACAGTCCCTGAATAGCCCAAGCCCAGGGGAGACAGAAATGGATCTTCTTGTGACCCGGGAAAGGCCACGACGTGGAATACGAAACAGTGGCTATGATGTAAGTTCTCAACCATCGTGTATGGCCAAGTTAGTCCTATAATCGTCTGTGTTATAATGTGTTTTAATTATAGATTGTATAGAATCATTCTATTGTAAGAGCCAATGATATATATAAATATAATATAAGCATTATAACCCACAGGGTTTCCTGTCTAGCTCTCTGTTGCTTCGAAACGTTGCATTGAGTTTGTGAAGATACCTAATGATCTTTCTATGCCAATGTGATTCACAGTTGAACTGTCTGTTTCCGTGATACATGGGCTACACGATGCTCCTCAATGTATTGTCTCTCCCTCTCGCATTTGAAGGCTGATAGATTTTAACACAATATACAGCCTATTATCACCAACCTTGGAAGAACTAGGTCAGGACTATTTTATTAATCTGCAGAAATGAGGCAATTTATACCACAAGATGCAGGTCATCCATCACGGGTCATTAAAATGTTTCCCTGCGTCTGTAATGTTAAACATAGCACATAGAAAAAATAATAAACTGTAAATTTATTCTTCAGCCACGCGGGAAAACAAAATAATTCACCAGTCCTGCAGCAATTATGACTTTTTAATCGCATCTGCTTTAACGAGGTATAGTTATGGTTTTAAGGTATATGGAGAAAAGCCTGGTATGTTAACTCATTGAAGGTTAACGTCTGTTGTTGGAAAGCCATAATTAATCAGGATGGTTCATGATACATTCGCTATCTGAGATGCCACTGAATGATTTGGAGATAGCATAAAATATTGTAAAAAGACGTGCTTAATACTAGTGAGAGCATTATATATGATAATATATTTAAAATGTATTCACGTATAAACATGTTTATGTATTTTTGAAGTTCTTCTCTAAATCCAGGTTATGTAGCTCGCACCTGCCGGTACTCCATAGCCAGACGTACCGATCCACCTTGAAATAGAGCTACTGTCAGAAGGGATACTTAATGATTTCCCTTGGGAAGGAAATCAATGCAGGGCTCAGTACAGCAGCATCGGATTATTAACCCTTTAACGGCCTCGCGTTGCCTGCAAAAGCAAATCCAAAATAGAATTATTAGAGGGATAAAAATGTCGCCATGTGTTATTTTGGTGAATGAAATTGTTGCAGTTCAATTTCATCTCAGATGTTCTAGGTGTAGATGCCACTGACCACCGGAATTCTGATGCATTTTGTAAAACAAAATCCTGGTAGTGCAGAGAGCGGTCTATGCTTATTTTGTGTTTCTGTGACTCTTTTTCTGTGTCCCTCTTTATTCATATGGTTTAACATCACATGCTTTACTCTCTTTTTGTGGGCACCTGTATACCGTATTTGTCTTTCTGTGTATGTCTGTCTAAGTGGGCAAATTCTCTTGCCTTTGTCTTCCTTCCTCTACAGCGTTCTCTCTCTGCCTCTGTAAAATCTCAGGGGAAAGAAGCTCGGTAGGGCATATGTATAAAAAGTGATTCTGGTATGAAAATACTAAATTATTGAGTGATCAGCAGGACAACTCCATTGCTTCCCATTGCCAGTGCCCACATTAAGAACACTGTCCCTGAAATTCTGTTTGTAAATATGGACAAACATGTTTCCAGTAGGCTGGATGATGTCATCAAATCATGGTGAAATATCTCGTCGTACACATCTTTTTGAAAGCGCTACAGGTCAAGAGGCGTTGTGAACTATAATGTATATGAAAAGTTATTTTGGTGTAAAAGTTTGAAAAGCCATTTTACAACAAAAACATCTTTTCATAGCCAAGACCACATTTCAGACCTTTTTCTAGAATCACATTTTATACAATAACCAAAATGGCATAATAAAAAGGTTTTTGATTTTTTTTTTTTTTTACTTTTGGTGTGTGACATTTTTTGTTATTATTGGCCTTTTTATTGGCAATATTCTGTGAGCTCCAAAATTAATTGCAATGATCATTTAACCACTTAGTAGAAGGAAGTGGGCAGACTAGGTAGGCTGAATAGATCTTTTCCTGCCAGTAGACTCTTTATTTTTCTACTTTAGAATATAAGTTTTAATAATGAAACGATTTGTGTTATTATTTATCAGACGGAACCAGAAATGATTGAAGAGACAAACATTGACAGAGTTAAACAAGCCAGGACTTATATTAAATCTCGACAAGTTAAAGGTCACTCGGAAACATCCACATTAAGCTCTCAGCCATCTATAGATGAAGTCAGGCAGCAGATGCATTTGTTGTTAGAAGAGGCGTTTAGCTTGGCATCTGCTGGTCACAGAGAACCCAAGAGACAACCAGATCCATATGCTTCAGTCCAACACATGCCATATTCTGAGGTGGTCACCAGTGCTCCTGGAACCATATCACGACCTCGTATGCAGTGGGTACCAACATATGGACCAGAAGTGTACCAGTACAGCCTACCCAGACCGGTATGTATCACGATCACTTATATTCAGATACCACACAGAATGTTATTGTTTTATTGTTTTTTAGATAGATATTCATGTTTGGAGTATTTGCTTTTTTAATATATGGTCTAATTGTCATTGTTCTAGGGATCAACATGTAGACGTTGTCTCGTTTTTAGGATTGCTGCTACAGAAATGTGACAGAATAGCAAACTTATTAAAATCCATTTAACATTACTGCTGAAAACTGAATTGCTTAGCGTGCAGAGGTTTTGGGCAAGAAAGAACCGGACCCTAATTATGTGTATACCCCGTCTACGGCTTATTATATGTATAATTAAGACAAAACCTTCGGAGCACTGGAAGTCTGTGGACATAAGTGTCTAGGTCATAGTTTAAGAGAAATCTACTCAAATCATGTGAGAGCTGAGCTTAGAGAAGATAAAATACTGGTTGGATCAAATTAGTTGAAAATCTATTCAAATTACTTGAATAATCAAGATATATAATTCTATTTTAAAGCTGTATATAATTGATACAAATACAAATCTAAAATCATACATTTGACATAATTGGGGAAAAAAATTAAAAAAATGTTTCCGAAAGAAACGTGCGTATCCTGGATATAAATATAATGAAATGTGCTGTTAGGGCAGAGTTATAGTACTTGGAAAACTCAAGTGACTTTTTGAAGAATAAGATTTAGTTCAGTTTGGAGAACAAATCCCAGAGGATATGCGGGTAATGACAGAATAGGATCATTGTGTTGCTGCTCCGGGGCTCCCAAAGAGCAGGATTTTGGTAAAAACAACCTACAATATACAGTACATAAGTATATATATAATATATATTATATATAATAATTCACCAATGTATTGTACAATTATTATTTCAGAAATGATCTAACTTCCTTAATGAGCAGTGCAGTCCTTATTCAATAATATACAGCATGTCATTTTCATTTTTATAATTAGTTTTCTGCTTCATTTATACCTCAGTTAAATCATGAGTCGGAGAATTTAACAATTTATTTTATAAAACAATTTTACAATGATACAACTGTACATCACTTGAATAATTAAATGTTTCATAAATTTGCTGGCCCCTGATATTAATAAATTGGAGAGTAATTGGTTGAACCCAATGTAACATCATTTTAATAAAGTCAGTAGAAAATGGAAATGAAAATATGCTTTGAGACAGATGTAAGTCTAAAGAAAATATACATTTCAGCAGAAAAATCCAAAACAGCCTGAAACGAGGCTTTACGTGGCACTGGGAAGTAAGTATATAAGTGGGTTGAAATAGTCAAGTGATTGTTATCTGCTATAAAAAGACATGTTTCTATGGAAATTGTTGCAGTTCAGAATTTGTTGCAGCAGATAGGTAGTGTATGATTGTAAGATCTAATTTCACTCTGTAAGTAAACAAAATTGTCTTATTTATTACAGACTTATCGATTTTCGCAACTTCCCGAAATGGTTATGGGTTCTCCGCCTCCTCCTGTACCGCCTAGAACAGGACCTGTAGCCATTCCTTCCCTAAGGAGGTAAAAAGCCTGAAACATTTTATTGGGAGAATTAGCTCTTTTTAGTTTGTTTGGAATCTATTAAAGGGGCATTTCAGCCATCATAGGCACTCCAATACATATGATAGCCGCGAGACCCCTTTAGATATTTGGGCTGTCTGTTTTGCAAGTGCTGCAGAATCCCTTCTAATGCAGTGCAATGTTTGTGTTTGGACTGCTTTCTCACCACTGATTGGGTGCTTCAAACAGCCAATCAGTGGCGACAAATTTCATTTTGGACGAAGGTATATTAAAGTTCCCACAGATTACTTACGCAGGCATTCTTCTTCAGAGGGAATGTCAGGGACATTGTCCCTTTAACTCGTCTTACATGCAGATTAGTGTTCAGCCAAGGCCCAGGGGGATTAAAGGAACCGTTCAGAAGCTCAGTTCTGGATGCAGAACTTTTTGATTGACTCCACAGTCTTTAACATGTGGGGGGTAACTGGAACAAACTATATTCTAGGAATGCGGATGCAAACCAGGCCAACTATTTCATCATAGCATCATAGATAACATCAAGCGCATGCAATTTTACTTTTCACATAGACTTTCTAAATCCATGGTAGAATTCCTACTTAATTCCTGTTAATAATTGATAGAAATATTTGCTATTATTAGCTAAAACAATCCAAACCAACATTTAATTTAATGTTAAAGGAGAAGCATTTCATGGAAGAGAAGGATAAAGAGAACATATTTATTATTATGATGCTCTCTTTCAAAGCAGGTTTTACAAAACTTTGCCTCTCAATCAGCAGGTGATAAAAAGAGATCATAGCAGATGTGACCGGTAACTTGTTTTGTAGCTCACAATTGCTGGAGAGGTCCCCCGACAACCCATTGTGTACATGCGGCTGACAATACAAGCGGAGGTGGGGGAAACTGGATATATACAGTGTATATACTGTATATAATACAGTTTTATTCATGCTCATACTTAATGCACCCCCTGGTGGCCATGCTTGGACTTGCTGTACTCTTGCACACACAGGCTTATCCCAGAAATCAGGTTTATCAGTTGCCTGGAAGAAAGATGCTTCTATTCTTTCCTGTCCATAGTCTTTTGAGCCATTTCAATAATCCATCCCTGGATTTGCTTTACATGTGGGATTTATGTTTCACCATATGTTAACAGATCCATGCTTAAGCTTGAATAGCTTGTTATTATTACAAAATTTCAAATGTGTGAATGGCTTAGACACATTGGGAAGTAAGGTATATCACCCCCCCCACACACACACACACACAAATGAGTATTTAGGGAAAGAGCTTATCAATAGTATAAGTGCATATTAGTTATGAAATGCCCCAAATAATTTCATGTTACATGAAATAAACACTTGAGCAACTGAAAAAGCCAAACTAGCTCTGGTTTCAAACTGAAACTTAAGTTTCATGTTTTGATCTCTTTTTTTTCACCGACTAGTGTGTCCAAGACGATGGGTATTATGTATAAAGGGCAATTCTGGTTGACAGTAATAACTAAAAATGATGCAATCACCATAGTAACCAATGGAATATCACATTTTAACATGTTGCAGAAGAGCTGCTCTCATACAGTATCCGCAATGTACCGTTACACAGTTATGAGGTTTAGGGATACTAATCTGATAATTAATTGCTATATCTGAAAGTCGAGGTACTGCAGGAAAGCTCAGGTATGATCGCATTACTGATTCAGTGGCAATGCTGGATATTGCTGTTTCCCTGTTGTACTCTGCCACCTAGTGGCCGTGAAGCAGACTGCACAATGCTAAACCCATAGCCTTTAGCAAGAAAGGGTAATGACTTTCCTTAGGAGGGTTTCATTCACCAAATAGTGGGTACCGGTTAACTTTAGGTAAGGCGAGATTAAATATTTTCTTTCTCTTAGCGTGTTAAATAAGCACAAGGAAAGATCGCCCTGCATGTTTGCCTAGCAATAAGGCTTGAATTAAATTTAGTAGTTTGTGGACTCAATTTCAATATGTTATGCGCAAGTTACATTAAATATTTTACTTCACGCAGATCTACATCTGATATGGCAAGCAAGACCCGACTACAGGAACCTAGTGGGAATGAACAGGGTCCAGGTGAGCACGTAGCTTTTTCACCAGAACAAAGGTTACTAGTCCATGTGTCTCAGATAGAACAAATAATATAATTGTTATTATGTTAAAAAGTGTGTACTGCTTCAAACACCGTCTGTCTAATTTTATGCTTCACCCCTAACTTTGTAGGGCTGATCGTTTGTTCGATAAATGCATTTGATAAAAAAAGACAGGGATGTGTGGAGGGCAGGTTGGAGGAAAGTGTTTATAAAAAGCACTCACTGGAAGAGAAGAGAATGGGCACAGTGTGATATAATGGATAATAATGGATGACACTGATTGGCTGCTTCAAGTAACCAATCATTGTCATGAACCATCAGACCATGTAGGAAACCTGGAGCTTCAGCTTCTCTTTTAAGGTGAATACATTTTTCTTTGTTTTTTCCCAATTCTGTAGAATGCATATGGGATACCAGAGTGTCCCATTGAGCTCCTGGACAAATATGTAGCAGAAATGTCATGTTTACAGTTGCATTGCTACATACCTTATCGCAACAAGGCTTTCTTCTCTTCATATTTTTTTTTTCCAAGTCTCGTTTATTCACAGTGATACAAGAAATATTTGTCACAATGAAGTAATGACATGTAGTCAAAGGAGGTAACATCGGCACGTCCAAATAGGTGGACCAAGAGTAATACATGAAAGTCCGCGAAACAGATGACAAATCAATGTTGAATCATGAGTACAGAGCAGCAATCGGTACATCATTAGTGAGGAGAACAACTAGACATATACAATCATAGAGAACAGCAATACTCTTCTCTTCATATTTATGATTTAGCTATGAATGGTCCCAAGGGATAGAATTTGAGACTCAGTTTCCTCTATTAGGGTTTCAATAAGAGACAACAATCCATTACCTTAACTCCTGTTGGCAACAGATGAGTCTGGAAGCTTAAAGAATTCCTGTGTGACCTCTATGTTGTCCAGCAGTGCTTGTACCCAGAAGGAAATCATATATGTTAAAGGAAAATACAGAGCTTACAGAGCCTTGCATCTCCACCTACTAATATCCTCCTGTGTAGAAATGATAATAACGTCTTAGCATATTAATTAGCATCAATCAGGAACAAGTTCGCATTAGTGAAAGGGAAAATGTCCACTTGTGCTGATGGACTCTTAGTGATTAGGATGAACATGGAGTTTCTCTTCTCAGCCTCAAGTAACGCAGAAGTTGTCAATTACATGTCTTAATAAATGCAGGAGTCATGAAAGGATTTTCAGATTTTAAACTGAATGCCTTCATGTTTTATGAAAGTGTAATAGTGTATTAACAATGTAATCTCTGCCTTTGACAGGTAACTCAGTGCCAGCGGTCTTTGCTATTCCAGGCAACCGAGCTGGATACTCCGGCTACTTCATCCCTCAACCCCCAACGACATATAGGAACCAAGCCTGGATGTCCTGCTCTGGAGACAATGAGTTACCGGGACAATGGGCTGATTCAGTAAGGGCCTTTTATTTAAATAATAATTGTCTCAATATAATCAAGGAGCTAAAAAAAAACTTTTCACGTATTTTGGAAATTGGTAATGCTTTGGCATCCGTCTAAGACTCCTACTATTTCATGTTTTCTGCTCCTATTCCAGCAAAGCTTCCAAAAGGTTACTTTTACACTGGGATACATCCAATTATTAAATGTTGCTCAATGGCATCAATGGCATTGTGCCTAATTTATTATTTCTAAATAATAAAACAATATAAACAGTTTTAATATTTGAATATATTTTGCAGGTCCCTCTTCCTGGTTACATTGAAGCTTATCCAAGGTCGAGATATCAGCAGAACTCTCCATCGCGTCTCCCGAGACAGTATAGCCAGCCAGTTAATATGCATTCTGACCTGGACCATACTGTGGGACCATCAATCGGGGCTTCTCAGCAAAGCCTGGCAGACAATGACACTCCTGATACCTCCGTCACCAACCTATCTACAGCCGCGCTGGTTAAAGCCATAAGAGAAGAAGTTGCCAAATTGGCGAAAAAACAGACAGACTTGTTTGAGTTTCAGGTCTGAAGCTTATATTGTAGTCTTGACCTACTCATACTTCTCAATTTAATCAGGGTATCGGAGGATCAAACCGCCAGATTCTAACATGGGTTTGTATGGAGTAGTAGCAAAGTGTCAAAACCGCCGGATTCTAAAATGGGTTTGTATGTAATTTTCCTATATTCAAAAGATTTCTATGAATAAAGGACAGATACAGATCTGTGACTAATAAGCCATGCAAAATTCATGCTGACATGTCTTTTTATTTATGAAATATAACACCAGTTTTCTGTAAAAAGGCAGCAATTATAATAGTATCATCTAACTTCTAACCATCATAAAATAAAACCATCATTATTATCTATAGCCTGATGACGTGAAACTGCATTTTATGGAAAATTACGCAATGTCACCTTTTTGGTATTTGCCTATTTACTTTATAAAATCCAAGCCATTATAATATTTTCCGCAGCGGGACAAATAAGAAAAAAAAAATACCATGAGTGTACAAAGAGACTTGTTGTGTATCAAACCAATTCCACGTTTTTCATTAATATTTTATCTGATCGAAAATTGAAAACCAAAAAGCAAATTATTTTACGATTTAGGGAATTACTGCTAAACACATTAAAAAGGATATGCAGGAAACTGGTGCTATCCTATTCCAAGGTCCAGAAGATGAAAGGTAACATTGACAAGGGGTTCCTTCCACTCCACGGTGAAAGGCTTTCAGACCGAAACTCAGCGCTGGCTAGTAAGATGAGAAGCTTGAGCAAATTTGGCTTATAACGCTATCCGTATCCACCAACACAAGGAAGCCTCTGTCTCGCTGAGCTTTCTATTCTTTAATGAGGAATAATACTAAGCCAGGGATGGTGAGCTGAAACAGTGTTTCTTGGTTTAACTGGAAGGGGGAAACTAATGAACGTCTACTTTTTTTCTACACAGGTATGCCAGTAAAAAAAGAAAGCTATTATATAAAACCTTTGTGTGTTAATTTTAGTTGTAAATACAGTAAGTACTCTTTATAAAAAAAAAAGGGAAACTTTGGTCATTAAACCAGCTATTATTCTGTCTGGATACTTTTTGTGCAGTGCAATGTGATCTCTCTGGAATTGTATAGAAGACTTTTCTTTGTGTGATATAGGACCCCTTTATGTTCATCAGTTGTAGATAAGCCAATGATGGTTGGTACTATGTGCTGTACATATGAACTATCAGCATGTTTGCCCCTAAAAGAAATGAATTACCAATTCCCCATCATGTTTCTAGCTTTGTGGTCTTCCATGTATAGATGCGGAACTCAAGCTTTATTTTAACCAGTTGGAAAAATGGCCATCGGCAGAATTCCTTAATACGCCATGGAGCTAAGATCAGGGGAAACAGGATCACTTGTTAGTAAATAGTACATATTTTGTTTTCAAGGCTTTGGTACTAAATGGATTCAGGATGGCATGATATACCTGTAATTAATTAATTAATTAGCGGTATAAATCTTTTTTTTTTTTTACATCACAGAGGTTGCAGTCTAACGTAGTACCGCGGTTATATTAATAATGTTGGAAATAATTTCTACCCAGGTTTATGAAAAATAAATACTGAGTGAATCACTAAAACATAAATTATTTCTAGAACAAAAATCTAGAATCCCAGTGTTGTTGATCTCAAATGACAAAATGTAACATTGTTTTAACATTGGAACGAATTTTATTACTTTTTTTTAATTAATGATTTTCATATTTGCAGAATTGTGTTCATTAAGGCATTTTGTTATGTAAGGAAATCATATATATGTACATATATATATGAAATGTATTTTTGTAAACGCTGTAAATATGTATACTGTACATACGTATGGATATATGCAAATTGCTAGGCTGCAATGGATTGATAACTTGAAAAAAAAAACATGTTCAGGGCCATCATAAAAATGTTCAAGTTAGGAGACTAGGAATGTTTCAAATGTTTCCAGAAGCGATCGGTGTGTACAGCTTCATCCATTGAGTAATGTTCGGATTTACCTAGGGGCTCACCTTTAAAGCAGACACTTCTGATACCAGTTAAAGGTGCTGTTCCACTCAGACAAAACATTAACTGCACATTAGGCAAATAAACCGTAGCAGATCAGCCTTTTTATTCTTTCCTCTGATGGTTTAATCACATGAAAATTCTAAAAGAGGCAACATTTTACATGATTACATCTTTATTTGTTGGTACTAAGAATGCTGTTTTTTTAATGTTGACTATAAAGTAGTTATAAGTGGTAAATTCAGGAGAGTAAATTGAACGGCACCTTTAATAATAAGGAAGAACAGAGAACCTAATGAGGGGAAACACAAACCGAACTTTAATTGTTGTTATCTTGTTTAATTTATTTCTGCTTCAATTTTTTTTTTGTTTTTAAATCAGATGGGGATAGGCAGCAAGGACGGCACACCAATGTATGTGGCAAGGCTTGTTGAAGCCATCATTCCCCATAGAGGCGTTTAATTGTCCATTAGAAAGTCTACCAGGCAGATGGGGACCACTATTAAATGCTCTGCCCATAGTGTTTGGGGGTCCCTGGATGAATTAATTTATTTGAATAGTTTTATAAATGTATTATTTTCTTATCTGATGTTAAATACATTAAGTATTCTGACATATTGCTTCTAATCCTTTGCTTTAATTCTGTGGGAGGGGGGAATTTAGAAGTGTTTGAGGAAACCAGAAGAAAAGTCTACATGGTGGTTTAATCATCTAGTTCTATCCGCCTTGAATCCACCAGAGTTATTTTTTTAATTAATAAGTCTCAATTAGCTAGCAAATCATTTTGGCTGTCATGATGTCATCTACAGTTGAGCTGGTTTTTAAAATTAAAATTCAGAATCACTAATACAAATGCCATTAACTGATATGAGATTAGCTAAGATGTGAACTCGTGTTCCCTTATATTGCAGGAGTAAAACCTGCCTCTTCTGTGCCCCTAGGCTAAAGACCCCCTTTGACCTTTTTTGTACTTTTTGATACATATGTAAGCAAAATCCATAGTACACTATAGGAATGTTACTGTGAAAAGCCTGTGATGGTAGAGATTGCTGAAGCGCATGCTTTTAGTAGTATAGGTCTATGCAATTCTACAATTCTGACTACTGTAAAGTGTCAGTTTTTAAGACTGAGGGTGGGAAAGCTAACAGTCCAATGTTCCCTAACAATAAGGTTCTCCACTACCCACCAGCCTACATTAACTAAAGGAAAATGTGGGCCTGTATCTTGGAATCCAAACCCATGGAGACCTTTCAACATCACCGATGGTTGCCTAACTCCTCCAAGCATGCTACCCATAGATACCTGCCAACAGGTACCGCACATGTTACAGCCATGTTCCGCCCTAATACTTGTAGGATTAACAGCCATCTACAGCCGTGCTCATCATTAAGCTACCACGATCTATTGTAGCTGCTGAGCCATAGGACAGAGCCTTGAATCTTACCCTTCTAAGTAACTAGAAAATAGATGATTTAGCCTGGATGCTCAAACCAGAAAACTACAATTAAAGAACGTTTAAGACGTATCCGAAACCTATAACAAATATGTTCATGTAAGGATACTTAATTTTACAAAAAAACAATCTTTTTCAGACTACACACCTTCAGGAGGAAAAGATAGATTGCCGAGAACGATATTTTTGCATCGGTTTATGTAGCTCATGTTAAGTATCATCTGTGCAGCCATAACATATAAGCTTCAGTAACCATTGATGTTCACAATTATTATTGAAAGAGGTAAATATAAGCCTCATCATTCATTAAATGCTACCACTTACTACAACCTTAACCTGAATGTGAGCAGTGCATATCTAACATTAGACTCCAAACTGTGCATGCGTAGCATAAGAGATGTGGGGTTGGAGCCACGGTGACGTACGGGTAGGAGCAGCGAGGCTGATGGCAATAAAGCTGCTATGTTTCACAACATCAAGAGGTGACAGTCAGTGGTTATCAAGCAAGCCGAGGACCATAGGTGTTGCAGTTTTAACAACCGCTTGTGAACTGCATGGTGTCTGTATCGTAACCTGGCCCGTGGCTTACTTAGCGCCATGGGAGTTGCAGTTTAACAACACCAGAGATGACAATAATCTGTCTACTCTTATGATAGGGCATTAACTGATTGGTTTTATTCTGTCTCACTTCTCCATCACAAATATATAAATATATATAAATAACATTTGCTCATAGGTTTCAATAACCGTAATGTTTTTATTGCTTGCCTGCTGCTTATATTGTTATTATTATTATTGTGAAAATTGTGTTGCTTGCTAAAAAAAAAAAAAGGATTTTGCTGGAATTTTGTAAATCTCTGTAAATGCACTTTATATGCGCCTGACTTACCATTTCTGAACGTTGCAAAATATCTCCTTTTATGCTGCCGGTATTGGCGGCACAATTCTTGGACCCATTTTTTTAGGCAAAACAGCAACGATGTAATGATTTAATGACTCCTACTACTCAAAAAAAGCCAACAATCATATCCATTCTGTAAATAGCACATCTGAGCACAATGCAATGAGAAAGTGAACATAAGGTGTATAAAGATACTTTTTAATATAATAAACATTTTATATAATGAGTGTTAATGTTTGTTACTCTTTGTGGAGCTTTAAATCAGAACATGATGCGACATTGTAAACACAGACACATAGATGATTAGAGGCTTACAAACTACATATGGCGGACAAAAACATACTGTTGTGTGTTCTTATGGGATGTTTTTGAATAGGTTGCTCGGTGTGTGCGTGTATGCGTGTAATATACGATAGTGAGAGTTTAAAATGTTATTTGCGATAAAGCCTGCAGTTGATGAATGATGTACATGTGGCCCCATCCTTGATCCTTGTAGTCGCACACTGCACTCGTGTATCAGGATGATGGCGCCACATTAAAGCAGTGCTCCTCAACCTTCTGCCGCGGCCTAAGTCCTGGGCTGTTAGGTGTGCCTCGAGGAGCACCGCACTAAAGGATGGGATCTGGTTGCACACTAAAGGACACCAATCAGCACCGGCGCACATGGCCTTTTTGTGATTTGCCTAATGGCCAGTCCATGTCTGAATAACATGCACGGTATTCCACTGTACAACATGACGCTAAATGGCAGCCAGATATGCCCTGGCCAGTTTAGGATAATGGTGGAAATGCCCAGTCACAGAGGGTGCAGGCCCAGCAGGTGAAGGTCTATTAGCTAAGCAGCCCTGTCACCTTTCCCCTGTCTTTCTAACATTGAAAATAGACCAGACTCAGAGCCCTGAACCAATGAGATCGAGTCATCCTCCACAGGAAGTTGTCTCTATCACAATAGAGAATGTCAAAAGTCCTCCAGGTGCCAGCTTTCCCCAGGAGCCGGTGCCACTCTACACGAATGTCCTTCTCTATTCTCCTCTGCCATTTTGTGCTGGTTCATGAAGAGGCCTCTCCTCAGCTCCATCTCAGCTTCAGCGCATACTCAGCGTCAGCTCATCAAGACCAGGTCATTATTTCAAAAAAGGGCTTAAGGTATCTCAAAAAATATTTATAAAAAACACTTTCAAATGAAGTAATTTTCTTCTGCTTTAATAGGATACCTTTGTACATCATTGCAGTATATGATGGTGCGCTATAAATCAGTTACAGGAATAGCTTCCCTGGTTTGTGTGATGGTGTTGTTTTAAAAAAAATGTAATATTTGTTCAGAGTCTTTATTTTTATTTGTAAAGAGATGTTTTTTCTTTTTTGTTTTGTTGGGGGGGGGGTTATGTGTGAGCTGAGAATGAACGTCTGTTGGGACGATGATACGGTCCTGAGGTTTTTTGACAAGGTGGGGCTGGAGTAGAGATAAATTTCTTTCCTGAGGCGCTGGAGTTTGTACCTACGGCCCAATATTTACTGCCAGCCTGCCTATGGTAACAATACTTGTAGTAAAAGACATAATTTAGGACGCCTTTCCAGGTGAAACATCCAACATCAAATGGGAAAATAAATTCAGTGACTGTTCCTAATATATCGTTATTTTGTATTTTCCTGAGTCACCATAACGTCTTTCTTTGCTGGGTAGTTAGGGATAGTTAGTAAATGTTTATTTGGTATTGTCCATTAAAACATTACAAGAGCTGACAAAAATGAAGTGACTATGGTATTGCGTTTTTCTTTTTTTCTCCTTTCTTTTAATAAACATTTTGTAATAAATGTTTTTTTAGAAATATTACAGGTAGATAATATTGAAGTGCCTATTTCCTATATGATGTGTGTTTTAATGAGGTTGGCCGTAGCACTGGGACATGTCAAAGGATAATTGCATCCTAATTGGCCATAGAGAGTAGATAAATATTCATTTTTGTATATCTTTTACTAAAAAGAAGCATCCCGGGACCCCCAGCTCCACAATAAACGGCTTCCTGATATCACAATAAGTCGCTGTATTTGTAGGAAGCAGGTAGCTGGGGTGGTCCATCTCAGATGGCACTCGTCAGGGGGTGCCACACTGGTACACAGAGGTCCCAAGTCTCCCAGAAATTCCTTCCCTCTCAATGTCTCCCTACCTTATCTGCCAACCACTTCTGTGTCCCTGTCTCTTTTCCAGCAGCTCCACTTCTTCTCTTGCCTCTCCTTTTTCTATCTTATTTCTTCATCTGCTTCTCCTCAGCATCAGCTCCGTTGACTTGGCCTCCCAGAGTGCTTCCACAAAAGAGCAGAGCCACGGTGCATACCACGTGGATAGACACGGAAGTGGTCGGCAAAAAAGGTAGGGAGGCATAGAAGCATAGAATGAGTGAGCGTGAAAAAAAAGGTGCAGAAATCTTCTCTTCCTCCGCAAGAAGCGTAACTACAAACCACGGGCCCCCCAACTTCAACGGCTAGTCTGTGCCATTATTGCCACCACACAACTGGTCTGTGCCTTCTTTGCCCATTGCTCCCCTCCAACAAACAACATATATAAACACAGAACTTACGCACACTTACTCATACTCACTAACACACACTCCACCTCACCCTACATCCATGCTCAGACACATTACACACACAAGTACACATCCATGCTCACACACACTGTGCAAGCAGCCTCGGTTTCACAGCGGGGTAAAGTGGCATCACATGGCCCCGGTATTCTCCTGTCTCCCCGTGTCAGTTCAAAATAGTTTAGAAAAGGCCCTTCCATCCTGGATCGGTGCAGTCCAAATCAGAAGGGCCTTTTCTAAACAATTTTGAACCGGCACTAGGAGACAGGAAGAAGGGGTCGGACCCTTAGAGGCAAGGGCCCTGTCACAGTTACGACCGCTGTGACCTCTGTAGTTATGCCAGTGCCCTCCACCAATCTGTCAGCAATATTCAGGCTTCTGGAAATACTTCCGCAAAACGGTGGATGCGGTGCACCTCACACACCCGCCTTGGCTCAGCTCTCCATCTGTGAGTCACCTGACACACTTAAGTGCCTTGGGACACTCAAAGTACCTGGATAATCTCCCACATCCTGGGAATGCTGTGGGAAAAACGGTACAGTTGGCAACTATGTATGATATGGGACATAATTATTGGAACAAGTGCTAAATCAAAAGTAATTTTGCCCTGCAATAGCTGCCATGTGGCTTTCATAAATATCCACAAAATAATTTTATTAAATATTTTAAAATATTCAGTATATTTCTTTAAAATGGGTTTTTGGTAGCTTTACATATAACACCCAGTCCTGCTTATTAGGAAACAAGAAACAATTTGTTAAATTTCCATCCAAACAGCAAATTAAATTTAAAAGGATTAACGCTAAAGTCCTAATAAGCTTTGTTTGTGAACAAGTAAATTCTAAAGTAAATGGCCAGAAAACCAATAAACACAATTTCTGTGAACAGCATGTTATTAAAATTTGGATAGTATAATGAACACATTTCGAATGTATTCTACATAAGCAAGGCCAGGTTGTTTTTTTTTGTCCAAAATCTTGTAATAGTTCCCAGACAGCTCATGAAAAACAGTTGAAGTGGATTTTAATGAGATATTGATTTTTTTTTCTGCAAGGCCAGCCTTCTGAAATACAGTCTTCTTAGACAAAACAAAATCTAAAAGGAATGAGAAGGTGAAGCTGCCTGTAGTTAAAGTAACTTCTATCTTTGTGAACTCTCATTAATGGATTGCTATCTGTTTGCAAATAACATTTATGATTGAGATTCTTCATAACTGTGTTATGTTGCCCAAAGTTTATGATTATTTGGAAATAATAGCTTCAATCAAGATACAGTGTGTCCACAATCACAAATAAATGTGGTACACGCAAAAGCGGGGCAGTAGGGCAGCTACCTGGGATAATAGGGAAAATCGAGACTGTCTTGTAAAATCCAGCAGCGTAGGGAGGTATGATGAATGCCCATATTGCCTTATGCAAAAAGTAGACTTCTTTATGAAACATATACAACAACAGGAGAGCTTTGAATTGCTTGAGAGTCTCTTTTGGGTTAAAATTAGACTTGTGCATTCATATTTGGGCGAACATGAAAACGAACACGAAGGGTACGTTTTCGTTGTTCAATCCGAATACAGAACGTACGAACATGGAGGCGGCAAGACGTGTACGAAGACACACAACGCGAAGAGTGTTCGTCTTCATTTACTAACCTACCTGACCCCTTCCCCTTCTAGCCTACCTTATCTACTCAGCATCGCAGAGGTTAACGGGAGCGTAAATCCGTAGGTTCGCCGTCAGGAGTTAAAGGGCCGTGCCAATGACTGTATTGGTCGCTGGCAGGGGCCTCCCTGCCGGCGACCAATAGACTCACTCGCACAGCCTTTTAAGTCCTTATGGCACAACTTGGCTTGGGGAGACCATGGTCTCCCCACTCCAAGAGTTAAAGGTCCATATGAGCGATTCTATTGGTTGTTCGTACGGACCTTTAACTCTTGGAGCGAGGATATCAGTGCTCTCTCCCGGCCAAGTTGTGGCACCAGGAAAATCTGTACGAGCGACTCTATTGGTCGCCAGCAGGGGGCTCGTCTGACATCAACCAATGAACTACAAGTGGAATACGCAGATTTTTTCCCCCACCAAGAGTTGGCTGGCTAACTCTAGTTAAAATGCCACTAATTTAGCTCATTGGTAAGCAATATAGCCATGAACAATTAGATAAGACTTGCCAAACTTGGGGCACTTTGACGTAGTGGTGGGCAAAGCAATATATGGCCAAATAATGATGGAATCCCCAATATTTATGCTTCTGATAGGTGTTTTTTTAATGATATTCACTGGTATGGGTTTAATTCTTTCTTTGTTCTGTTGACTGGTGGTGGAAAGGTATTTATCTTATTCACTTGAACCAAGTGTTCTATGTGGGCACTACATGAGTTTGTGTTGAAGCATCAGCTTTAGTAATGACATCTCAGAAGTGTTGATACTATAATTATCCCTTAAAATATCTGTAGATATATATAGAGAAACCAGACTTCTAGGGCCTAAACTGAGGATGCCTTGTCCAGCTACTAATCAGTGTTAAGACATAGAATAAAAAAACTAAGATTAAACTTAAACAAAAGACATTGAGAACAAATTTATTTGAAATAAATCATTTTACTAAGAAAGTAATAAATTCACGTACTTATTTTCAACCTACTGTTGAGTGAATGGTTGGTGTCCTCACATCTAACATTTTACAATTTTTGAAGAATTGTATATCTGCAACCTTGTATATCTGCAAAATTATTCAAAGAAATAGTCTAGCAGACGTAATACATCTCTTTGAAACCCTTTCATGAGGAAGCAGAAGGATTCTTGCAGTTCTGCCCTTTTGTCATACTGCTCAGAAGTTTGTCTTTCTCTTCTTTCAAACTTTGGTCTAAAATAGAAAAAAAAAATTGTTACTGTCTGCAGACAATGATTGCGTTCTATTATATAGTAACTTAATAGCTGGCTTCATGAGTTTCACAATGTTATATTCTGCGCCAGTTCTCTGGCAATACTTTCTGGCGGTTACAGAGATCGTTTTCTTTCTGCCCTGTTTCTGTATCCTGTTTCTTGGGCTCAGAGACGACAGCATCAAATCATATCAGTCAACGGTCACAATCAGACAGGCATTAAACTCCACGTAGAATAAAATTCAAGAGGGCAGGGGTACTACCGTCTGCTGTCGGCTCTTAATTTTCATAATTGTATCCTGACAGCTCTTAATTTCTAAAATGGTATCTGGCAGTACTTCAGAGTTTTGAATGATTGCCTATCTGTGATTATGAAGACTAGTTACACACAAAATATAACCTTTGAGATGATAGAAATGTTTGTTGATCAAAAAGCAGCTTTTACACACAGATAATTATTTCTCAATGACTGGTGCACATGTCCAGTGGGGGGCTTCAGATATGGCCAGGGGGACTAGGGACTAGGGACTAGTTTAATTTCAGAGCTTAATGGTGTCTTGTAGATAGCTGTTGTAATTTTCTCATAGCTGGAGATATTGGTTGGTAGAGGACATGGATTGATTTGTTTTTTGAATCCCTATTGGCATAATTAATACATATGATCCAAATAAATTATATTAGGAAATATATCCACAAAGGGTTAATTGCCCTGTGAATTGCCCTGTGATGGGGTATTTAGATATTAGTATTTTAATGCCAAAACAATTTAGGGGAATACATGACAATACATTACAACCTTGAGCCTAAATAAGTTCAGTGCAATATGCATTGCCGGCATCATTGAGTTAGTTGCTCGGCTCATGGAAAATCACCAGATAATGAATTGCGTTAGTTTTTGTCCTCCAAGCTATGGTCCTGGGCCAAGTCTCTGAAGTCTCAATAGTACTGAACCCAGGACAGCCCAGAGAGCTCCCTGTAGCTATTTAATATCCATGAATTTGTGTATTTTACCCTTAAACACACTCACTGGCTTTCTGCACCATCTCAAGGGAATCTGGCTAGGAAATGTCCTATTAAAACTGAGTAAATATTCATACGTAGACCAAATGGACAGTAAAAAGTAGAAAAGGCAATATATATATATATATGTGTATATATATACATATATACACATATATATATATATTGACATTTGATTAGTAAAAGCTTAATAACACTGAAAATGGGCAGCTTCATCTACAATGAATAATTGTATAAATGCTCATTAATCTCTAACCAATGATTTTAACCACTGATGAGGTTATTTCACACCAGCCATATGTTGCAGATATAGTAAAAATGCCAATATTTCATTTAACTACAGCTATAACTGTAAAACCAGACTTCCAACTGAAAAATAGGAACATAGGCGTTGAAGCAAACAGCACACAAATTTAAAAAACGCAACCTGTTTAAAGCATCTACAGTGTTTTCTTCTACTGAAGGTAAATTTGTTATTATATATGTGAATATTTGAAAATCTAGACGGATTCTCACATTTTTGGGGATCACATGTCTCCCCAGTAATAGTAAGTAATTCCAGTTCTTTAATTTGGATCTCCAGTTCACATAATTTATCAGGCTGGCTGGTCCCAGGTGTTTGGCACTCTGTTGTTGGTGAGGAAAAGAAAGATATAGGTTCATAGGAGATATCTGCTAATCCCGGTGGCCAGGATGAGCTGTCTTTAACCGGACATTGAGGCCGAGCCTGGACTTTTGTGGATACACCAAGTTTCTTCCAGATATTGAAGGTATTTTCTGGTGAACTGGTGACATTTTTATCATATATTGATGGAAAATAGACCGGGGGTGCATTAGCCATCTTCTTAGGTACACACAGCAGCTTATACACAACTTCTTATGGTGGTAGACAATGTCTCTCTGGCTCTCATTTAACAGATCTCCATGGGTATTGTAACCTCTATATATATATCAGGAGAGAGGTAAAAGGCGAGGGAGGGGGCATTAGGTGCTTCAGATTTGGGGATTTTTGGCCTTAGCCATGCCCAATTGTATCCTGTAAGACCTCAACAAAATATGGCCTGGCATCCAGTACACATTTAACAGTTTAACTGTTAGAAAAGGATGGCCATGTATACATTAGTTTAAGTGAATCAATACATGTGATGTTTAGTAATTTTAGTTACTAAGACTTAGAAAGTATTTTAATGTAAACTACGACCGATATGTTAACTTTGACCGTTGGTTAAAATTGCCCCATGGCATAACACAAGCTGCTTTCTACCCCATGAATATCTTCACAGATGCTCACTTATTTCCACCATTAAAAGCCATTTACCATAGAGGTTTTAATAACTTGTGTTAAGCCAAATGATCAATTAACTGAGATATAGCTTTGAACGGAAAAAAATGGCTTTGATGTTAAATGAAAATTGCTTTGTTTAAGGTATCTAAGGAATGATGGTTTTTTTGAGTATAATTGTAAAATATGTAACATTTTTGGGAGTCAAACCTATTTCTGGTGATGGTCAGTAGCTCAATTTCCATTTATTTGTGTAAATGTGCTCAGGAGTATGATACTGTTTCTGGTACATAGGAGACGTCCAATAATCCCAGCGGCCAGGGAGAGTGAGGCTCTGAGACTTTTGGAAACACGTCAAAACTCCCCAAATGTTACAGTTAATTAGTGGTAACACTGAGTCTTTTTTGACATATAGGGATGGGAAATAGACTGGATATACTTTATCCACCTTTCTAGTTAGACCAACAGTTCATAAGGATCTGCTTATGGTAACAGCACAGCTCTCTTTTTAATTTGAATTTAGTTCGCCAGGGGATTTTAGAGATTTAACCGAATGGAACCATCGCTGTTTTACCAGTGATGAGATTCTTTAATACCGTAACCCTTTCTTGGCGGGACCCAAAACTGGACGGAGCCTGCTCTTTTTCTGGTTGTTAGTGTTGCATAGAGTACATGGCAGGTCAGTGCGAATCAGGGCTGAGTAAATTAGCATAATAGGCAAAGGGGATAGCTTTTGGGCCACCTGAATTGGTTTTAAGACTACTTAGGTGTCTTCAGCAGGCATATTATTTTTCCATTCTCATCATTATCTTCGGAACCCCTTTATAGACAAATGGGTATACGCTTTGTTCAGCTAATGGTACTACATTTATTTAGGACTGACCAGCATTAGAACGGATGCAAGAGTCATGAAGTAAACAGGTGTATGTTTATACAGTAAAGAGGTCAGGTAAGCTAAAAGCAGCTCTTAAATTATGAACAGGCCTCTTCGTCTCTTTTAGCACTCAGAACATTTGCCAACAGCTTGAAAACTGTTGCTTAACTTTATGTATGTTGTGTTTGTGTCATTGAGTGTCAGTCGTACCAATAAGTGTTTGGGTGTCCAATTAGTAGAAGTTTCCCAGGGGGTCTTTAGTTGTGACGATCAGATCGCTTCTTTAACCAATGATACTCATAAAGAACACGTATCAACCGTGGCAGCAGCATGGTTGATATGTAAATGCAACCTAAAATATAAGTTTTCCACATGTGTCCCAAGTGAGAGGGAAAATCCCTTTGCACTTCTGAAAATGGTGTTGCAGTTTTACAAGCTAAAAGGGCTTGTTTAATCTGCTTGAAGATTTGATCTGTTTGAAGATTTGTTGAACTCCCGGCCACTGCAAGCAGACTAGGATATTCAGATATCCCAGCTTGAGGACAGACAGCTCAATTAAAATGGATAAAATTGATTGAATCACTTGTGTTTAATCAAGATATACAGAATTTGTGGTCCGTCTCCAGCCCTCGGGGCCTGGAGCTGGAAAGTGCTGACTTGGTGGGAATCAGTCTTAAGCAATGCCACCATCTAGTGTGTTTTACGTAGAATAACATTTAAAGGCAAAAGTAACTTCATATTGTTATTATAAGTTATCAATAGCATAATTAAGACATGGTATTACATGGTATTACATTACAAAATAGGAAAAGGGAAAAACAATGAATCACTGTCAATTTAAATGTATAATAATAAAAATGTATACTTATGTGCAATCAGTTGAGGTATATATGGAGTGCTTTTCTTCTCAATTCGGGTTAATATCTCAACCAGAATCACAGATTTTCACATAAAAGATAAATAAAACATGAACACCATAGTGTTTATCATATAATATAAATAATCAATATCGCTGTCCCCAATAAGTATCACACTCATTTTTAATAGAGCAGATCATCACTGCTCAGTAAGTGCGGGTAAGTAATCCTGATGGGTTTCTTAAGATTCATCTGATATAGTATCCCAAACAGACTCTGAAGGATTCAATCCACTTTGGTGCTCAAAGGGTAAAAAGAAACTCCATATAGTGTGAAACTCTGTGAAAATTGCATTAAAAAGGCTTACATCAAGTTGTGGTGGTTGGTCACATAGACAAACACAGAAACGTGTATTTATAGCAGTCAAACTGAAAGTTAGATAAAATCTAACGGCGGTTCAATCTGACGTATATCCAGATACTCGTCACAACGCGTTTCGCCCCACCTTAGGCTTCATCAGGTCACAAAGGAGGCACAGACTAGCTGTTGAACTTGGGGGGGATTTTCACATCAGGGCCCGGTGGTTTTTAGTTATGATAAAACTGGCCTTTTCTCTATACAGTTTAACTTTGTTGCTATGGCCCAGATCCAATATCCCTTGTATCACCCAAACTGTGAATTTATTTCAGAAATATTTCTGGTATGGCCAAGATATTTCCTTTGCAATAAAGTGTCCTGAAGTGTAGTTTGTATAAGATCTGTTGAGATCCTCATGATGTACATGTGAAGACGCATATATGTTTACTGATCACAGGGCATTCTATTTATAGTAGATCAGTGACTTATTAAGGTCGTTTAATAAATAATTCATAAATAAATAAATATATATATATATTATATATATATATATATATACATACACGCAGTTAGGCACCCACCTTATTTATATGTAATAGGAGAAGCTCTGGACTACCTACTATCAGGAATATTATTCCCCACAAAATGAGTGGAAATAGGACTGCAGAACAGAAATGAATTGATATTAATTGATATTAATTGACATGCTGAATAGGAAACTCCAACCCCTGTCCCATCATAACTTTTCTATATAATGAAAGTAATTTTCTGGCCTATTAAGGCTTCATTTTGTGTCCCCTGCGGCATGATGTCATATTCAGACGCACAGTGTGTCCTGGCCAGCCAGTCCAGCTTCCTATGTTATCGTAGACATTGTAACTTTGTTTCAGTGCCCATTCTATTGTTACTCACTCTCTATCTGTATTCCCAAGAAGATAATCCTGGGCATGGATATTTCTCCTTTGATCTTAGCTTTCTGTGTTTGCTAAATTTTGAAGACCTGGTCTTAGTGTCTTCAGAGTGGAGTAAGAAGACTTCTAGGACTAACTTGTCTCATATCATTCAAGCTTAGTATCTCCACTAAATAATTGTTAATGTTCTGGGTTATGCTTTTGGTTTCTTGGAAGCTCAGATCGTAGCGGTCTCCGTTTAGGTGGGTCTTTATGGTTGTGCTTGCTGTCACATCCCATTTTAGTTATTCTTCCTCTCTCTCTAGACGATTTTGTCCTGCAAGATAATGGAGTCTTTTGTTATGAAGACATGATCACAATACAGTAGACTTACCATACACTGGTGTTTAAGTATATAGTAAAAGGGGGACGTCTGGGTGCTAAAGATTAGTAGTGTATGTATGTGCATGATGGTCAGCTCGATAGATCGACATTTTGTCAGTTTACAGATTTATGTCTTTAACATTTGATGAAGTTTCTCATTTTGCTATCAGATTTGTGTGTGGCACGTTTTTTTTTAGGTGCAGAAGTCAGCCTGTCATTACACAAATAATTAATTTATAGTACACTGTAGCATGGATTTTATTTTTAGCATTTTTAGTAAGGAAACCACTTTAGTAACTAATCCACTGGACAGCAACCTACCACAAACAGCCTATTGGCCTAAATGGCTACTGATTTCACCTTAAAAATGTTTTAGCTAAGTCTCTAGAGCCGTTCAAATTTACTTTACATCCCAGGCTGTCCTCTTACCAGCATATGTTCTTTTACAAATTCCTGAATACAGTAAGCATACATTTAAAATAAATAAATAGGAGCAGATGGCCCATATTCAGGGACATACAAATAAATCTGATGGCTCATTTTTTCATACTAAAGTTGTCTTAGTGTCTTTATCCCTTAAACTCAGGTTTGGTATCATTAACTTAAAGATGGTGTGGAGAACATGAAGCCTCAATGGCTTCAAAAAGACCAGGCCTTTGGATATCCCAGCTGTTTCATTAACTCTGCTTAAAAAGAAACGTTAAAAAGGATCAATAGCATCAGACTCAATCAGACCTAATATTTGATTTCAGCGATAAGACAACTTAAAGCTCCATGTTCTAAACGTGGCTGGGATTTTAGTATCCCTCAGATGTAATATAGAGGATTTCTGGTAAGCTAGGATGACCTAGTACAGGGTAGGCAATCTTCGGCTCTCCAGATGTTGTGAACTACATTTCCCTTGATGCTTTGCCAGCATTATGACTATAAGCGCATTATGGGAGATGTAGTCCACAACATCAGGAGAGCCGAAGATTGCCTACCCCTGACCTAGTAGAAAAGACATTAAGTAAACAATGGCTGACAATTTGGAACAGTATAGATGTATAGATTTTACCCCCTTCCTTGGCAATGTCATCAAGCTTGTATTAAAGTGGATTCCTCTCATCAATAGTGATTATTCTATTTAATTCAGTTAAACGCGAAGGAACTAGCTGCTTATTTCCTGCTACTTAATATTCTAGCTAAAAGAATAGACGGTGTTTAGGAAAGCTGCAGCAAATTGTATAGTGTCTTAACTAGTATAGAAACATTAAAATTGGAAAAATGAACCAGTGTGCTAAACCAAAACACCACAAAAAATACATAACCCACCAGTAATGGAATTTCTCGCAGAACGGTGAAGGAGGGATCGGATCTTAATAATAAAGAATGAACAGAAAAAGAACTCCAATAGCATAACGCTGTAGTACAATTTCAGGATTTGTACCGTGCGAGGTAAACCTGCTCACTTAAATCCAAGTATCTTCAAATCTCGACAGTGAGGACAAAAACAGGAGAAGGAGGTATCGGTATCCGAAAAATGTATCATTATAAAAAACATAAAAGCCCTTGACTTGAGAAAGCCTCTGGAAAGGCGAAACACATTGTGTAAGGAGAGGCAGGGTGTAAGGAATCTTCAATTGAGGACTTTTGGAGCCTTTTTATTGACTGTAAGGACTTTTATCTTTTTACACTATTGGCGTTCCTCTCTGTTTGTTCTTTATTATTAAGATCTGATCCCTCCATCACCAGTTCGGGAGAAATTCCCCTACTGGTGGGTTATATAATGGTGTGGGCCAGCACTCTGATTAACGTTTCCTGTTTTAACCCCTTAAGGACAATGGGCAGTTCATAAACCCATTGAAAACAATGCATTTTGAGCCCGTACATGTACGGGCTTTGTCATTAAGGGGTTAATATTCTGTCATCTTATAATAGTTACATTTTAGATGTGCAGTTTCTATGAGACATGTTTTGGGACTTGTAACTAGTGCCGTAGCCATAATCAAGGCCCTCCTTTTAGAAGATCAAGCTGTTATGTGATGCTGTGTACTGTTTACCCAGCGTACATTGCCGCAATATGATGGTGCTATATAAAACAATAAATGTTAATATTCAGCTTCATCTTATATGGTAGAATGCTAGTATTTTAGGTTGGAATGTAAAGTAATTGAAGTTATAAACAGTTATAGTCTAGGTAGGCAACAGGAAAACAAGCATGGAATGAGACAAAATCCTTTACAATAGCTAGTATTCCTGCAGGAAGTAATTCACTTGATGACGTGATAATATTTGGATAATACTAACATCCTAAAATCTCAGTAAATGTAAGCATTGATGCCGACCATGCGGTAACCGTTATTGACCACTAGAGGGAGCTGCTGCATTAGCGTGTACCTTGGTTTGTTGCTAATCCAAAGTTCCCACAGAATAAAACCTTAACGATGAAATGCACAGGAAACTCCAAGTATTAACCTGCATCATGTATGGGTATTGATTATTAAGAGTTACTACATGACCTAACACCCATCTCAAGGTTTACTATAGGCTTGCTTGGTTATATATACATTTCTTCCGCTTTGCGTAGCTGATGCAACGGAACCATCAGGTAAATAACAGCAAAGCAGCAACACGTCAAAAATAGGCCAATACCAGGACTAAAATAACAGCAGAAGTTGAAGGAAATTGTAAGGTTGGGTTGAGATATAGTGAACAGGTAATAGGTCTACTGACTGGAGGGGGTCAAACAGTGGTCTGGATCAGTAGCGAGCATACCTGGAAACTCCCCGGGTTTGACCCAGAGATTGCTGAGTGAAGCACCGCTTCTCCGGGTCAAGACCCAAATCCTCCAGGTCGCTGGAGTGGGGTCTTGACACGTCCAGCTCCCCGCCCATTTTCCCCTTAAATGGGGGTGTTTCCCACTGACATCATCGGGAACGCCCCCGACATCAGTGGGAACTCCCACTGACGTCATCGGGAACGCCACCTGACATCAGCGGGAACTCCCACTGACGTCAGTGGGAAGTCCCACCAACATCATGGGACCGCCCTCTGACGCCAGTGGGCAGTCCTGGCCGCGTCCCGCTAGGGAAGGCTGCGGGTAGCCGGAGCCTAGAAGTTCCCAGGTATGGTAGCGAGAGCACCCTCGATAACACATGGTGCAGACCTTGCAGGGTTAAATAGATGCAATCTGCCGTACAGCTAGCCTGGTAAGGCCAATGATGGCAAATGTTTTTTAGGCCTGAGTGCCCAGTTTTCTGCATGAAACCAAATTGCAAGTGCCAACACTGCATGTTGCTTCCTACTCTGGTTTAGTGCAGTGTTTTCACCTTCAAGAAAAAAAAAACACACAAGCAACCTGGCCTCATAGCACAACAGAGGCCTTGGTGTGCCCCTTTTGACATGTGGGCCATGGGTTCGCCATCGTACATTCCATTTGATTTCTGAGATTCCATCTGAGTTCTCAGATCTGTAACTCTACATCTTTCCCCTCAACTAAAGCCTCCGTTGTTGGACCAATACGGCTAAAAGCAATATGCCTTACCATACAGAATTCAGATAAAACACTCACCCCTGCCCTGTACTCGAGTACCTTTGTCCAGTTTTAAACGTTGAAACACACTTTATAAACATATCACACTTTACACTCCAATCCTTGACAAATATTTCAGGCAAAATAGCCCGGTAATACTTCTTCTGGCATGAAGACTTTGCATAAAGTGGCCACTGTGGGCCGTCCACTTTTCTCAAATGCAGTTATCCAAGTATGTTGCATTTTGTGGTACCATCCCTTATGATGTAAGTCTCAGGTGAACAAGGACATGAATAAAAGCTGGCGTTAGCGTTGCAGATCTTGTGATTTAAATCTCACATCACAGCGTGCAAATGGCTGCAGAAATTCAATTTCTACGGGGAGGAAAGTGCTACTTTCTGGCTGTTTTTATATATAGATAGATATAGCGTTCAGTATATTGTTTTTGGTCACCTTTAGTTAGGATATATAAAAGTACACAAAGCAGCAGCACTCCACTTGCCTGTCATTTTTGTTTTACGGCTTTACTGCAGAATTAAATTTTCAAAGAACTAGCAAACTAGCACGTGAAATTACGCCAGACTGTAGTTTGTAAACAAGAACTGAACCTTTCTTGAAATTAATTCATGCTTACAGTACCTGAAAATGAAAACAAATTGCATTGTTCATCATCTTTTATTTAGTTTCCATCATAAAAAAAAACTTTCTGAGCACAGAACACCTAATTAGAATGTTTCTGTGTATTAAATGGCCTCGCGCCATTAGAGACTTATTCAATCCCACTTCAAATTGAATAAAAGAGTTTGGAAAGACGACTAGATCTGCACAATTTAATTTTAAAGCACTTTAATCAGAAAAAAAATCAATACAATTATTACCAGTGATACAACACCTGAATGAAAATATGCCTTCAATTAAATTACTTTGAAGGAGAAAAGCACATTTTTCATTGCTACAACAAGTGTTTTTTTAAGCTTAGGTTTACCTACCCCAGTTCATTTTATGCCACCATTGCAGTTAGACCAAAGCAGATCATCATGCTTAGAGCATGGCGGACAGTCACGGTTATGCTGCAAGATGTTGTCCCTTACCCCCCAAGTGGGATCAGAAGCCCAATCACACATTTTCGTCTCCATATCCCTCTGACGGGAGGCAGTGGCATCCCAATGTTCCAAGTGGTTCTTTAGCAACAGGTAGGGAGTGGAATAAAGTGTATTCCACCTCATCTCCTTTTAAAGGTCTCACAACCAATTAACTTTATTCACAGTAAGGATCTGTCTGCATTAATATGTCCTCCTGGAGCACTTCAACAATCTCCCCCCTAGAAGTGCTCCAGGAGGCCAGGGTAAAGCATAAACTGAAGAACAAGAATGAAGATGCAAAGAACAGGAAAAAGAAGAAGCAGAGAACAAGAAGCAGAGCTGTGAAAGATTAGAAGGTTTGGAGACATTAGGAGAGACGTTATCGTTCCCTTCATTGGTTCCCCCTCCTTGTTTTTTGGACATCAGTATGAATTATTGAAATTACCACTTTTTGTTAAAATTATAATTCATACACCTCTGAATGCATAAGTCTAAACATTAGGCTAATATACATAGAAAAATAGTAAAATAAAGCCCTGGCAAGTCAATATATAATTAGTGTGGAAATTACCTCAAGTGTAAAAATGCCTTCATATTTAAGGGTTGAAATGAAGAGCTTATTTAGTGATATAAAACAGGAATACATTTTGCTTATGAATGAAAAAACAGTAGCTTTTCTGGCTAACTCTTTTTTAAGGTTTAATTCCACTTTAAATGGACAGCATCCGTTGAAGAAAGGTCCCATATGTTCTGCATCAGTAACAAGATGCTCAGACTCTGATGTTAGTGGCTGCTACATATCCTGGGAAACATCTGTTTGGACTTTAAAGGATGCATTGCCATTTCTACGGAAATATTCACATTTTGTGAATTCAGAGCAGGATTGCTTTTAGACATACTGGCCACATCAAGCATCACTGGGCTTTCATTCTTACTGCTGACATCCTATTATTATTATAATTACACTTTATTTATAGTGCTAGCAGATTATGTGGCCCTATAACAACAAGGGGAGAATACAAAATGAACAACATGAACAAACAGAAGGCATAGTGGTGCAGGAGGAGAAGAGAGGCCCTGCTCTTGTGCATTTAAAGTCTATTAGGAGGTAGAGGGTGGATGAGACAGAAGGTAACTACCTAGGTTGGGATAGTAACCAGATCTAAGCTTACATGTATAGATCTGCTACTGTATGAGTGGCCTAGGCAGTAGTGTACTTAACGGGGGAGGGCGGTCCGCACCAGGTGCCGCTCATCAGGGGGGTGCCAACTTGCCGGCACAGGGCATCCCTCCAGAGACGGACAGTAATGTCCGCCGCTGGAGGAGCAGGCTCGGTTGGGGAGAACAAGGATCTCCCTTTAACTGGCTGTGCGCCGGGGTTTGTTGTCAGATCCCGGCGCACAACACTGAAGCCGCGCCCACCGCTGTCCGTGAAGAAAAAGAGCTGACTGCTGTAAGGAGAAAAGTGACGTAGGAAAGCATTCAGCGAGAGTGATAAGATCATTCCTGTTGGTCAGGGGTGATCTGATCATTAGCCCCGCCCACTCTCATGGAGCAATGGGGCAGTGCGAGGGGAGGGGGCTGTTTCCCACAAGCCCGTGGGGACTGAAGACGCAGAACTCTGCTGCGTTCAAGGAGTTCACGCTGCACAGTCTTGCACATTGAGCGATTGGGCAGCAGGGGAGGGTTGTGGTTTTTCAGAGCCAGCCTTTGCCACTGGGCCCTGACAAGTAGCACTGCAGCGCCGGCTACATTTTAACACAGGATGTTTATATAGGTCCAAAAGGTCCTCACGTGGGCCACACCTTGATTTTCAGCATGCCGCATATGGTCACTTGTCTAAGGCATATCTCCCCCCCAACATTTCAGGTGCCCAAAGCAAGACCCCTTCTGTTGGGTAGCCCAGACCTCAATTGATTTTACAGCTTGTGGGGCAGTCAGGTGAGATTTTCCGTCGATTCAGTTAAGGTGCTTATTTCTACAGCCTTGCATGATTTTATTTTATAAAGGTTGCAAGTTAAGGTCCAATCTGAGTCTGGTTGAGCATAGAAGGGTAAAATCTTTTTTTATTCGAAACTCCCTACCTAGCCAGTAGGTGTCAGTAGTGCATGCAAAGTGGGAAGACCTTGAAAGGAAAGGATTAACGTCAACCCAGCTGGCAAAAAAACACCATCACCATGTTTCAATTTCTTCTTGGATCACTGGATATTTGAAACAATGACTTAAATACTGAATAGGTAGTTAGAAGTGTCACCTTAAGCCTGTTAATTCTGAAGTGGATCAATACGAACACATGAAGGCACACAAGAGGCGAGATCATTTTCGTTCAACTTCCCTTCTCATAAACTGGCAGACGTAGTAATTATAAAGCTAGTCAATAACTTTAATCAACATAAAGCCAAACAGTCTTCGAACAGTCCCCTCATGAGGATATTCTGTAATGATGATAAACTCTATAAGAAATGTAAAATAAAAAAACAAACAAAACAGAACTCTTCACACATTTCCCTGCAATAGCTAAAAGGAATGAACACACCGAAATTATTTTTATTTCCAAATCAGAACAAGCAAATGTATATATTTTGGGATCATTTTGTTCACGTCTCTCTGACTGGGTACAAAAGCTGTAAAAATGTTGTTTCATTGCTTCCCCTACTATATATTTATATTAATCATACATGATGGGCTATATTCATACCTGGGAACTCCCGGAGATTGCCGGGTGAAACACCTCCGGTTCTCCGGGTCAAGACCCGAATCCTCTGGGTCTTGACACACCCCGCTCCCCGCCCATTTGCCTTTTAAATGGGGGTGTTTTACGCTGACAGCAGCAGGAACGCCCTCCGATGTCAACGGAAACACCTCCGACTTCATTGGGCGCTCCACAGACGTCAGCGGGAACTCCCACCAACGTCACGGGACCGCCAGTATTAAGTATTTAAGTCTCTCTATGCATGGCATTAACACAGTGTTTTTATAAGAGACATCATTATTTCGACCCTTACCCAATACTGTACTATAGCACAGACAGGGCACTAAATATAGAAACATAGAATGTGTCGGCAGATAGGAACCATTCTGCCCCTCTAGTCTTCCCAGTTTCAGGATACTTTCCTTAGTCCCTGGCCCTTTTTTATATCTAGGATGACCTTATATCAATCCGATGCATGCTTAAAATTCCCTTCCATTCCACTACCCTCTCGGTAAAGTAATATACTGATTTGCCCCTCTAATTTAAGACCTCTTGTTGTGGTAGTTTTTCTTCTTTTAAACACACGATGCTTTTCTATCATGTTGATTCCCTTTATGTGTTTAATAGACATGTGCAAATGGGCCAAGAACCATTCGGGCAAATTATTTGGTTTGTTTTTGTCCCATTTGTTTTTAGGCAATGAATTACGTTACCCGCCCATTTCTTTCGGACAAAAATCAAGGATAATTTTTAATTCGAGAAAGGAAGTTGATTGCCCATGCCCAGTGCCCACATGTACACTCATTCACTCACTCTCTCCCCCTCACATTCTCATCCTGCCATCCACGAACCAGCTTAGTAGCCCTTCTCTGAACTTTCTCCAAAGTATAGCTCGTATTAATTTTTCTAACTTTCTAATGATCCTTTTTATTTTCCTTGAACATAAAGAGTCTCATCTCTTTAATATGGGACTTACTATCCTTTTTAACGATTTATTCATGGAATCTTTTCATCGTAAATATGTTAATTGTTATATATCATGTAAGCACGTATGCCAATAGAAAATACCCAGTTTTATGAGCAAGCAATGCTAATAAAAAGTTTGCGTTAAATGATTCCATGAGATTTCTTGAGACTCCAGCACAGTGCAAACCCACATTGATGATGCTCTGGAAGTTAGAAACGCATCAATTCAAATCATCTGATAATATAACCCATTTGTAAAAAAAAGAAATACAGGAAATATTTATCTAGTTAAAATAAAAAATGGCAATATATGTTTGGATTGCAACATATTTTTGTAATCTGGACTGGAAAATGTATAAATCTCTCTGGTGTGAACACTAATGTGCCTCATATTTCATTAATGGGAACTGTAGCCAAAATGCAGATGATGGATTAGTCAATTTACATACTCAGGTGAAATACAATAACAATAAAAAGATATTATACAAAAGAAATATGAGGGGGCTATTGCAGGCACTGAGCAATCATTCACCTTGGGATACTGATAAAACATTCGCTGAAACTCTTGATGAAATTATTATAGCTATATAAATCAAAGCTACCCATCCAGTACATGCACGCTCCTGATCGGTAGGGATAAATACGGATGACCAGAATTATACGGAATATCATCCTTTCTGTATTAGAACAAAGGGAGTATGCATACTGCTAGGGAACTTCCTAGCAGTGGTCTAGTGGTCAATATGTTTGATACAAGAGCAGCAAATGAATAATCCTCACCCCAACCATACTCCATACCAGCCCTCCCCAATGCCTGTGCTTAACCAGATCATCATGGATGATGACAGCTGTGTTCTGAGATACATTTCCTTAATAAGGTTTATTGACGAAACGTTGAGTTTTAGTTGAGTAGCAGAAAGCTGTATTACTAGGCTGTGTGTCCCACTGACCTTAGTGGGGACTCCCATCCTTAGCTGAACTAAAGGGACTTTTCAACAGATAGATGCCTGTCCCTTGTCTGAAAAAATAAGGGTTCTTGAATCCACAGAATTTTTTTCTAGCGAAAAAAGTTGTAACTCTTTCAGTTGGGCCTCTTTAAAATATTGTTGATTATTATTCAACCAATTTTTTTTTTCTTTTGTGTCGCCAAAGCTGGTGGTAACCGAAGGCACTTGAGGATGAGAGATCAAGGACTATTTAGTGAGCACCTGCCTCACTGTAGCTGTCAGAAATGACTGGTTTGTGCTAAATGGTTAAATAAAGCTGTGCCCGACATTCTTACTCACATTTTGGTGCCCATGTGTCTTTATTGGGTATGGAGTATAGGGTTTTGGGATTAAGGTATGACTACAGGCCTAATGATTAAAAACCATGTGAAAAAGCATTTTGTGAATAATAAATAGGCTTCCATTGTGCTTTCAAAAAATAAACGTAGGTAACAAATACCACATCAAAACAACTCAATTAATTAAAGTATAAAGTACTTTATTGCAATTACGTGCATTTGCAAAGTGTATATATTTGCTGAAGTGAGAAGCATCTCAGTGCCAAAGCCGGTGTGAATTAAATGTTTAAAAAAGTTAATAGGATTATTTTTATACACGAAAAATACTTTGCCGAAAGCACAGCCTGCATATGCGAAAAAATACTGTGATTCTTTTAAAATTATTTATGAATCTTCCCAAGGTTTATAATGCCTACAATGCTTTATATGTATATATATATATTATATATATATATTATTTGTTCGTAAAAATATCATGCTGCATAAAATAATTTATATGACTGCTTTTAAAACATCTCTGCGCAAGTCATGGCTTTTTAAGGGCTGGCATGAACATTATTATAAATATTCAGTGTGTGAATTTTAAAACAAGAGACCATATGGCCAATCTTTCATAACAAATTCTCTTCAATGCAGTTATATATATATATATATGTATATATATATAAAAGCATTCCACATTCTATAATTTCTAAAATTAGAATGCCAATTACATCCAGGGTTTTATGGTATCATCTAAGGGGTGTCATTGCCATGTTTTTTCAATGTATCCAGAACAAATTAGATTGCCCTATACGTTTCTTCTATGACCTCCCTCCGTCTGTTTGTCGAGCATTCATTTCTGTAGAATTCCAATTGGATTTTTCTAATGACCCTAATTTGTAATTGGCATGAGAATCATGGCATGTCTCTTTGGTAATGAATGGGGAATTAGGAAAGGCTTATTCAATGCATTTTTCATTTTTTTTTCTTCTCTTGGGTAAACTTCTCAATTCTTCTCCAGGGTCTTTTCTTTTCTTGGGCTGTCAACCTTCGACATGAGGAATTAAAATACAAGAACTGACAAAAGCTCCTGACTCATTATTTACCCCCTTGCAACACAAGCCATAGTGTATGTCCAGAGAAGGAATAGGAATGCTCCGGGTGCAATAGAACACATGCATAATTCAAGGAAGCAATCCCATAGAAAAACACTTCATTTCTAAATAAAGGGAAATGTTTGTGTCTTCTTACCAATTAATTATTTTCAAGGCACTGTAAGAAATAAATCAGTTTGCCCTTACGCATTTAACAGGCAGAAACATGATACAGTTTCACTGTGAGTACACAAAAAAAGCTTTGTTAATTGGAAAACCAAATCTGAGCTGTGTGTGTGTATATATATATGTTCATATGTACTAATACATGCAGTTATTTATTATGTTTAATGTACATGTAAAGAATAAATTATTTGGAAAAGTAAAACGGGACTCCAGTAAGCAGCCAACTAAATTAGGGTATAAATGAAAAGTCTTAATATTTAATTCCCTCTACAGGACTCCTGTTGTTGGCCTCTTAGGATCATCCTGCACAAAATTTAAACAAAATAGAGTTTACAATGTTGTCTCTGAAAATATATGATAAAAATGAAGATACATTAAAATGTAGATTTATTATGTAATTGTGGATTCAGCTAGATTTAAGGGCATACCTACAATTTTACTATATATAATACCTTTTTTCTTGGACTAACAGAATTTTGGAATGAGCTCTTCTCCCTTTCTCAAGTCTAAAACATTTTGAGAAAGGGAGAAGAGCTCTCGAAAGCTTGTCATTCTGTAATTCTGTATATTTATTTTTTGGATAAAAAAGGTATTATCACAAGATACTTATTCCATCTGTTATTTGATATTGACACCACTGGACTAATACAGCTACAACCTCTACTATATATATATATATATAATATATATATATATATAAATATATACTGGGCCAAACCTTTTTACTTAGTTTCACTACTAAGTAATATCTTTCTCGTACTGGTAATTTACCTTGCTCCATCCCAATGTAATTTATGAGGTTGAAGAAGAGACTGATTTTTGGAGGAAGGATTAAGGAAAGTATGTAAAGACGTTCTACGCTTATCTATGTTCATATTTTGAAAGGACCATTCAGACGGTACATTATTTCTCATTCTCATTGAGTGTTGTATGGTTGTTTGGAGTTGACAGAAATATCCCCAAGATCCTGAAAATAAGCATAAAGAAAAAAATCATGATCTAAGGAGAAGCGTTGGGTGCCACAGTAGGTAAGTATTAATAAAATACGATGGTTCCTCTTAATTTCTTTTTAATTTTTTTAAAGAAAAAATTACAATGATCAAAAGGCATTAAACCATTAAGAAGTTTAGAACAGTTTCACGTTGCTGTCTATTCAGTAAGAAAAGGAACCGGCCCAATGATTGTACTTGGATGACAATTTTAATCTTGGTGACTTTACTAAAAGGCCACCTTCTTTTGGTGGTCTTAGATCTATAAAGATCCTTGACATGATCCATGAGTGCTTTCTAAATCTGCGTGATTATGCCAGGTGAAGCTTGCCTTTAATGTAGACAGAACTTGGAATTTAAGTGTCTTGAAACTTATACGGTTCTTTACATAAATAATATTTTCTGTGCATAACAAAAAGGGAGCATTTCAGAGCTACAGTAAAAGGAATAGCAGTGAAAACTAACGTGCATTTTAATCTCCTTTTGGACGATTTAGAAATGAAGTCTTGTTTAAATTTTGTAAATATTTCATGCTGTCAGAAGCCTTATCTTAACAAGTCTTTTATAATCCTTTGCTTGTTAGCCACAAATGTCAGACTTTTAAATGTTCTCCTCAAAGAGTTTGCGGTTCTCAGCAAAACACAATATGTCAAGGCATTTTCAGATTCCTTTACGTTTCTTCTTTTAAGCTTGCCATGGTTCCTAAATTAATATATATATTCCCAATACACAATAGACTATATTAGAAACAGATGGTACAACTCGCAAAGTTGTTCTTGGTATATTTGAAACTTTAACAAATGCAAATGGGCAAAAAAAAGTTTTTCTTTAAGCTGCCTAGTAAAAGAACCCAAAGACCAATCAAAAAGCAGCTGGTGCTTTCTTCTGATTGGTTGCAGCAACGACTGAACATAAGGGACCATTGTCCCCCTGCAACAGTGTGGTCATGTGCCTGTTATTGTGCTCCTGGCCCAAAAATATGAATAAAGCACTTTTTGTTCTTTAATCTATATATAGAAATAATATAATTATTAATAATATAATTATAATCTATCATTTAGGAAACCTAGTTTAACCCATCACAGACTAGCTCAGACAGTCATGAATGTTAACACAAGGGAAAAAGTCGGAGTTAGAACTATGAGTTCTTTGGGTTGACTTTTGCTTGCTTTCAAATCTTTCCTATAATACATATAATGTTATATGATAATATAGAATATATAAGTATTGATGTAAGATTTCAAGGCTTGATTGGTGACCTGACTTTACCTCAGTGCCCAACCGTCCTTCATTCCCTTAAGATTAGTATAGAATGTACTCATTATTAGGGTTTTATATATTTGCTTATAGGAGAAAAACAATTTCTGTCTTTAGAAGGACTGGAGATGCCTAAAGATGACTTTATGCTAATTTACTATTGAGGCCGATGTTCTGTCTATAACATACAGATTAACATGCAAATATTTCTTTTTACTTAATTGCCGTGTTTCACTAGATTGACCTATTGTTTATTATTATTATTATTATTATTATTGATAGTATTATTAATTATTTGATTTATAAAGCACCATTGTATTCCACAGCTCTGAATTTATTTTTCGTGACACAAGTGTAAGTGTTGAGTAATGTGATTATGTGCTTTGATATCTATGAATCATGTAAACTTGTGCTCTTTCTATTAATTATACGAAACTTTTGTGATTATTGAGCATTTTTCCCTACCTTTGCATCTTTGTGTTATAAAAATTCTACTCTACCTCTAGCACATGATATAAAACCCCATATTTTTACCTACTGTGAATAATATTTGAAAAGCAATTCTCCAAATTATTTTTGTGTGCAGGAAACATTGGATCAAGGTTTCATCTTATTCTTTTGCCGAGACATACAACAAACAGCTGCAATCAACCGGTTTTTATGCGATTTCACAAGGTATTCTATTTTGTCTTCTGATGCAATAAAAACACTTCAAAATGTTTGGCCATGGGCAAGCCAAGGGAGAAGGAAATTCAAATGGCAAGGACCGCCTAGCAATAATAGATCCTGCTTTTATATTATCAAGGGAAAGAATAATATTAGTCTAAATGGTAAAGCGAACAAGAAAAGGAATAATGAAACAAAGCACCACAACCTTCTGCTATTATGTTATAGAAAACTTTTTTTGTAGCACCATTAAAGCAGTATTATTAAACATATATCCATGTGGATATTGTATTGATAAATCTTGAAGCAATTTCTTCTATACGCAAAATTGTTTCCCAATTAATTCCGAAAAAGCTCCACTTGGTTGCTATAGTGTCACTGACGGTAAGGGAAAAATGGTGTCTCGAGGAATGGATGTTTCTCATCTCACGACCGGAATATATTTACATATCAATGCGTATTCCAATGTCCAAGATTTACCAAGTCACCTGCAGCTGTCGTACGCAAGGAAAACTTGGGATAATCCAAACTTTCTTCAGCGCTTACACGTGTATTTAGCATTAAACTCATGCATTATTTGGGAGGTCCCCATACCATAGCGCTAAGGTCCAAAAGAAGATCATATGCGCAGATCTTCAGTGCTAAATAAAAATGATGGTTGCCAACCAATAATACATTAACAATCGATTGCTGATATACCTAAAAAGAGAACAAAAATCAACAAGGTGAGCGAAAAATGTTGTATGATACATTTATCATATGATATATTTATTTATTGCAAATATGATTATGGACTTAATTAGGTTAAAGTTTATTCTAAAGGTAGATAAATGCTAGAATAGGAGGTCATAGAACTGGAAGGTCAGAGACATAGATGTAATGTTAGGGCGTTTAGTAGATAAGTGTAACAGCCTCTCAGCAGAAGTGGTAGATGCTGCTACAGTAGGGAATGTGAACATGCATGGGATAGACATAAACTATCCTGAGTCTAAGGAAAGACCAAGCACCGATTAAAGATTACAATTTTACATCTTTTTTACAGAAAAAATGGGCAGATTAGATGGGCTGGTTTTTATCTACCAGAATCAAATTCTGTGTTTCTATGTAAATGCGTTGTGGTCAGGGCCGGCCCTACAATGGAGCCGAGTGGGGCAATTGCCCCAGGGGGCACTTTTGAAGGGGCGGCACTTTGCCGCCCCAAGGGCTTTTTTTTTTAAAAGCGGAGGTGAGAGAGAGAGGGGCGCCGAGTGGTTTTCGCCACATGCTGAACTTCAATAAAATGCCGGCTAGTTTGATAACCTTGGGATGGTTTTACTTTCAGACTTGTGTCACCGTGCAAAACAGGACATGTTACAGCATAAAAAATATTATGTGCCTTCTTATAACTGATACATTACCAGCTTACTACTGCTCAACTAGAACTCATTATACGTGAAAGGATTTAAACCTTAGAGTTTCTGGTGTGCTCATTTTAATAAAAAAAAACTTGTAAAAAATGATACTACATTTAAAAATTAAAACAAAAAATGAAGTCAATTAATATGATTGATGTGAGCAATAAACCGATAACAGCCATTCTAACAAGTCCTTGGAGCTTTCGTTTTGCGCGGTGGGATATTGCAATAAACCAAACAGAAACAAATGAAACACTTTATCTAATTATCCAAACACTTCATTACTTTTAATTAATCTTACTTCCGTTAAATAAAATGTTAAAGGATTTTTTTTTAAAGTACCATATTTGCTGGATTATAAAACGACCCTGATTATAAGATGACCTCCAAAACTCTGAATATTAATTTAGGGGGAAAAAAAGAAAAAGCCTGAATATAAGACTACCTTATAGGAAAAAAGTTTTACTAGTAAATATTATTTCACATGTAAACTATTTTTTCATATTTAAAAAAACTATGATTCAAAATTTTTTTTTAATTTCTTTATTTCCTTTTATTTGCCAACCTGCACCCCACTTATGCACATCTACTCCCAGACTTGCCACTCTACCTCCCAGATATGCCACTCTACCTCCCAGAAATGCCCTATATCCCCCTATATGCCACTCTGCCTCCCTGATATGCCTTATATCCCCCATATGCCGCTTTGCCACCGGATTTGCCTTATATCACCCTATATGCTACTCTGCCCCTCTGGAATGCCTTACCCCCCTATATGCCTCTCTGCCCACCCCAGACTTACCAATGCATCCCATAGACTTCCTCCCATTCTCCAGGCACCATGGTGTCTAGTGGGGACAGCCGGTGAACGTCTGTGCGATGGGCGAAGATAACCTCCGCTGCTGCCAGCCCTTCTGCTTGACTTTCTATGATGGAGCACTGGAAAATCATGTCATGCTGGCGCTCCGTCATAGAAGCCCCAGCAGAAGTGCTGGCAGCAGCAGAGGTTGTCTGTGGAGGATCGCTGCAGGGGATCTGGATCTTAGTCTGATAGTCAGACCTCTATTTGAGGTCTGATTATAAGAAAACCTTGAATATAAGATGAGGGGTATTTTTCAGAGCATTTACTCTGGGGGAACAAAACAAAGTTAAAGGAAATGTGCAGGGGGGGGGGTTGATGCAACACTGTAACATATTCTCTAGTCTCTCTCCGCTCAAGATGGAAATCAGATGGAGAGGGGCAGAGAACACTGACAAAGACAATGTTCCATAATATTGCCTTTGTTATTTGAAGTTTCCGTGCATAAAAGATGTGATCACATGCACAGAAGTAGCACTGGTTTTCTATAGCTGATCTTCCCGGATAATACTATATAGGGCATAATAGAGCATAATAGTTCTGCTTTTGGTACCTAAGCTTTGTTTTTGCTGTTATTGACTACTCTTAGTTACCATAATTCATATCTATTAGACATTAACACAGAGGTGAGGGCGCCTTTGCGTTTCCTAAGGTATATGGTTTAGGGACGCAATCTCAAACCATTCTAAAACAAAATGAATCGATGTTAACAAGGACCAATATGTACCCCTCTAATGCGAGTTGTTCCTGTGACAATGTAATAAGAAATGTAACAACATTCTATAACACACTTCTTGGGTGTTATCCAAAGAATAGTGTGTTATGCTAGATAGACTTGTTTAATTCTAGATATGTTTTCACCAATTGTTTATTGTAAAGAGAATGTATAATGATGTTATATAATAATGTTATATATAGTTAGTTACCGTATATAGTGGTTCAGTAATACTCATGTAGCACTGAAGGCAGTTAAGAAACAAAGCACCAGAGCGCCCAGACTTAAGCAGACTAAAGTCATTTATCTGTTTTCAGATGAGAATCACAAAATAAATGTGTTGCACCAGAATAAGCGCCGTCTCTTTATTCCAATAATGCAACATTTTCCCTTAATTACATCAATGACCGCTTTTCATATAAGAGCAGCAAAGTAGCGCTTTTTATTAAAAATGCTACAGAAGCAGTAGATTCATTATTTCAATATTAATATCAGATATTTGTTTTCTGTTTTAGCCATTTATATTATATTTATTTATTATTTCCCTTTCCTCAGCGTTTGCCTTTCTTCATTGTGACAATCTTCACACAATATTTTGCTGATTGATACCAATCTAAGGTGTCCGGTTACCTGTGAAGACCTGGCTTGGACATTTAGTTGAAGAATTCATACAACGGTAGTCAGGAAGAATGAAATAAACTCCATTGCTATCATGGATGGTGAAGTGGAACAACCGGAGACAAAAAACATGGCGTACTTGGAGTGATTGCTGTGGATCCATGAGTCATAATTCTCTCCCTTTGTATCTATTCTGTTGCATTTAGCCATGAATTTTATATATGTGATTTTATGCGCTCTTTTAACTAAGGCTGAGAGCTATGAACCTGGAGGTGAGTTTGTCTGTTATTACGTCAGTGGCTTATAGGGCATAGATTGTTAACGTTTATAGTATTTTTTTCTCAGCATGCGCGTCATTTTACATGAAAGCAAAACCTCCTGTTTTTCCAATGCCTATTTCAGTCTGTGGAAACAGACCCCTAGTGAAGGACTTCCATGGCTCCCTCGTGGTTGGGGGAAGGTATGCGGAGCCCGGTAACTGGCCCTGGACAGTGAGTATCCAGAAGAAGAGCGACGCCAAGTATCTTCATTATTGCGCAGGTGTCGTCCTGAATCATTTGTGGGTTCTGACAGCTGCCCATTGTTTTAAGGATCTCAGCAAGTAAGTAACTTAATTGTTTTATGGGAGAAACAATGCAGAGTTGGGACAGGTTAGGGGTATTCACAAAGTATTCATTGTCAATTAGAAAAATTGAGCACATTCTGAAAGCTTTCATTTTTTGTTTTGTTTGTACGTTAGTAGTTTAGTATTAATATTCCTTTGCCAGTAATCTGGGAATATTGGGTATCAATATTTGACTTTCCATATTCTCCATGGAGCTAACAGGAGGCTGTGTATGATTTTTAATTTATTAATGTCTGAGAAAGTAGGGTCACTAATAAATGTAACTTTGGATTATTCAGTGAATACTTTTCATGGAGACTCGTGTTTGGCACCAACCAACCCACAGACATGGGGACACATGCTCAGATCCGAACTATAAAAAAGAAGATCCAACATGAGAATTATGACTCTAAAACGCAACGCAATGACATCGCCTTGCTCAGGCTGAATCAGACCCTAGTATTCGACGAATACACTCAGCCGGCCTGCCTTCCTGCCAAACAAGCCATTCTGAAGAAATTGGATGATTGCTACATCGCAGGCTGGGGTGTCACCAGAAAAGCATGTAAGCACAGCTTTATCCAGATGTTTTGTACAAATGTATAGACTTTCTCCTTGTTCCAGAATTATGCACCCCCCCCCTCTGTTTTTGCCATAAAAAGAACTTGTAAGATATGTGATACTAGATGGGCAGAATGACTGATATACTATTTTTCTCTATAGCCATTAAACCAACAGACATTCTTCAGGAAGCTTCCGTTAATTTGATTTCTGTTGAACGCTGCAACCAACCAACCTGGTACAACGGAGCAGTGGGTGACTACAACCTGTGTGCTGGATATGAGCAGGGAGGCATTAATATTTGCCAGGTATGCCAATTTCTATTTTAGGTAACAAAAACATGCCTTTTTCCTCACTGTTTATTCTGTGTTCATTTTTTTTATATTCTTTATTAGAAATGATTCCTTTTTTATTTACAAACAATTAGACATAACAGAAAATAAAATGAGAAACAGACAAAAACATAGGAAAACAGAAACCAGTATGAAACAAGCAGCACATATTGTATAATATATCTGATTAGTGATTGAACACTTTATAGGAGGCATGGATGGCATGTGAGGTTAGTTGGGAGAGCAGGAGTTACAATGCTCTAAAAAACACCCCTTGTCTTATAATCGGGGTTGTCTTATAATCAGACCTCAAATAGACCCCCTAAATACCGAGTGACATATAGAGGTATAAGGCATTTCTGGAGGCAGGGTGGCACATAAGGGGTCAAAAGGCATATCATGGGGCACAGTGGCATATAGAGGGTTAAAAGGCATATCATGGGGCACAGTGGCATTTAGAGGGTTAAAAGGCATATCATGGGGCACAGTGGCATATAGGGGGTATAAGGCATTTCTGGGCCAGAGTGGCAAGTCTGGGGGCAGATGTGCATAACTGGGGTGCATGTTGGAAAATTTTTTTTTTTGAAATTTAAAATTTTATTAATATTTCTTTTTTCTGATGAAATGGCACAATAGTAAAAATAAACAGGAACAGACTTCCAGGACATGCAATGGTTAATACAAAGATTCACATCTCAGCATGAAAAAATAAACAGGAGAAAGAGCAGTAAACATCGGTCACAGCATGAGACATAAACACCGAGATGAGGATAACAATCAGGTAATGTACATATAAGTAAGAGGTGGTAAACAGCACACAACATCACCATGACATAATAATGATGTCGATAATTATCTATGAAGATCGGTTCGCGAATAACCTGGAAGCCTCTGAAAAAGTGCCAACAAGAAACAAACCAGGGCAACGAATCACCCGGAACTACTTGGTAACTAAAAAAGAAAGCAACAGTAGATTCTCGACTCTGGGAGCGAAGCACCTTAGACGTATTGATCCGAGTGTAGTATAAACTGTTTACGTGATAGGGAGGAACAATCCGTGTCATACGTAAAAAAGAAAAGAGAGAGAGAGAGAAAAAATAAAATAAAAAATAAATAAATAATAAAAAAAAAAATCAAACAAAAAAAATAAATAAATAAATAAATAAAAACCCCATAATAGAGCACCAACACCATCGGGGCACAGCTCGACAATACCCGGGATTAAGTACCCTCCCAGAACGGGGCATCACGCATGATCAGCCAAGGAGCCCAAACCTTTTCATAATGGATCATTTGGTGGTCATTTCTGAAGGAAAGTTTCTCCAATACATGAATACGATCTAAATGTTGCCGTATGGCTGGTAAACAGGGAACTTCAATTGATTTCCAGTGACGTGCGATGAGCAATTTAACAGCCAAAAAAAAATGTATAATCAGTTTCCTACGAAAGGGGGGTAAATGGTCGGGGAACATGTGGAGAAGCGCGAGCTGTGGCAAAAAAGGGAGGCGAACCTCTAGGGAGAGCTCGAGAAAATGAAACACCTTCTCCCAGATTGCTATAATACGTGGGCACGACCACCAGACATGTAACATCGTGCCTTCATCCTGGCACCCCTTCCAACAGAGGGAGGAACAGGAGGGAAACATATGGGAGAGACGTTTAGGTGTCAAATACCATCTACACGCTAACTTTTTTTGTAATTCAACATGATTGGTACAGTGCGTCACACCCCTCATTGCCTCTTCAGACTCGAGCCACACTTCCAACGGAAACGTAGTGCCCAATTCCCCTTCCCATGCCAACATATGGGGGAGTTTATTCTCCCAGAGATCAGAGAGGAGAGAAGCATAGCAAACCGAAATTGCGCCCTTACGGGGAGCAGAGGCTGAGCACAAAAGAACTATGGGATGCGAGGAAGAAATATTAATCGGCAGAGAGGGGGTGACAGACCGTAGTAAGTGTCTAATTTGCAAATATTTATAAAAGTCACGCGACGGAAACAAAAATGTGGCGCACAAATCAGAGAATGAGCGTAAGGAGCCTTTATGGAAGAGGTCACCCAGCCGGAGGGAGAAGGTAGACTCCCAAGCACGTATTTGTAAGTGTGGTATTAACAATTCCAGGGAGCTAAGCGGCGTAGCCCTAGTGAGGCATCGTAGCGGAGGGAGGCGTTTAGCGACTCGAGACCAAGTCCAAAGTGTACAGAGTGTAGTAGGTGGGAGAGGAGGGAGAGGAGGAATATAGCGAGGTGGAAGCCATAGAAGCTGCGATACTGAATAAGGGCGCAAATAGGAATTTTCCAGCAATACCCAACGGGGGATGTAAGTACGGTAATGAAAAGCTGCCGCTTGGGAAAGGATCGTGGCCTTGTAGTATGCTACTATATCCGGTGCCCCCATACCTCCCTTGAACCTAGGGGAAAAGAAGGCCTGTTTGGAAATTCTCGAGCGGCCACCCAGATTAATAAAATCAGTAAGCGAGGTTTGTATGCGTGTTAGAAACTTAAGAGGGATAGCAACCGGGACTGCTCTAAAAACGTACAACAATTTTGGAAGGACCATCATTTTGATTGACGCAATGCGTCCGAGCCAGGAAAAGTCAAATGATCGCCACCCCTGCATTGTGTTGAGTATATGCTTCCAGAGAGGAATGATATTAAAATCATTCAATTTGGACAGGGACTTAGGGAGCTTGATTCCCAAATAAGTGAGGTAATCTCGGCGCCACTCAAAATTATATGCGGCCCGAAGCGAGGCGGATAAGTGAGATGGGAGGTGTATGGGCATAGCCTGTGTTTTGTGTATGTTAAGTTTATGGTAAGACACCGCTGAGTATGTTGTGAATTGGGCCAATAGAGCAGGTAAGGAAACCGAAGGATTCGTAATGGCTGCTAATATGTCGTCGGCAAAGAGACCAAGAACAGATTCGTGCCCATCAGCATGCTGAAAGCCACGTATCAACGGGTCAGAACGTATAGACTGGGCCAGTGGTTCTAGAGCCAATGTGTACAGCAGTGGAGATAGCGGGCAACCCTGACGCGTCCCATTAGAAATCGAAAACGGAGACGAGAGAAAACCCGAAAAAAGAACAGATGCAGAAGGAGAAGAGTAGAGGGCCATAATGGCTCGAATCGTGGAAAGTGGAAAAGCAAATTTTCGGAGGACAGAAGAAAGAAAATGCCAATGCAGCCTATCAAAGGCCTTTTCCGCGTCGAACGAGATAAAGAGACATGGAGTTTTGTGTCGCGAAGCTTCCCAGGAAAGGTCAATAAACTTGCGAGTATTATCATTCGCTTGCCTGTGTCTGACAAAACCCACCTGGTCAGAGTGGAGAAGGAGAGGGAGAATCGCGGAGAGCCTATTCGCTAATAGTTTGGCATATATCTTAATATCGTTGTTCAGCAACGAAATAGGGCGAAAATTTTCACATCTATCTGGTGTTTTGCCTGGCTTAGGAAGGGTAACTATATGGGCACAAAGGTTTTCAGTCGGGACACACCCCTTGGACATGAAAGATTGGAAAAGAGAAAGAAGGTGAGGACCAAGAATGGGGAAGAAAGTTTTGTAGTATAGCCCTGTCAGGCCATCAGGGCCGGGGGCAGAATTATTTTTAAGCTGACGCGTGATGAGTTGTATTTCATCCAAATCTATGGGAGCGTCGAGGCTAAGCCTCATATCATCCGTGAGAGAGGGTAAGGAAACAGAGTCAAGGTAAGCATTAATAGAGTCGGCCGCAGGTTGAGGAGTAGAGGTATCAGTGGACAGATTATAGAGAGAGGAATAGTAAGTAGCAAACTCACCAGCGATCTGTGAAGGGTCTTGCAAAACCGCCCCCCGTGAGGATCGAAGAGAGGAGGGACGCGCCAGGGCTGAAAAATGTCTAAGCTTGTTAGCTAGCATCGTATCCGCCTTATTCCCCTTGGAATAAAAACGTTGTCGGACTTTCAGCATCATTAATGCAGTGTGACGAGAATGAATGTCAGCTAGTTTGAGTCTAACAGCACGGATCTCAGCAGCAATCTGGGAAGAGGGAGAGCTCTTATTCAGGGCCTCTAGGTCATACAGCTGGAGAAGTAAAGAGTCTTTATCATCCTCCTTCTCCCTTTGTTTTTTGAGATGGGAAGCCCTACTAATAAATCTGCCCCTAATCACCGCCTTATGGGCATTCCACAAGGTTTCAACCGAGCTCACAGAGTCTTTGTTTTCCTGGAAAAACAACTCCAAGTGTGAATGAATTTGTGATGTGAAGGAATCGTCAGAAAGGAGGGAATCATTAAGGCGCCAAGAGCCTTTGCCCTGGAAAGGATGTGCGACACGTAGCTTTAAATGTAAGGGAGCATGATCTGACCAGGTAATGACGCCAATAGAGCAGTCCCGGATTGCCTGCAGTGTAAGTTTATCAACTAAAATACAGTCTATCCTGGTGTAAGAATTGTGTGGTGCAGAAAAGAAAGAATAGTCCCGTTCAGAAGGATGACGGAGTCGCCAGACGTCATATAGCTGAAACCGATGTAAAGTGGTGGACATGGTATTAGCAAGAGATCTCATTTGTCTGCCGTACGTACCCGTTAAAGCAGAGGAGGTATCTAAGAGGGGGTTAAAAAAAGCATTGAGATCACCGCACAGAATAAGTTGGCCTTTTTTAAGGGAATCTACTTTGGATAACAGTTTCCGAAAGAAATGCGTTTGCGAGGTGTTAGGTGCATAAAAAGAAACCAAGGTATAAGCAACAGAATTAATGACACAAGTAAGGATCAGATATCTACCCTGGGGGTCAGCCGTTTTTTTAAGTAACTGAAAGGAAAGGTGTTTCGAAAGAAAAATAGAGACTCCCGCTTTACACGTTTTCGCCATGGAGTGAAAGTGCCACGGGAAGTCTTTTAAAAAGAAGTTTGGAGGAGAAGGTTGTTTAAAATGAGTTTCCTGCACACAGAGAATGTGCGCGTGGTGTTTCTTGGCCTCAGAGTGCAGCAGTCTCCTTTTATGCGGAGTGTTGAGGCCATTAACGTTTAATGACAAAAGGTTAAGGGACGCCATAGTGGGAAAAACTAAAGGGTTGGGAACGGAATGCAGTAGTGGAAAAAAAAGTCAACAGAGACCCCCAAGGAAGAAAATCTCCCAGTACATTGTGGGACGGATCGCGTCCAGAACGAAAGAAAAAACAATATGATAATATGGAAGGTGCAATTGAAAGGAAATAAAACAGAAGTGACTGATCAATCAACATATGGATACATTTATCCAAGATGTAGCATGGTACTGGAAACGCTCCCAGAGTAAAAAGGAAGATAAATTAAAGTAAACTGATAAGAAACTCAGAACTGAATCGGCTCATATCGCTATGAGCCGGCGGGGGGGGTGACAACTCGTAACGTGTAGAGAGACCCCACAGAGATGGAAGGTCGTGTCCAAATTGGGTAGGAAGACCTCCAACATATGTAAGAAAAAAAAAAAAAGACCCCAATGAGCAACTAACTAAAAACGTCACGACTTATGTAGAAATGTAGAAATGTGTGTGTCTGCAGACAAGGAAGGCATAGTGGAACAAAGGGGGCCGCACATACTGTGGCAGCACAACATCATACACAAAGAGAGAATAACGGGTGGTGCATTTGGGCAACATAGGCGTTGCTGTGATTCGCAAAGTACACCCGTGTAGCAATAGGTTATACAGTTACCTAGCACCAAACCAAACAATGACACAAATGCGCATGTAAACGGAATAGCGCAAGGTGCATGAGTAAAGAATGAGAATGCTATATAGAATGTAAGCCCGGTAGGTCCGAGTCACAAATCTCCAGGAAATCATATGGAATAACATGTCATGTGTGGTGTAAAAAGCAAAAAACTATACAGTGGAAAAATGGAAAAATCAAAAATAAAGAAGTACAACCAGTCCGAAGAGATGAATGGACCAGCAGCCGAGACCAGGAACAGTCCGTAGCCGTCAACGAATGATGCAGAGCGTCCAGGACAGAAGGGTACAACAGCAGCAGAGGCGACGTCGAGCAGGAAAAGCACTCCAGATTGGGAGAGTCGCCTGTAGCCAAAACACAAATCAAACTATCCATAATAAAAGAAAAATAAAAAGTATTTCACGGTAAACATAACATCCTGGGTGACTCCGGACCAATGCCTGGATATAGGCAGGAGATGTATCCAAGCAGATCATGGATGCGTAGGAGATCTTTTGGAGTGTACTACATCCCACTCCCGTGCGAGTCTTTTGGGGGGAGACCTGGTGGGTGGAAGCGGGTCCCTCGCGGGAGGAAATTTCGCCGGTGCGTCAAGCAGACCCCAATCAGAGAGCAATTGAGAGCCAGCGGCCGGTGTTTTAACCAGGTGCGTGATGCCTTCTCTGATGATGAGTAGACGAGTGGGATAACCCCAGCGGTACGGGATTTTGTGAGCCCTGAGCGCAGCAGTCACGGCGAGAAATTTTTTACGCTGTAGCAGAGTGTACTGGGAAAGATCTTGAAAAAATTGAAGCTCCCGATATTGCTCCGGAAGAGCAGACTTGAATCTTGCCTTCTGCATAAACTTGTCTTTAAGCTCGTAGAAGTGAATCCTAAGGATGACATCTCGAGGGGGTGATCCTTGCAGCGTTTTAGGACGAGGCAATCGATGAATACGGTCGATTTTGACCTCCTCAGACGCGGGAAGCTCCAACACCGCGCGAAACAACGTGGTGGCGTAGGTAAGTAAAGCTTCCGAACCCACATCCTCGGGTATTCCGCGGATACGCAAATTATTCCGACGAGAACGATCCTCCAAGTCGCTAAGCTTCATACGCAAAGAGTCCACTTCATCCTGCAGAGAATTACACGTGTCGACCACCGAGTTGTGCGCTGACGTGAACTCCTCCATCTTATCTTCAAGATGCGCGGTGCGGCCTCCGAGCTCACGGATGTCTTTCTGAATTTCAGAGAGTGCATCAGCCATGTCATGTTTGACTTTTAGGCGCATCTCATCAAGCAGCACTTTCATCGCGGAGATGGTTAAGGTTTGATGGTCGGGATCCGCCGCTAAGGGTGAAGGAGAGCGCGGAACAGGAATAGCGTCAAGGCCTTGTGAGGCATCTGAGTCCTCCTCTCCATCTTGGATGACCGGCAAAGCGCGGGAAGGTGTCTTCCTCCTCGATTTGGACTCGAAAAAGGTAGGTATATTTTGGGCAGACGATTTAGCCTTGCCCGCAGACATCTTGAAAGCAATTAGTGTCGAAAAATCATAAGTCAGAACCAGAAAAAGTAATAAAAAGGGCCGTTGTATGAAAATGTTGGAGGAGCTCCACCACCACACGTCCTACTCCATTGCCAGTCAAGCCACGCCCCCCGTGCATGTTGGAAAATTAAAGGAAATAAAAACAAAAAAATATTTTTCTCAATCATAGCTTTTATTTAAAAAAATAGTTTACATAGTTTACATGAATTAACATTTACTAGTAAAACTTTTTTTCTATAGGGTCATCTTATATTCAGGCTTTTTCTTTTTTTCCTAAATTAATATTCAGATTTTGGGGGGTTGTTTTATAATCTTATAATTCAGGGTTACTGAGAGAGATTACATTCTGCGTTTATTTTCTTCCGCATGTTTTTAACTTTCACTGATGAGCCAATAATCCAGCTGACGTTTTCTTCCATATTTTTTGATATTTTATCTGTCTCTTACTAATGTCTGATATGAGAAATTTAAGTCTTGTTTCCAATGTTTGGCTATTAGATTTTTTACTGCTAATAAACAGTGGGTCGTAAGAGTCTTTTTTGTGCTGGGGTCATAGATGGCCATCTTTGGTGTAATAAGGCTTTGAATGGGTCCTCTTTTATTACTATATTTGTAGTTTACTTTAAAAAATCAAAGGCTTTATCCCAGAGGTTCTTAATTTTCCTACATTTCCACCACATGTGAAGATAATTGCCTTCCTCCATTCTGCATCTCCAACATCTGTTGGATTGCTGTGGGTAGATAAGATAGTCTTTTTGGGGTCAAGTACCTGATATTGCATAGTTTGAAATAGGTTTCAATTAACAACACGTCTCTTGTAAATTTGGTAATATCTTTAAAAGCCTTATTCCAGTCGTCTGGATCAATCTCAACTCTTAGCAAATTTTCCCATTTTTGTTATATTTTTAGTTTTTTTCCCGTATTGTTATCTTCTTGAAGGGCATCAAGAAATCTTGTACCTTTTTTAATTTTCCCTTGCTCTAGTATTAGGGTTGTTTTAGTATTTACCATTTCTTTATTTAAGATGCTATGACTCTTAAGAAAGTTTTTCACTCTTAGATATTTAAATATATTGTCGTCTGATAAATGGAATTCCGTTTTCAGTTGTCCAAAGGGTTTCACTGCATTATTGAAAACTAAGTCTCTAATATGATTTTTTCCTTTCCTTTTCCAATTTACGATGGATAGATCATCAATACTTTGTTCTAATATATTAACTCCAACCTGACCAGTGATTTTATTCCATAAACCTAGTCTTCTTTTTAAGTTTAACCATGTTGGAATTAACTGATTTAAGATCAGATTAACACTTTCTATAGATATTTTTTTATTATATTTCTGTCTTCCCCAGATAATGTAGTTTAAGTCACCTCGAGCACAGGATTCCTCCTCTATTTTGTACCATGTGTTCATGTTTTAAATGTCCTGGACACTACTTGTTTCATAAAAGGAACAGCCGAGAGGAAATATAGATTGTTTGTGGACGTTACATGGGTCAGATAAAAGTGTACAAGGCAAAGAACTATTTACAGGAAATGTGTGGAGTAGGGGGGCAGTTTAAACAGATAATGGAGCAACATTTCAGGATGTGAAAGATGAGACCAAGGCAGAGAGGCCTCTTTTGGATTCAGTTATTGTCTGATTAATACTTTGTAATTATTGAAAGACTTTATTCAACTATTTAATCTCTTCTTTGAATCACGCAGGGTGACAGAGGTGGACCTTTGATGTGCAGAAGGACCAATGCTAGGTTTTATACTGTGGTCGGCATAGCCAGCTGGGGCTCCGGCTGTGGCCAGAAGCAACGTCCTGGAATCTACACCTCCACTCAGTATTACCTCGACTGGATCTCTGAATACATCTCCGGCGCCAAGACACCAACATCCACAACTACAGAAAAAGGCTTCTGGGAAAACTTGGCTGAAAAAATCAAAGAATTTGGCAGGAAAATCGGTATCTTCTAGAGCGCTTCACAATTAGAAAGAACTGAGACGTCTCTACGTAGGAGCAAATTATATTGTAAGCTAGGAATTAGTTATAAGTATTGGCTAATACATTAATAAATACAAATGCATAAACAAGTTGTGTACTTGTGATGAATATAGAATGCTGTGAAAGTAGACAATACTTCCTATAGATAACCTAATAAGAAGATCAAGTAGGGGCATTTAGGGTAGTACTTATTTTGTGAAGTAGCAAGACACCCAGTCAATAATGCAATGTTATGCTCTGGCTGCTGTTCTTTGGATCTGCAGTAGCTAGTACTGAGTTTGCAAATGCACCATGTCACAAAACTCTCAAATCATCTCAAACTGGTTTCTTAAACATGGCAATGAGTTCACTGCACACCAATGGCCTCCACAGTCACCAGATCTCAATCCAATGGAGCATTTTTGGGATGTGGTGGAACGGGAGATTCACATCACGGATGTGCAGCCGACAAATCTACCAGCGTCTTGTAGAAAGTATGCCACGAAGAATGAAGGCAGCTCTGAAGGGAAAAGGGGGTCCAATTCGGTACTAGCAAGGTGTACCCAATAAAGTGGCCAGTGAGTGTATACATATATATATTATTTAAATAAATATTTAAATCGTGGAAGCCCAGGGGCTATTGTACTCCCGTCGAGGTCCCCCCTGCTGTTTGACAACAAGCAAGTAGTGTAAGAACAAATAGAGAGGTATGCATCATATCCATCTACTTACAACATACACACAATACGAAACATTTTTGACAGTGATTAAGTAGAATGTACTAGTAGAATCGAAGTAGAATGTCAAAAGGGTAATAATAGAACATTTGTTATTGGACTAAATTTAGAGATGTTATACTCCTTACTTCTACCCCAAAAAAAGAATGGCTCTCCAATGGGTAATATAAACATTTCTTTGGGATCATCTGCTCACATGTCAATAATTTTGCATTTTTCTCTAAGGGATGTACTCAGCCTACAAATAGTCTGAATAGAAAAAAAAAGCCTGGTAATTGCTGTGCAAAAGGTGCAGGTAGTCCTTTTTTTAGATGACAATCATGGTTGCTTCACTTGGTTAATGAAGACTTCAGAGACTAAGAGCAATAATTAAAGCAGGTGCACAGAATATCTGCTGTCTAATTACTTTCAAATGATCTAGTAAGAGAAATGCCAAAGCTGAAGTTTCGGCAGTGTCCAGGCCCAAATAAGAAATAACATACTATTTTTCCATTTGTAGTTATATGAAAATACAGGTGTATTTTATTACGCCTTGGCATACAAATTCCATAAACCTGTACAAAAAAAACATAAAAAAAGAATAATGGGTCTTTGTGAAAGTATACATGCGGGCAGAAAAATTTTGGTTTTACTCGAGAGATAAATATTAGACAGAAAACATTAAAATGAGTAGGGGAAGGATAAAGTTCCTTCAAAATTAAAACATTTTAGCCATTATTGTAAATTGCTTATTTTGTTTTATATGCAAGAACTTTTTTAATTATTACTGGGTTTTCTCTCTATGGTGGGTGCCATTTCTAAGATTGACCTTGGCTGAGGATTACAAAGTAATTGATTAAGGATTTTATTGTTCCAATGAACTCTTTTACCTAGTAACTTGAAAATCTAGCAGATTCCAAAATTGTGGCTTCGATTGTGATGGGAAGTAGATCTTATCTTGTAGAAAAAGGTCATGCAGTTTGTTAAAATATTGTAAGGCCTATAAAGGAATAAGGTATTTAAATATTGCCAAATATCCCTTGAACAATTAGTTAAAAAAGTAATTTATTGTCTTGCATGAAAATGTTTTTTCCCAATTTACCCACAATTGTTTAGATATAGGGCAGCTTGGGTTGGGTGGGGACACTCACTGAACTTTTTAAAGTATACTTTTTCACAAATTGACCTGCACTAAATCAATGCAGCTATTTTGTGTCCCAACTGGATAGTGATGTCCGGATCATGAACGAATCGTTCATTTGATCCGGTTCTTTTTAGTGATCCGGATGAATCGATTCACTAGACTGAACGATTCATTTGTAGCGGTTCAGTCTGTGAATCATTCAGCTGTAACCTGATCCTAGAGCTGTGAGTCATCTGCAGAGCACTCAGACACAGACTCTGGGATCAGGTTACAGCTCATTAATTCACACAGGAACGATGACTCATAGAGTCAGAGACTCGTTCAATGATTCGAATGATCCGAAGAGTCGAATGATCCGAAGAGTCGAATGATCCGAAGAGTCGAATGATCCGAAGATTCAAATGATTCGAATCTTACAGGGATCCGGATCTTACAAGGATCCGAATCTTACAGAGATTCGAATCATTCAGAGAATATTACTGATACCATACTTTTATAAATAAATACATTAATAATGTTCACACTGCCCCCAGGATTTAGATTCCCCTGAGTTTGCCCCCCTTTACCTATAACTGCACCTACAGTTAACTTTATTAAATTAATTAAATTAACCCTCAGTCATCAGCATAAAATTAACCCTTATACCCCATCAACCATAACTGCCCCTGAAATTAACCCTAAAGACCCCATTAACCATAACGGCCCCTGAAATTAACCCTAAATACTCCATTAACCCTAACTGCCCCTAAATTAATTGCATGTACTCCAGATAAATTACCTAATAAATTGGTATGGTTGATAGGGTCTTTAGTGTTAATTTAGGGGCAGTTATGCTTAATGGGGTGTTTAGGGAAAATTTAGGGGCAGTTATGCTTAATGGGGTGATTAGGGATAATTTAGGGGCAGTTATGCTTAATGGGGTCTTTAGTGTTAATTTTAGGGAGTTATGCTTAATGAGGTTGGTTTAGGGTTAATGGGGGGCCAGTTATGCTTAGATGGGGTGTTTAGGGTTATTGGGGGCAGTTTATGCTTAAATGGGGTGTTTTAGGGTTAATTTGGGGGCAGTTAAGCTTAATGGGGTGTTTAGG